>RDPX01000053.1:1456424-1515784 GCA_003991215.1 Morbakka virulenta
TTCTGTATTGAAACGGAAGCTAACTGGTATGAACACCATCCAGAAGCAGTTACTGAAGGTAAAAATGTTACGATTATGTGGGACTTCCCAATTCACACAGATCGTACCATACAGGCAAATCGACCTGATATCGTTATCTAAGACAAAAACGAACAAAACATGTCTGTTTATTGACATGAGTGTCCCTTCAGATAAAAACGTCTCAGCGAAAGTATTCGAAATAGAAGTAGAAAAGATGTGGCACCTTAAAAGCAAAACTTTGCCTGTCGTTATAGGAGCACTTGGCCTAATAAAGAAAGGTACTGATAAATTTCTGGAACAAATACCTGGAAACCCAAAACTAGAAGAAGTCCAAAAAATTGTATTGAACAGCACAGCGCATGTTCTTAGAAGAGCCCTGTCGATGTAAATAATTTCCCTTTTTACACCTTAGTCGTTTTATGTTATGTAAAATTCACACAATGAAAATTCTGAATGGATAAGAGACCTGGAAAGTAATTCTACTGACATCTCTGGACAACGATGGGATGATATAAGCGTCGATGAGATTACCAAAGCGTTAAAAAAGTCGCATAAATGGAAATCTCCTGAAATAGACCAAGTTTTGAATTTCTGGTTAAACACTTTAAAGTCTTCTCATTCTAAGCTGGCTTCGAATTTTAATAGATTGACGACGGAAACAAATTCAACAACTAAATGGTTCTATCAAGGCACTAGCTATTTACTTCCCAAAAGTAATGACACTGCAAAACCCAAAACTACCGTCCCATTAACTTGTTTGTCGACCTCCTATAAGTTGTAGACATCTATATTATCTGAAAGAACATATACACACATGGTGGAAAATAACATCTTTCCGATAGAGCAAAAGGGCTGCAAGAAAGGTTCTTATGCCTGCAAAGACCATCTTCTTATAAATAAAATATTGGAAAGTGGGAAATCAAAACATCGAAACTTGAGTACTGCATGGGTCGATTATAAGAAAGCCCTTTGACAGTATACCTCACTCGTGGATATTGCGTTGTCTTGAACTGTTTAAAGTAAGTACCCTTATTAATTTTCTTAAAACATATATGAAATTATGGGAAACCAATCCTTTTCTTTCTCACTCTAATGGTGTCTTATCTTACCTTGCTATGCGAATCAAAAGTGGAATTTTCAGGCTGACTCTCTATCTCCCCTGCTATTTTGTATGGCGCTGATACCTTTATCTCGACTATTGAACTAAACAGCTTATGGATATAAAACTGATGAAAGCAAAATAAATAATCTCTTTTACAAGGATGATCTGAAACTTTATGCTTGTAATGATGGAGAACTTGCAGGACTGTCGAAAACAATAAAAGCATTTAGGGATGACACAGGAATGGAATTTGGGTTGGACAAATGTGCAAAAGCCACATTTAAGTGCGGAAAGTTGGTTAACACCAACAACATTGAGCTTGATGGCAACACAGTTATCGTGGAACTCGACCAAGAGGGGGCGTACAAAAAATACCTGGGAGTCAACGAAGGAGATGGAATACAACACTCACAAACAAAAGAGAAGATCAGAAAATAATGTATACGCAGAGTTAGGTCGATCTTGAAAACAGAATTGAACTCAAAAAATAGAATAACAGCAATCAGCACCCTAGCGATACCAATAGTAACATATAGTTTTAACATCATCAATTGGAACCATAGTGACCTCAAAAGACTAGACGCCAAAATTAGAAAACAGTTTACTTGTTACGGGATGCACCACCCAAAATCATACATAGACCGGTTATATGTTCCTAGGGGAAAAAGGAGGTAGAGGATTGATACAGTTGGAGCTCTCATATAAAACTTCCACTATGGGGCTTTGTCAGTACTTGGACAATGCTGACGATTGGAAGCTCCATTTGGTAAATGTGCATGAAAACTCTAAGAAACTCCACCAGGATCAAAGCTTATTAAAAAGAAATTATCAGGCAAATGTCTTGCACAATGGTGCAGACCCAAAGTGTAGATTTTGCGAAGAAAAAATGGAAACAACTGACCTCCTTCGTCTCTGGTTGTTCTATTTTAACTCCAGGGGAGTATAAAAACAGACATGACAGAGTTGGACAATACCTGCATTTGGAAAATCTGCAACCACTTTTCTATAAACACTAACACTAACTGGTATGAACACCATCCTGAACCTGTTTCAGTGGGACAAAATTTTACTATTCTATGGGTCTTCCCAATACATACTGATCGCACGATACAGGCCAACTGCCCTGATATTGTCATTAAGGATAGGAAAAACAACACCTGCCTCCTCGTAGGCATTGAGCATACCATCAGATAGAAATGTCTTCACCAAAGTGTTTGAAAAACTTGCAAAATATAAGGGTCTTGAAATTGAAATTGAAAAGATGTGGCACCTAAAAGCTAGAACTGTTCCTGTAGTGATGGGAGCTTTGGGCCTGATAAAGGAAGGGACTAGCGAATACCTTGAGAAAATTCCAGGAAACCCTTGTCTTCATGAAATTCAAAAAATAGTATTAAATAGCACAGTGTGTGTACTACAAAAGTCGCTCACTATTTAGAAATTGATGTCTTCACCACCTTCTCACCTTTTTTTGTACATATTTGTGTCTTGTAATTCATTGTGTAGCTGATGTTCTTGAAGTGTCCTGAATAATATCTATATACCTTTTTATACTTTATTTATAGATTTTTTTAAATTGAGTATTTTATTATTTTTCTCTCTTTTCACAAAAAACCCCTTCCTATTCCACTCACCCTAGGTCACTGATAGTGATCTGGTGTTTGATCTTACACAACAATTCAAAGAGAAAATTTTTAAATAATAATAATCTTCCACCCTAAAAGCAATGTATACAGGTTGTATTAAGCACACCAAGAAGGTGAGAGGGGTTTAATTGGAGCTGAGGATACTGTACAAAGTGAGGAGAACAACCTTTGCTGGTATATTAACAATATACCAGCAAATATGAACAATGACTGTAAAAAAAAGAGATATGTTGAACAAGAAGGAACTATGAGAAGCAATGAAATCAAAGATCACAAAGTGTGGAAATGCCAGAATAGTGAAAAAGATAAGAATGGATGGATAGATAAAGCACTACATGGGCAAACAGGTAATGCTACAAAAGAATTAATGCATAAGAATAAGAACTGGAATTGGTTAAGATATTCAGGATTAAAGAAAGAAACAGAGCACTATATTTGCAGTGCATGAACAAGCAGTAGGAACAAATTACATAAAGAGCATTATTTACAAGGAAGATGTGTCAAAACATTGTAGATTAGGTGGGAAACAGAGGAAATAATTGCACATATAGTATCTGAGTGTCAACAACTAACACAAGCACAGTGTAAGGGCTGGAGACATGACAAAGTAACTCTGATTTTTCCACTGGAAGTTATGTCTGAAACTAGGTATAGACCACGGAGATAGATGGTATAATTAAAGAATAGACAGTGCAATTGTAACAAATGACTTTAAATTATTATGGGCTATCCCAATACAGACAGATTACAGACCAGAACATAACTGACTGGACATTGCTTTTGAAAATAAAAAGGATCAACCATGCTTGCTTATTGACATAGTTTGATACCCCTTTGATACAAGAATTGACAGGAAAGAAAAGGAAAATATTGTGGTATATCAAGACTTGAAAAGAGAGATCAAGAGGATGTAGAAGGGGTTACCATTGTACCATTAATTATAGGAGCTCTGAGCACAATTGGAAAGAACTTTGAAAGGTGTGTGAAGAAGATTGAAATAGGAACTTTTAGGAACTGCAAAGATTATTAGAAAGGTACTGGATACCTAAAGCCAAGGGACTTGGCCTGGTGACCAGCAATTAACTGGTAAATAGCATCAAGCCTGTGAGACATTTGAATGATGATGGAAATAATAAATAATAATAATAATAATTGTCATAAAAAAACAAAAAAGAAGCAGAAACAAAAACAACAAAAACCCACCAAAAACAAAAGTTCTCTTTACCTTCCTCTTTACATATATCTTGACTGCTTGTGGCTTCACTTGTTCTTAGTCTTTTATTAGGTCTTAGACTTTCCTTTCTAATACAGGTGACCACTGCAACCTCCATTGATCTAACAGGCATGGGTCTGCTGAGACAAATTAATTTCATACAGTTAAAAAGACATCAATAAAGCTATAATATTTGGAAAATAGAGTAAATAGTCAGTGATGCTTAGGCACCAGTCAGATTTTCAAATCCTTAAATTTCTAAAGGCAAATTTTATTTGTTGATATTAATATAAAATGTTTACTCAACTTTTTGTTATTCTTTATACCAAATATTTAGCAATGACAGCAATTTATATAACCATTTTATATCACATTTGGGTTGTGGGGGTGTATAGAGGTAGCACCTTACATGTCTTGCCACCTGTATCTTGTTAAACAGGATAGATAGGCATGCTTGGTCCTCATGCATCCCCTAAAATTCCTTCACATGTGGCCCCAAGTGCCATACCCTCGTAAACCACCTCAACTGGTAGGCAGAACCATGTGATTGTGCCTGCTGTAAAACTGCCTAATTTACACAATATGTCAAGTCAGCTACACAGTGCCAGCAGCCATGGAGCACCAGGTAATGTCTCAGGCTTGGCTGACCTCGGGGTATGTGGGTTTGCAGGGTCCCGTCAACAAGGCAAATCATTTGAACACTTAGAACTGTTTCATTTGGGGTCTCTAGATGTAAGTACAATGTGAGCCAAAGCAAATGAAATTGAAGAAGCTGTGTCCCAAAGGAAAATTTATCTATTTTGCCCCAAAGAAACTAGATGGAGAAATTGGGGATCTAGAAAAATTACTGGTAAGGACTCCCAGTGCATATTCCTTTGGTCTGGAAACCATAAGAGCACAGGTGGTGTGGGAATCATGCTTGCAAAAAGATGGGCTGATGAGGTGTTTGAAGTTAAGTGGATCTTAGATAGGATTTTAATGATAAGCATTGTTGTTCGTATGAAGGTGTTTGCAGTTGTTTGCATACATTCTCCACAAGCCAACTGCAGTGATGGTAAGAAAAAAACCTTTTACAAACAGCTGCAGAGCCTGGTTGCAAATATGCCAGCTTCTGAGTAACTCTTTGTGTGTGGAGACTGGGATGGTCACTAGGCATTAACCGTAATAGATAGGAAGACTGACATGGTTATCATACCATAGGCCAATGCAACCTATAAGGCAAAAGAGTTCTTGAATTTGCAGTCACAAATTATCTGGTGATAGGCAATTCATTGTTCAAGAAACACCACAGACATCTAGTCAACTGCCAGACATTTGCACACAGATTGACTACATACTATATTAATGTAAATTTAGAAAGTTCATACCAAATGTGGAAGTCATACTCAATGAAGAGTGTGCCCTGTAGCAAAGGTTAGTCATTTGTGACTTCAAGGTAAAGGAGGTATGCAAACACAGGTGCAAGTAAGATCCATGGATAAGGCATTAGAAACTGAAGGATCCAACCATAAAAGCTCAATTTTCTAATATCTTTGTCACAAAGACAAAGTAACTGTATTAATTCTAGTACTTTGAGGAGCTGTGTATGACCTTAACAAGGGGTCTTCTTGAGACTGCAACTGAGGTCTGTGGTCTTTCTTCAAAACATCAGTGGCAAAAGGAGACCTGGTGGTGAAATGGTACTGTAGTGAAGGCAGTGTGTGAAAAAAGATAGATGTTTTAAATCTTGGAAAGCACGAGGCAGCAGTGAAGACTACCATGCTACAAAACACATAACCCAACAGGCTGTCTATTACACTAAGAGTGAAGCTGAGAAAGAGGTCTTCCAAAGCATTGACTCAAAGAGAGGAGACACATAAATTGGCAAAACAGATGCATCAAGGCAATCAAGATGTAATAGGGGAGAAACCAATCATAAATGATAAGAGTGAAATTACCCTTGACTGTTATAGTCTGTTAAATGCTGAATTCCCTTAGAACCCAAATGACCCATCAGATTTGCCTCCAGTGGAAGGTCTAAGTACCCAGATTACAGCTGAGATGGTTGAAAAGGTAATCAGTAAGATGTCAATGGGTAAAGCTGCCAATACATCTGACAAAGTAGCAGAAATGATCAAGCCTACTGACAAGAGTGGCATAGAGCTTATACAAAACCTATTTGCCACCATTGTTCATGATAAGATTACCCCAACAGAACGAGAACAAAGTTACATACTCAGCATTCACAAAGATGACAAATTGGAAGCAGTCAGTGGGCCACTTGTCTATTTGTGAATATGTAGAAATGCAGTCCCATCCCCCCTAAATAAAAGAATGAGGCTTGAAGACACACCTAATGTATATAGGTGTTGTGCAACTGCAGGATTACCTGGGGAAGGAGTTGGTCACTTATATATTTGGAATGGACTATTTCAATAATTTTGTTGTATTAATAGTCAGTTTAATTTTCAAATCTTAAAGTGCCTCCACCTTGAGTGGTTTAAACGTGCATTTTCTTTCTGATACTACTAAATACAAAATTGCATGTCAATTTCAAAATGTTAAAAAATGTATGTGTGGATAAAATGTGGATTTTGAACATTACATAGAATTTGCACTTAAAAATAGCAGTTTAATAGTTTTGCACTTAAAAAATAACAATTCAAATTAGAAATCTAAAAAGGTAAAACAGGGGTCACATACAAAATATAAATCCGTAGATTGTGGTTTAGGTATTTTTATGAGCTAAAGTAGCTAATCTATAGAAAGAAACTGTTTGAAATAGAAAACACTGGAAATATCCAGAAGAATTCAAATTGGGTGCATTTGCAGCAGGTCTTACAGTGGTGGCCTACTTGGGGTTTACTGAAAGATTTTTTGCAGTTATTATGTAGCAGGCAATGTATTGTTGTAAAAAAAGCAATGATGTAATAGCCAGCATTTGGTTGAATAAAAACATGTAAGCAGGTTAAATTCAAATTTAGAAACTTTGGAACTGATACAATAAAAGTGGGGATGTTGACCATTATTAGAAAAGTCTTAAGCTATGGATTCGACAAATATTTTAGCTTTCCCAAATTTATAGCCAGTCACTTAAGTTCTTAGGATCATAAAAAATATGTTACTACCAAAGTCCTTAATGGGTCAAGTTAGCAAATCAAATTGTCTGTTTTGAGTACAACAAAGGTTTGTAATGGATAAAAAACCAATAATTAGAGATGTATTAACCAATTTTTAACATTTATTTAACTGCTTACATAGATTTTTCCCATAATTTTTTTCATTACCATAAAAACTCTGTTATACTGTTTAACACACCAAATAATTGCAAAATAAATATTAAAACATTAATGTTGCCACTCTAGTAAATATTTTCAGATAAATCATAAAAGACAAAGCACTAACAGTGCAATTTTTTCTTTAAAAAGTGTTAAATTCTACCTTCAGCAACACCATTTATATCAATCTTCAAAAATTATTTCCACATGAGATTAAAATGTTAGTTATATACTTGTAACGTGATATTCTACTCAAAAGAAGGCAATAAAATATAATTGTTCTTACAAATGTAACAAATTTGTAACAAAAGGTCATAGTTTCAATAGTTTATTTTAATGTTTTAGCATGGTGCTCTATTATAATTGTGTGATGAAAAGATGCTGAAAGATGAAGAGGATGTGACGCTTTATTATTTATAAGTCATTCTGATCTAAAATGTTTTATACTTAAGTCACTTACTGGTTAAATAACATTTGGTATCTTTGGTATTGATGCTGGTCCCACACTGAAGTTTTTGGAAACTCCAAACATTAATCAAATACAATAACCAACACTTAAATTACTGACAAAAAATCGCAATCATAATTATCCAAAACTGCCAGTTTTTGTCAATCGTGTTTCAAATAAAAGGAATTTTTATTATCAAACACACGTTACCCTGTGCAGATATCGTGACAAAAAATGCCAAAATTCAGTCCAAGCTTCCACAAATCCTTTTGTCTGCCAACTTTCACTCGATCAATGTGTGGTCATGTCGGTTATCGTTTCTGGAGCAGTAATCAAAATCCTAAAACCATTTCTTTTAAGTGATGCTGACGACAGTATATAACCATTGCATCAGCAACAATTAAAGTTTGAAGACACGCGAATGAACAGATAGCGCCTTTCATATATATATATATACTACTTCCACTAAACTACACCTACATCACTTAAACGATTGTTAATTATTCGAATTAAAAATATATAAAATAAAAAAACTATTTAATTGGAAACGGTTTTGCTACATATATTCGCTCATTAAATCTTTCACGTGGTGAACATCTAATGCCTTCTGGGCCACCTGGCCATTGCTTAAACTGGCTTTTACTACCAGCCAAGTGATTAAATGCTTTTCATCTGTCAGGCACAATTTAGAATACTATTCCAGTTTGCTTTTACTAAAATAAAATCCGCAGTGAAATAGCTAAGTCAAATTCAGCATTATTACTTGCAATAAAGAAGTAGAAAAAGCAGAGATTGCGATTTCTTCTTCGCTAGTTGGAGAACATGCCACTATTTCTGCGCTTTCAGAAGTCCAGCATGCCGACAGTGATACTCACCAACTGATAGTCGTTAACCTCACCAGGTTAAAATTTCCTATCTCAATAAAGGCTTTTAACATTTTGACACCTTTATAATGAATACGATTTCGCCTACTAATTGATTGGAAAAAACTTTCCGATTATTTTTTAACAGTGGATTAGTCATTATTGTGGCAGCGCATCCAAGCCGTTCTTCAAAGGGTACTAAAACGGGATGGCAAAGCTACATTTCCTCTTTGCGGATTCTGATATCCAATATGTACACATAGAAAGTGTTAAACTATTTAATGCTGTGTAAGTTTTTACCTTGGTTCTCAAAAAAATTAAATCGTTTGAGGTAAAGAAATCGCTAAAAGAGCGGCCATGTTGTTAATCGTCGAATTTTTAATTTGACTGTGACCATCACACAAATAAGATCATCCATCCCTACACAATGATTTCAAAACTTACCAAAATATCATCAGAACTGCAGCGGAATATAACTTCTTGCATTTGTGTCAATATTTAAGTGATACTACAACCTTTAGGTGGTGAAGGAGGTTATTGCACCTCCCTCTTCCTTCTAATTGTCTGCCATTGCTGTCATCTCTGATCAGTAATTTACGGCTGTTGCTGTTTTTCACAATATCCACAATTTTCCACCGACGAATTTCGCGCTGCGCTTTCCCGCGAAATTTACTCGTTCCCAGTACCTTTTTTTGAATTTGTTTATTATTCAGCACTGACAAAATGGATGCCCGAAGAATGGGTTTGCACTAGTATATTAGTCGTGTAGAATTAAAAGTTGCAATAAGATATAGTTTGATGGACAGGTTTAGCTGGGTAGCAGAAAACAAGGGGAATGAAGGAGGCACCATTGCCACACAAGATGGAGTCTGTTTATACGACGGAGAACAGAAGGTACAGTAAATGCATAGTTGTTAAGTCCGTGAGAAGAAGGACTTACAGACTGATGATGCAGGAATAATTTGAAAATATATAGTTTGCACATTTCTTTACAATGGAAAGGAAACCATTTAGGAAAACGTTGAAGTTTGGAATATTTTCGCGAAAATTGGTTTTCCGCAGGTTTGTTTACGCGGAGAAACCGCCAACACGGAAACTTTTTCCCCCAACACATATGATTCTTTGCAGTCTGGTACCTAATCCTTGCGCTCACCTATTATTGTTTTCTGACGCTATTAAAAATAAATACCTTTATATTTTATGCTGGTATTGAGCAATGTAGAAATGTGTGAAGTGCGATCAAGGTGTGAAAAAGGACCGAAGGAGAAAGAGATCAATAACAGTATTTGGGTGTAAGCTACTCAGCAAGAGGTATCCTCAATTTTGGTTTGTCAAATGATAACTTTTTAGTCATAGGCCATACAGTAGAGCATAGAGTATGGTATGGGATATATTATTTGCCAAACCAAAATTTAGGCCACATGACATTCAATGACATAGAATGTCATGTGCCCTAAATACTACTACTACTACTACTACTACTACTACTACTACTACTACTACTACTACTAATAATAATAATAATAATAATAATAATACTAGGGAAATCATCATTATCATATTCGGTTTAACGTCCGTTTTACATGCTAGCATGTGTTGGACGCTTTCTTGAACTTGACTTCCAAGTTATCCTATCCCTCACCAGGTCTCTGCTGACACCTCTTTGTTTGAGATCCATCCTTATCACTTCATCCTATGTTTTCTTCGGTCTTTCTCTGCCAGTGGTTCCTGTCACCTTGATTGTTCTGCATCTACTTGCCCTGGCATTCTTGTCCATTCTCTCCACATGACCAAACCAACGAACCTGCCAATTCTGTATACAGCTGCTGAAGTGTCTGCAGTAATTATTGACATAGAGTACCAAGGGACAAAAGGACATCTGAAACAGAAAATTAAGGTTGAAAAATATCATGACCGCAAACTAGAAATTAAGTGACTTCGGAATCTGAGCGAAGTTATGGTGGTACCAATTGTTGTTGGAGCACAATGTAGTGTTTCAAAAATGTTTCAAAACTTTATAAAGGATATTGGAATCAAGTTTAACTGACAAAGCAAATCAACAAGCTAGATGAGATACTAAACAGGGAGAGAAAAAGCTTACATCAATGTGAGCAATTGATTAAAACAACCTGGATTTTGAAGTGCAAAAAGTCAGGAAGCTTTTAAAAAACATACAAACATGCCATAACCAAAATGAATGATTTAATTAATGCTGGCCTTGTGTTTACTGCAGAAAAGCTCAACATGTTTAAGAAAAACCCCAAGAAATCAATACCCACTTAGGAGAGAAGATTAAAGCAACAAATCAGAAACCTGAATCAGGATTATAGTAGAATGAAGGGATTGAAAGAAAATAAAACTATAAAACAAAAGCATATTGATAGATAAAAATGAAAATATTGAATGAATGAAAAGGGGAAGAACACTGTATTTGAGACATTAAGGCAACAAATTATAAGAAAAGAGGGAAAACTGAAAAGATACTGAAATAAGATCAATCAATACAACTAGAAGTGCACCTTTCAAAACAATGAAGGATGATATTACAAACAACTGAATGGGGAAATGGGTGACAGAGGGCAAGAGAAACTGAATGCAGAAGAGGTGAAAAGGTTTTGGAGTGATATCTGGGATAATGCAAAAGAACATCAAAAAGATGCAAAATGGTTAAAGGATTTAAGAGAAGAGCTTTGCAGTAAAGAACAGCAGAAAGATTTGAATTTGTTTTGTTTTAATATCATTAATCCACTCAGGTGGTGCCCTTTAAAGAAAGTTTTGTTTTGGCAGTGAGAAATTTCTTGGCAGGATGCCCTTCCTGATGCCAAGCAATGTCTTTTTCTTTTTGAAGTTCCAAAATCCTTTTTGCCCACTTTAGGATTTGATCCCGGAACCTGTTGGCTACAGTGTGACTGCACTGACCATTAAGCCACAGCTCCTCTAGAAGGAAAATTTGAGTATTATTAGTGAAAATTTGAAAGTAATTCTCAGAAGATTAGCAAACTGGAAAGCACCTGGGGCAGATGGCATTCATGGCTCCTGGTACAAGAGTTTTTCATCACTTCATGGTGAAATAGCTACAAAGTCAAATGAATGCCTTGCAGCAGACGAGGTACAAGACTGGATAACAAAAGGAAGAACAGTTCTCCTGGAGAAGGGTGTCACCAAAGGAAATATTGCTAGTAACTACCACCTGATAACATGTCTCCCTTTGATGTGGAAAATATTGACAGGTATAATCACAGGAAAGGTATATGCATCATTGAAAGAAAGAGAACTGCTAATGGAGGAACAAAAAGAGTGCCAAAAAGGATCTTAGGGTATAAACGATCTACTGTTTATAGATAAAAAGATACTGTGGGAAGTAAAGACAAAGCAGAAGAATATTGCTATGGGTTGGATTGATTACAGCCAAAATTTGACTTGATCCCTCACTCTTGGATCTCAGAATGTTTACAAATGTTTACAGTTGCTGGTAATGTGTCATGTTTATTAATAAATTTGATCAAGTCCTAGAAGGTGGAATTGTCTTCTGGAAAAGAGACCCTTGCAGAAGTTAACATCTCATCATCATCATCATATTCGGTTTAACGTCCGTTTTACATGCTAGCATGTGTTGGACGATTTCTTGAAATTGACTTCCAACTTATCCTAACATCTGGCGAGGAGTTTTTCAGGGGGATTCCATCTCTCTATTAGTGTTTGTCATTGTGTTGACCCCACTTACCCTGATCTTTAGGAAGTCCAAAAATGGATATAACTTTCCTAAAACAAAAGATAAAAGCAACCATTTACTCTGCAAGGTTGATTTGAAGATTTTTGCAAAAGAAGAACCAGACCTTGATGTATTGATTCAAACAGATTCAACAGACAATGCATAAAGCTCTCCACCCAAAGGATGATGTTGACAGACTATATGTAGGAAGAAAATACCATGGAAGGGGGCATATCTCAACCAAAGATTATTTTGGGAAGTCAGTCCTCAGTTTGAGAGAGTATGTTGAGAAAAGTAGTGAAAGACTAATAAGAGTGGCAAAAGATTGATATGGAGAATCTGAGGAATCTGTTGATATCCTCAAAAAACACAGGGCGACAGAATGAAAAAAGAAGTGGAAAGAAAAACCAATACATAGGCAGTTAATAAAGCAAACAATGGATATAGCTGATGATATGTCATGGACATTGCTCAGAAGTGGAACAATAAAATGAGAAATTGAGTCACTTATTTCCGCTGCACAAAATCATTGTACATGGACAACTTAAATCAAGGCAAGGATAGTTAAACTCAATTTTGTTGGTCAATGTATTCACTGGGAAATCTGTAACCACTATTGTAGCATTGGTACCTCAATACAAACAGATTTAACCATATTAAAAACAGCCCTTGTGCTTGCCGTCCTCCATCTTTATTATTCTCCTGGTCAATACCGCTGACCACACATATTGTGCAATGCAGAATACATTATAATACATTACATCCTTCCTCCTTTTAAAATAAATGGCCACATAAGCCAATACAAAAGTAAACAACAATGTCAAAAATTAATGTCCAAATAAAAGTCTCTTAAGAACAACAAGTGTTCATATAGTCCTCTGGGTAGACAGTACAAACTCTATTCCATAACAAAATTGTCTAATCACTTTAGCACCTTCTGGTTACAAACTGGTTGAGAAATCTCTACTGTTGGGTGTGGCACATCTTGCACCTCAGGTGTAGTCTCAGGTACCTTTTCCAATCCATCAGAAATCACTGGATTAGGCATTTGTTTTTCCGGAGTAAGATACTTCTTTACGTGAGTTACATTTCTTTGATATTGAGTTCCTTGAGGTGACTCAACAACAACACTGTTCCCTGGCTTTCTCACCACCTGATATGGCACAGATTCGAACTTTGTTGACAGTTTATTTTCCTTGCATTGTCTCAGAAGCACATCATCTCCTGGTGATAAGTCTGTAATCTCAGCATCTCTCTGCTTATCAGCATACAACTTTGACTTCATTTTCATTTCAGCATCCTTATCTCTGAAATCCTCATCTCTCTCTGGCTCTTGAATATCAGGAAGCTTTGTTCTAATCTTTCTTCTGAACATTAGCTCTGCAGGGCTCATACCTATTGTAGCATGTGGTGTAACTCTGTACCCTGTGAGATATACCCGTAATTCCTTCATCCAATCTTTACCTTCTGCTTAAGCAATTTGCATCCTCTTTAGCATAGACCTGTTTTGCCTTTCTGTTTCACCGTTGGCTTGAGGCCACAAAGGTGTAACTTTCCTATGCTGGATTCCATTGTTCTTTAAATAATCATCAAATGCTTTATAAACAAATTGTGGGCCATTATCACTAGTTATAGAAAATGGCAGTCCATGTCTTGAGAACATTTCGTCTAAACATTCTATCACTTTATCAGTAGTTGTCGTCTTCGTTATGCACACTTCATAATATCTGCTGTAGTAATCAATAACAGCTAGAATGTAATGTCCCGATGGTAGAGGACCTTGGAAATCTAATGCAAGGTCTTGCCAAGGACTGTTAGGCATCTCTGTTGATTTGATTGGTTCCGGGTGACATGGTTGGCTTACCAATTGGCAACCATGACAAGTTCTACAGCACTTTAAAACATCATTGGTTATACCAGGTCACCATAGTTTGGTTCTTAATCTTTGCTTCATGGTCACAATTCCCGGATGACCCTCATATGCTAAGATTAGCACTTGGTTCCTCAGCTCTCGTGGTACTACAATTCTAGTTCCTCTCAGAATCAGCTTTCCGAAAACACAAAGTTCTCCACTTGCAGGAATATCCTCTTTGCATTCAGCTTTATTCCACTTCCCAGTTTTCAAAACTTCACGTAGTTTACAGAGTTCCTGATCTTTGTCAGAAGCATGGTCAACTTCTTTGGTTGTCAGAGCTTTAGGCATTGCATTTACAGCAACAAATCACACATATTGCTCAGCAATTTCCTGTGGTGATGAAACAACATCAGAATCCATTTGCGTCAGTCTGGACAACACATCTGCAATGTTTGCTTTTCCAGGAATGTACTTCACTTTGAATTTATAGGCTTGAAGGCGAAGAACCCATCACTCATTTCTAGCACATGGTTTAGACTTTGGCAAATATATTGTGTCCAATTGCTTATGATCAGTGCACAGTTCAAATTCGATACCATACAAATACACATGAAAAGGCTCACAAGCCCATACGATGGCAAGAGCCTCCTTCTCCATCTGGGAGTAGCGCCTTTCAACATCTGTCAAGCTTTGACTGGCATAACTCTCAACTCTGTATCCTCCATTCTTTTCTTGAGTCAAAACAACACCCATACCAACCGGACTCACATCAGTGATGACCCTGGTTTTTGCATCTTTGTTGAAGTACACAAGAGTTTTTGCTTTGCTCAGCTTTGCTTTCAATGTATTGAATGCCCTCCGTTGTTCCTCTCCAAAATCAAAGGGCATGTCACCTTTAGTTAACCAACGTAGTGGTTCTACAATAGTAGCATAGTCTGGTATAAAGCACAAGTTGTAGTTAACAAGTCCCAGAAAACTCTTCACTTCAGATACATTTTCTGGCTCTCTTGCATTGGCAACTGCTTTGATTTTCTCCTCTGTGGGGCCAATGCCATTTTTTGACTGGACAAATCTCATTAATTCTAGTTGTGTCATGTGAAACTTGCACTTCTCTCCATTCAAGGTCAAATTCTTCACTTTCAAGGTTTTGAGCACTTCTTCCAAAACTGGATCATGTTCGTCAACAGTTTTCGCATGAATAATAATATCATCTGAAATGTTAGCAGCATTCACACAGTTCTGCAAAGTTTGCTGAATCACATGTTGGTTAATCAACTTGAATCACTTCTCTTTGTTTTACATACAGATGCAAAATGTCCAGTTTGTTTACATTTGTTGCATGTTTTATTCTTTGCTGGACAATTGGGATTTCTTGCAAAATGTCCCTGCTTTCCACATCTGTAGCACATTACGTTAATTGCCTTCTGTTCTCCCTTTCCTTTATCTTTGTGATGGCCTGATTTAGCATTAATTCTGTTCACCTTAGCTTCAGGAGCTGCCATACTGTTAGACTGTTGTCACACAGCTTCAAAAGTATGAGCTGTGTTTTGTAACTCATTCAAAGTCAACTGTTGACCTTTTTCCAAAAATTTTCTGCGTAATTCCTGCGATTTGCATGTTGAAATAATTTGATCTCATATTTGGCTACTCGTTTCGTCTCCACAATCACACGATTTGGCTTTCCACTTCAGACAAACCACTTACTGATTGATGGTTTCTTCATCCTCTTGTCGCATTCCTCTAAACTGATGTCTTTCATAAGGAACGTTCACTTGAGTCATAAAGTAATCATTTAATGCTTTCACTGCTTTATCGTAATCCTTTGGACCTCCTGTGTCTGGTAGCACATCAAATATATCCTGAACTTCTGGTCTGGCACTGTGTAAAAATAGCCCTTTCCTTTGTACTTTGTTATCATCTTTGTTGACAATAATTAAACCTTTGCGATCGACATATAACTGAAATCCACAAAGCCATCTCTTCCATTTCTGGCTTATACTCGTCAGATCACTACTCGCATTGAATGGAGCAATTCCACCTAATTCTAATTTGACCATCCTCATCTCCAGATGTAGAGTTAGTAGCTCAATACAAACAGATTTAACTATATTAAAAACAGCCCTCATGCTTGCTGCCCTCCATCTTTATTATTCTCCTGGTCAATACCGCTGACCACACATATTGTGCAATGCAGAATACATTATAATACATTACAACAATGAGATGGAAACAATGGAGAACTAGTATGAGCATGAACCTTTACCTGTTAGCAAATTGCGACTATTCTATGGGACCTCCCAATAAGAATTGACAGAATAATACAAGCTAGTAGACCAGACATTCTTATCAAGGACAGGCTGAGTAAGACATGTAAAATGATTGATATGAGTTTACCATCTGACAACAATGTAGCTCCAAAAGAATTTGAAAATATGTCAAAGGCTTTTTTTCCCCAAATCCACAAAGGCAAAGTACAGCTTCTTGTTCTTCCCAAGGTACTTCTCTTGCACTTGTCTAAGGATAAAAATGGCATCAATAGTTCCTCGCCCAGGCATAAAACTAAATTGCATGTCATTGATGTTTATTTCACTTCTAATTTGTTTTTCCATAACTCTTTCAACAACTTTCAGGACTTGGTCCATTAGTTTTAATCCTCTGTAATTACCTCTTTCTAGAGCTTCTCCTTTTCCTTTTTTTATTAATTGATAATTTCTTATTTCCGAGTCCTCAGGAATACTTCTTTCACCTGCAGCTTTGATTATCACTGCCACAATTCCTGAAGGATCAGCTGCTTTGCCTTTCTTCATTTTCTTTACAGCTTCCCTCACCATTTCTTTCTCAATGAAAATGGCTGGTCCAGATACTGTTTCTACCTCTCCAAGATTTTCTCTATCCCAAGAAAACTCTGTGTTCAACAATCTCTCATAATAGCACTTCCAGGCATTCTTCTTTTCAAGTTCACTTGTTGCAAGTTCTCCATCATCATTCCTGATACACTTTTCTCCAATGATATCCTGATTAGTCTTGATCATCTGCTTAGCTATCTTGAATACTTAATTCTTCTGGTCATCTCTACACATTATGTCTGGAAACCTTCTCTCGGCATCCATCTTTGCTTTGTAGATTGCTTGCCTAGCTACTCTCTTGGCCTCCAGATACCTTTCTTTGTTAACTAACCCCTTTTTCCATTGACTCCACAGCCTTCTCTTCTCTTTCACATAATTTTCAACAGAAGTATTCCACCACCATGTCACTCTATGACGTGGAGGCCCTTTTGTCCAGCCACAGACTTGGTCTGTGGCTTTCAAAAGTGTATCCTTGATCTTCTCCCATTGCTCTTCTACACTTCATAGGTCTTTTCCTGGACTAGCTCCCACAATTCCATTCACTTGATCTTCAAAGGCCTGCTTTACTTGTCCATCATTTAGTCTCCACACCTTTCTCCTTGGGATATACTTTCTTTTCACTTTATGTACTTTCTTAATCCTGAAGTCACAAATTACTGGCTTATGCTGGGTCACAAATTCTTCACCGGGTATCACTTTTACATCTTGCAAATACTTCCTGTCTTTTGTCTTTACCAAAATGTAGTCCACTTGAGTCATAGCTGTCCCAGACTCATAGGTTACCAGATGGCTATCCCTTTTCTTAAAAATAGTATTCGCCACCAACATGTCCATGGCAAGTCCAAACTCTAGAATTCTTTCACCCTCCTTATTTCGGTCACCATATCCATTTCCTCCATGGACTCCCTCAAACCCAGATGCTGTTCTTCCAACATGGCCATTTAGATCACCTGCAATAGCAACAATTTCTTTCTCTGCCAGCTTACCAGTGACTGCAATGAGACTGTCATAGAATTCATCCTTGACTTCTTCACTTAAGCCACATTGTGGTGCATACACTGATATTGCTGTGAAGATTGTCTCACCTATCATCAGTTTAATCAGCATAATTCGATCATTTATGCGTTTGACATCAATCACCTTGTCTATCCATTTCTCTGCAACAAAGATACCTACACCACCTGTGCCTTTTCCATTACCAATCCAAAACAGCTTGTATGTTGCCTTTTTCCCTTCTATCATTCTTACAGATTTCCCTCTCCATCGTGTTTCTTGGATGCAGCACAAATCAATGTGTCTTCGCTCAAGAAACTCTGCTACTTCACCAGATCTACCTCTCAAACTTCCCACATTCAGACTACAGAGTCTGAAGCTTGTCATCACTTCCTTCGGTTGATGTAGTAGCTTGATAACGGTCTGATTTTGCCTACATCGAGCAAAGGTCCTACCGTGCGCGACACCTTCACTTAAATTAGTTCCAGTCTCGTTTACGCAGTTATACCGGATATCTTTGGATGTCATTTCATGGTATGATGAGGCAGTATTTTTATAGGCCGGATGCCCTTCCTGACACCAACCCATTAAGGTAATGGGGACAGAATTATGAAGACAGAATTTAATTTAAAAAATTGAATCACAGCTATTAACAGGCTTGTTATGCCAGTGGTTACTTATAGTTTCAATATCATCAACTGGAACATGAGTGACCATAAAATGCACCACCCAAAATCTGACAAAGGCCTATTGTTGGACTCACTCAGTATTCAGACAACACAAATGATTGGTCTGCAATTAGTCAATCTTCATGAAAATTCCAAGAAACTTCATTCTGTCATTAAAGAATCAGACAAATTTTCTCATGAACTGAATCTCGAAATACAGGAAAACTATGACTTAACCCCAACTGAAATTGCCTGAAAAATGAAGAAATTGGCCTAAAATATCAAATTAAAACAGCTTAAATCCTAGTGGCAAGAAAAGCCCCTCCACAGACAGTTTGTAACTTGAGCTAAACATGCTGATGTTGGTGAACTTGGAGGCCATCAGTAGCTCAGAAGCTCCAGACTGAAGGGGGAAACTGAAGGCTTTATCCTTGCTGCCCAGGATCAGAGCTTGTTCATCAGAAATTATCAGGCAAATGTCCTGCACAACAAATCGGACAAAAAATGTAGGTTTTGTGAGGAGAAAACTGAGACCTTGTCTCTGGTTGCTCAATATTAACATCAGGAGAGTACAAAAACCACTACAACAGGGCTGGACAATGTCTCCATTGGAAAATCTCCAAATACTTCTCTGTAGAGACTAACAGTAACTGGTATGAGCACCACCCAGACCCAGCCACTGAGGGGCAAGATTTCTTTATCTTATGCAATTGCCCAATCCACACAGATTGCACAATACAGGCTAATCATTCTGATGTTGTCATCAAGGACAAAAAAAACAATACTTGATTTCTCATTGACATGAGTGTGCCATTTGATAGAAATGTGGTTGCTTGTGGGTTGGTTTGTTTTTTTTGGGGGGGGGGGATATACTTTTTTGATTACATTTTTATAGATTTTTTTGTACCTTACTTTACCTTAAACAGCAAAACTTCCAGTTTCTGTCACCCTAGATCACTGGTTGTGACCCAGTGTTTGATCTTAAAATGCAATTTAAAGTAATTTTTACAAAATAACAATGATGATAAAGATCTTGGGTTTGACATTAAAATGCATCTGGCTGTGGAGTTTCAACATGGGCAAATAAGGTTACCCTTTGCCACAACTACCTTGAGGTCACCCTTGGGTAAGGTGTAGTACCTGTTAGCCCTTGCTAAGAGGAGGAAAACTCTGAATAAAAACCAAAATCCAAGGTTTGAAATACCAAGTTGACATCTGGTAGGTTTATTCTATAGCTTATGACCAGGTTGAGGGCTTCAGCTCTGATCAGCAATCTTCCTAGAGATGGTGTCTTGAAAAAAATATTAGTGTTAGGGGCACCTCATCAACATTAACCCTCCTATGAGTAAAAATGTCTGAAAAATGTGTTTCAAATAACAATGTAAATGGTACTGGAACAGCACGTGAAGGTGCCTTGTCTTACAGATGCCTCATGGTCATCATACTACTGCTTGAACAAATTGGTCAAAGGAAATAAACAAGGTAGTAATTGAATATTTCTATTAAAGTAAACCATTTGACAATAGTGGTAGACCTGTTAGAGGCTACAGATATGGATGTTCAGGGAATGGAAAGAATGTGATGTCTTAGAAATTGAAGTGACTAAACAATGACTCTGTTATCAGGTCAGGGCCATAAGGAAGAATGGCTGGCTTTCTGAACTTGAGGTTAACAATATCCAAAGGATAATTAAGGGAGTAGATTCAACTGCGAGGGAGCTAATATGTGTTGTACAATAAATGAAATAAATCTTGATGACCACAAACCACAGGATGATATGACGAAAAACAGTAATATTAAAAATTCTAAAATTATAGATCAAAACCATTTTGAGGTTGACAAGTTTGAACCCAATCAAGAATTACAAACCATAATTGATCAGTTGCAAGAAATAATGGCTAAAAGTAGAAATACTGATGGTATCACATTCAAAGGTTGATAACGATATTACACAAACTAATAATCTTATTAGAGGTGTTAGCATTTGGCTTGCAGACCAGATGGGGCTTAAGAAATATGTTAAGAGAAAAATATAAGAATCATGTTTGAAAAGATGAGTAGAAAATCCTATTAAAGGACTGAGAAAGGAAGGAAATGCCTTGGAAAGAGAATGTAAAGGACAGTTGAATGGAAAAATGAAGGAGAAGCTTAACCTCTTAGCAATGAAGTATAGAGTTGATAGGAAAGGATTAAGAATGGTGCTTGAAGAGTTAAGACAAATAAAACATTGGCTAAAATTGCCAAAATCACATTATATTGGCAGTTTTAGCCAACATTTGTGCTGTCATTATTCCAGAGCTTAACCCCATCAGGGTTAAGGTCAGGTATAAGGACAGCTTGTCATTTTTCTAGTTCCACAGTGAGGGCCCAAAGTTGCCTATATTTTCGAAATTTGCAAAATTGACTAAAAACATGAAAAATCCAACATCAAAATGCATGAATCTGATGGTTTTTATGCCCAGAAACAAAAATTGTTATAGTGGTGTTTTTAGAATAAAAAGATCTCTCCAAAAGTGTGATGTTTAAGGTGGGTTGAAAAACATTAACTATGGTTTTGAGTATTTGTGTGTAATATCTTTATATTACACAGCATTGAGTCCATGACATGATTTATCATGTAGTAACACTATGAGGTGTGCGTGACTGGGGAGCAGTACATTTAAACCTAAACACTTAAACTTCTTTCAGTTTTAGACTTATTATTTCACTTGGCTTAAATTGGAAATGTTTGCTTGACCTCCCTCTGTATGAAATATGGTTGAGGTTGTGAATATTTATGGAACATATTTAATCGTAGTAGTAGTAGTAGTAGTAGTAGTAGTAGTAGTAGTAGTAGTAGTAGTAGTAGTAGTAGTAGTAGTAGTAGTAGTAGTAGTAGTAGTAGTAGTAGTAGCAGCAGCAGCAGCAGCAGGAGGAGGAGGAAAAGAGGAGGAGGAAGAAGAAGAGAAAGAAGAAGAAAAAAAAGGAGGAGCAGTAGTAGAAGTAATGGTAGTATTCGTGGTGATAGTGGTGGTACTAGTTTTTGTGTAAGTAGTATTATCTATATTACTTGTGCTGATGAGTGTAGTTGCTTTTTCCTTTCTATTTCAGTCCACATTTGAAGTTGGTAAAGTTGAAGTAACAAAGACTCTTTTACTTTGGGATGACCAGACTCAAGAGGTAGGCTGTTCTTATAAAGACTTAATAGGCAACAGTATAAAAAATAGCCATAGCATCATGAATAGCAGTGCAAAGGTCTTTTATCTTTGTGGTTGAATAGTAAGAATTTCTAAAGCTATAAATATACTACCTTTCAAACAAAGTAATTGTTAACTAATAAATAAGGATCACAACTCACAGAAAAACAGACTTCTGGCTTCTAGCTTTCACTTCACAGCTGTTATGAATCTGTCATTGAAACCTTGTGTAAATTTTATGTTAGAGACTAGCAGATAAATTAAAATATGTACGACAGATCAAGACAATGCACTTACAGCAAATATACAAGTATACTTTATCTCTTTTTAGAGCCAACATACTCATAAAGGTGACTATTTACTAAATGCAGTTGTATTCTTGCATTTAAAGATGGCTTGCATACATTGTATTTTATTTTTGGTAGGGATCTTCACTGGTAACTTGGATCAAATTTTACTTTCTATTATATGTCACTTTAAGGATCTCTAATCTTCTTCTTCTTCTTCTTCTTCTTCTTCTTCCTGCGGTCTTGTTCCATCGCTAGGATGGGTCGGCCGGTCGACACAGTCTGCGCCACTTTCCGTGCTCCTTGCAGTCCTCTGGATTCGCTCCAACTTGCTTTATTGGGTTCTCCTGGTTCCTCCTCATTACATGCCCATACCACTTTAACCTTGCTTCCCTGGTCTCCCTGGATATGTTTGGCACACCGACAAACCTTCGAATGTCGTCATAGGTTCGGTGTTCCAGAAGTGATATACCACATATCCACCTCAACATTTTCATTTCTGTCACTTCAAGGGCCCTTTCCTCTGCCTTTCTTAACGCTGCTGTCTCTAATCCATACAGTAGCACAGGTCGTATGACTGCTGTGTAGATCTTGGTCTTTAGCTTCAGAGGCATCTTTCTGTCGCAAACTACCCCGCTAATGTCTCTCCACTTTCTCCAAGCTCTGCTAATCCTGGGNAGTAGTAGTAGCAGCAGCAGCAGCAGCAGGAGGAGGAGGAAAAGAGGAGGAGGAAGAAGAAGAGAAAGAAGAAGAAAAAAAAGGAGGAGCAGTAGTAGAAGTAATGGTAGTATTCGTGGTGATAGTGGTGGTACTAGTTTTTGTGTAAGTAGTATTATCTATATTACTTGTGCTGATGAGTGTAGTTGCTTTTTCCTTTCTATTTCAGTCCACATTTGAAGTTGGTAAAGTTGAAGTAACAAAGACTCTTTTACTTTGGGATGACCAGACTCAAGAGGTAGGCTGTTCTTATAAAGACTTAATAGGCAACAGTATAAAAAATAGCCATAGCATCATGAATAGCAGTGCAAAGGTCTTTTATCTTTGTGGTTGAATAGTAAGAATTTCTAAAGCTATAAATATACTACCTTTCAAACAAAGTAATTGTTAACTAATAAATAAGGATCACAACTCACAGAAAAACAGACTTCTGGCTTCTAGCTTTCACTTCACAGCTGTTATGAATCTGTCATTGAAACCTTGTGTAAATTTTATGTTAGAGACTAGCAGATAAATTAAAATATGTACGACAGATCAAGACAATGCACTTACAGCAAATATACAAGTATACTTTATCTCTTTTTAGAGCCAACATACTCATAAAGGTGACTATTTACTAAATGCAGTTGTATTCTTGCATTTAAAGATGGCTTGCATACATTGTATTTTATTTTTGGTAGGGATCTTCACTGGTAACTTGGATCAAATTTTACTTTCTATTATATGTCACTTTAAGGATCTCTAATCTTCTTCTTCTTCTTCTTCTTCTTCTTCTTCCTGCGGTCTTGTTCCATCGCTAGGATGGGTCGGCCGGTCGACACAGTCTGCGCCACTTTCCGTGCTCCTTGCAGTCCTCTGGATTCGCTCCAACTTGCTTTATTGGGTTCTCCTGGTTCCTCCTCATTACATGCCCATACCACTTTAACCTTGCTTCCCTGGTCTCCCTGGATATGTTTGGCACACCGACAAACCTTCGAATGTCGTCATAGGTTCGGTGTTCCAGAAGTGATATACCACATATCCACCTCAACATTTTCATTTCTGTCACTTCAAGGGCCCTTTCCTCTGCCTTTCTTAACGCTGCTGTCTCTAATCCATACAGTAGCACAGGTCGTATGACTGCTGTGTAGATCTTGGTCTTTAGCTTCAGAGGCATCTTTCTGTCGCAAACTACCCCGCTAATGTCTCTCCACTTTCTCCAAGCTCTGCTAATCCTGGGATCTATTTCTTCCCGACATCCACCCTGTTCTGAAAGAATTGAGCCGAGCTAGCAAAATCTTCCCACTTGGCTGATTTCAACATTCTTTGTGTCCTTGATGCTCACAACTTGTCTTGCTTTGCTTGCCACCATCACTTCCGTCTTCTTGCTGTTGACTTTCAGTCCCTTCTTTTCCAATTCCTCCTGACACAGTTGAACCCTTCGCTCCAGCTCTTCATTGCTCTTGGCTGTAATAACGAGATCATCAGCGTACAGTATTTCTTCGGGGATGCCGGTTCGTGCCGCTGCACTGACAGTATCCATGACCATCGCAAATAGGAAGGGGCTTAAGGCTGAACCTTGGTGGAGCCCAACTCCTATCTCAAATGGCTCTGTACTTTCGCCAGCGCACTGTACAGATGTAGTGCAGTTATGGTAGAGGCTTTGGACTGTGCGTATCATCTTCTCGGTTACTCCTCTCTTCCTCAAACACCAATATACTACTTCTCTCGGTACTCTATCGTATGCCTTCTCCAGGTCAACAAAACAGAGATAGGTTGTTTCGTTACCTTCCAACGCTTTCTCCAGCTTTTGTCTCATGATGTAGATGGCATCTGTTGTCCCTTTACATGGCATAAACCCAAACTGCATCTGATCTATTTCTACTTGACTTCTCAATCTCTGGTCAATGACTCTCGTATATCTTCATTCCGTGTTCTAACAATTTTATCCCTCTGTAGTTGTTACATTCCATGATGTCGCCTTTCTGTTTGTATATTGGTATGAGCCAACTCTGACACCAGTCCTCAGGGATGCTGTCTTCCTTCTGAAGCAGGTTGAACAGCTCTGTAAGCCATTCTACCCCTTCCTCACCAAGAGCTTTGAACATTTCAATTGATACCTCACTTGGGCCTGCAGCTTTTCCTGTTCTCATCTTTCTCATGGCATCTCTTACTTCCTCTGTAGTGAACTTCGATTCAGGACCTTCCATAGTGTGCACCTCTTCCATCTCTTCTCTGTCGTTTTCCGTATTGAGTAGACCATGAAAATATTCCTTCCATCTTCCTTTGATATCAGAGTCATCAGATAGTGTCTTGCCATCCTTGTCTTTGATAAGACTAACGTCAACTATGTCTCCTTTTGCTCTATTCAGTGCTCAAGCAACCCTGAACACTTTCTTCTGTCCCTCTGCGGTTTCCAAATCCCTGTACCAGTCTCTACATCTCTCAGCTTTTGCTCGTGCAACAGCCCTTTTCGCTTCTCTCTTGCATGTTTTGTAGGCTTGGGCAGAGTCATCTGTCTGGGTTCGTCTCAATGTTTCTTATGCCCCCTTCTTTTCCTTAATAGAAATCTTCACCGCTTTTGTCCACCACCACGTATCTCGATCTGTTGGTTTCATTTTCTTTTTCCTTCCGCATACTCTAGTGGCCTCCTGGATGAGAATAGCTTTCATCTTCCTCCATTCCTCATCTCCTCTGCTCGTTTCTTCTTTTTGTTCCCTTCTCTGTAGTGCGGACGTCTTGAATATTTCCGCAGGTGTTGCGTCCTTCAACTTCCATACCTTTAATTTGCCTGGCCTCCGTGCTTGCTTCTTCTTCTTCCTACGCGCCTTCAAGTCCATAACTACTAGGCGGTGCTGACCCACTGCAGGCTCTCCAGGTATTACTTTACAATCAGTAACCTCCTTTCGATTTCTACATCTGGCCACGAGGTAGTCAATCAGGCTTCTGTTCCCTCCACTGCTATAGGTTATCTTGTGTTCCTCTTTCTTCTGAAACCCCGTGTTGGCAATGAACAGATCAAGTGACTCTGCCGTTTCCAAAATCTTCCTTCCTTTTGCGTTATGGACCCCATATCCCTGTCTACCGTGGTATCTTTTGAACCCTGTTCCATCTCTTCCCACATGACCATTGAGGTCTGCTCCAATTATGACTCTCTCTGCACTCGGTATGCCTCTCACAACATCCGCCAGTTCTGTCAAAAAGGCCTCCTTTTCACCATACGTGCAACCCTTTTGTGGAGCATATGCGCTTACCACGCTGACCATTCCTTCTTTTGTGGCAATCTTGACACATTACTCTACCACTTACTCTTTTTACCTCTACCACATTGGCTTTGATATCTTCGCTTACAATGATTCCTACTCCATTCTTCCGTTTTTCAACCCTAAAGTAAGTCAGCTTGAATCCTTCACCAATCTTCCTTGATCTGTCACCATTCCATTTCGTCTCTTGTACGCACACTATACCAATCTTCCTCCTTTTCATGACATCAGCCAATTCCCGTCCCTTTCCTCTCATACTACCTACATTCCATGTCCCCACTCGCATCTTCCTGGTCTTCCCTAACTTCTTTAACCGTAATCGGGACCTTTGCGGTACCCCTTGTCCACTTCCCACAGCATCCGGGGGCTGATACTGCGCGTCGCTTGTAGGGAGGGACGCCCTATCCGTATTATTCAACTGGTCGAGATTCATTTCATTTGAAACTTGCCAATTTTCTAACCCGGCTGGCAAGGCCTGACAGCAGCACAGTTTTCAGCAGCGCGCCTAGTCTTTGGTCGAGAGACCCACTCACAATACTGAGTTGTCATTTAACCCATGGCAGGGGCAGTACAAGACCATTCCCAGGTTGGACCTTGGTACTAGCTCTTGATTAAACCTGGGTGTATCATTGACACTTTAGTGTTCCTCCGCCACACCCCAGCTCCAATGCTCCTGCTACAGCATCTTCCCCTTTTAACCCGCGGTCGGGGTAGAGTTAGTGAGTGTCGGGACGTGTCCACACGTTGGTGGGCCCAGCACACTGCACCTTGACGAGGAAGAGAAAACTCGATATTTGGGGGTTCTACTCCTCCCAGTGGTATTTGGCCCACAGCACCTTATTCCGGTCTTATTCGGTGCAATCCCCAGTAATCTGAGGACTTCCCCCATCCGCCACCCGAGGGACGCGCCACTACGCTAATACCACAAGCGCGTGTTTTAAGGATCTCTAATATTTAACAATAAATTATTTTTTGAAATTTTTATTAGAAATAATATTCATACACTTATTTTAATACATAATATCACCTCTCCAACCCATTAGAAGAATTCTGATTTGATTTGTTATTGTGTACTCTTTTATAATCTTTTTACTTGTTGGCTTCTTACCCCACCCAATTATATTTCCAAAACATATACGAGCACAGTATTATGCCACCTACATTGAAGCAAACAAACTTCCAAAGACTCACCTGAGGCTTCAACCAGCAACCTCTCACATGGTAAGCTGTTGGTTTTACCACTCTGTCAACACTTCAACACCACTAAAGCAGATTATTTTGCGTGTGCAGTGAAGTTGTTCTTAAAAATAGTGCATGCTATAGTGCATAGCATTTATAAATTTATATTTATTTTATTTTTTTATATATACCTTGTGCTGTTAGGCCCATTTAGTTTATTATTATTTAGTTTATATTACGGTTTTTTAGGCTTTCGGTTGTTCAACAATTTTATCAGGACGTATGTTAATAGCAATATTTGTAAATATTGAAATACTTATTCTGTATAAAAATTATTTATAAATTGTCAATTTTTCGATTGTCTGAGGGCAAATTATTATACCGTGTAGCTCCCGCTGAAAAGAACCCGCGTTTAGCAAAGTTCAGTTTTGTACGTGGAACCTGAATAAGATGACCGTTGTTACGCGTTTGTTTTGTATGAGATTGAATCTTAAAGTAGTCAGTAAAATTTTTACAAGTTCTCATATCAATACATTTTCGTACAAGCATAATTGAATGCCTTTTCAGCTCGCTTTCAATATAAGGCTGTTCCATACCTGTGATTCGGCTGGCTCGTCTATCCATCAGTTTTAGCTTTTTACGTTGTGTTTCGTTTAAGTTTAGGTTTATGGAACAGTGCTATGTTATACAAGGGAGGATCATGCTTCTAAATATCCTGATTTTTGATGACTTGTCAAGATAATCTCGAATTGAAAATACCATTGGTAGTTTGGATGTAGTTTTTTTGTACGTCTGGTCGAAGTTGATGGAGAGGGAAAGCGTGTTATCTAAAGTTGTACCTAGGTATTTATAAGTTTCGGTTGATTGTATCTTGTTTCCATTAAAGTATAACGTTATGTCCTTCCTCTATTTCGAAAGTCTCGCAGCAGTGCCGATTACCATGCTTTCCGTCTTTCCCTTTTTCAGGTTTATTACTAGTTGATTTGTTTGGAAGTACATAGATATTCCCTTCAGGTCTTCGTTAATCAGTTGCTCGATTTTCTCCAGACTTTTCCCTTTAGCGTAAATAACAGTATCACCAGCAAACATGAGTTTTTTAATTCCGTAGACATTGCTCGAAGTCGTTAAAATATATTAAAAACAATAATGGCCCCAGGATGGACCCCTGAGGTACACCACAAACGATATCAATGCAATCAGATTTGCATTTGTCTACTACACAAAACTGTTTTCTGTTGAACAAGTAATCACAAAACCAACCGTGTGTTGAACCATAAACGCCATATTTCTTACGTTTCTCGAAAGGACGATATAAAGCATCCCGACTAGGTTGCCTTTATCAACAGATTTGCAGATGTTGTCAGTTAGTAGAATCGTAGCAAGCTCGGTCGATCGTTTTTTACGGTAGTCAAACTGATATTTTGATAGTAGGTGGTTACTTTCTAGGTGTTCAATGGGTTTTTTATGAACAGCTTTTTCGAGAATTTTAAAGCAAACATTCAATATAGATATCGGGCGAAAGTTGTTGTTATCGTGCCTAGATCCGCCTTTGTGAACGGGCGTGACCTTTGCTACTTTCCACTCCTTAGGAACCAACCCTGTTGTTAGTGACAAGTTTATTTATTAGTCAGCGGTGCTGAAATTGGACGGGCTGCATCTTTCAGCATCGCAGGTGGAAGGTTGTCACTGCCTGCTGCCTTCTTTCGTTGTAACGACTTTAATTGAAGTTCAACGAAAACTCCGCTGACGTAACCAAAATGGAAGGGGTTTTGTGTTTCTTCAGGCGTGGATGGCTTTTCCCAGGTGAAATTCCTTAGCTTGAAGGTAGAACTTTTTAGTTTCTGTGCAATAGTTGTGAAGAATTTACATAAGTGGTTCGCTGCATGATGATTTTTTACATTGTTATTACTGTTTGTAGCAAGAACGGGTGTTGATTGTTTTGTTAGAAAGATTTCCTTAACGCATTTCCAAAATTAAGTAGGATTTCTGCCATTTTCGATTAAAAGGTTTTTATGATGTTTCTGTTTGTCATATTTAACTTTATTGTTGCATGTGTTTTTAAGTTTTTTGTATAAGAACCAGTCGCTTTCTTTCTTTGATTTTCTGGCTTTTCTAAGCATCTTGTCACGAGAAGTCATCAATTTCTTTGTTTCATGGGATAACCACGAACATTTACTACCTTTGACTCGTTTAGTAATCATTGGTGCGTGTTGATCGATTATTGAGGTAAGAGAATCTTTCATATAACTCCAAGCAATGTTTACATTTGTTGTTTCGTAAATTGGTTTCCAATCATGATTTTCAACATAACGAGAAAATTTGTTGTGATCATATTTTGAATAGTCTGCATTCGATTGTTCTAAAATGGAAATTTCGAAACTTCAGCTTACGTAAGCATGCAACGCAGTCATGGTCGCTTAAACTCAAAGGAATTACTGTGCTGCTATGAACGTGCGAGCGAGTGTTTGTAAGAATAACATCGATTAAAGTACTTAAATCTTTTGTAACTCGAGTCGGTGCTTTGATAATTTGCTCAAGTCCGTCTTTTAATTCTTTGTTGTTCGGCTTAGCCAGATAATTTGCATTGATGTCTCCTTATAGGAACGTCTCCATGGAAACTTGGTCAACATTAGTCAGCATTTGATTGAGAAGTGTGTTAAAATCTTTCCTCAAATACTTTGATGTATCAGGGGGTCTGTAAATACAGCAACTAAGATGTTTTTGGCTATTTCAATTTCAATTTCCACCCAAATACACTCGATATTTTTATATTCCAAGTCAGTTCAACGTTTCCATTTCAAGTCGTTGCTTAAATAGATAGCAACTCCTCCGCCCCCTCCATTTTCTCTGTCTTTGTGAATAAATTTGAATCCCGGAAAATTAAACAAATCTGGATTTGTAGTAGATATGTGCGTTTCCGACAACGTTATGGCAAACTTGGATTTTTCGTTTATAAATATTGACTGTAAAATATCTCTTTTTCCAAACAACCCGCGGATGTTCTGGTGCAGCAATTTTATAGCTCTTAGGTCTTACAAAGTTTGAACATCAATGTCCCCACATATAGGTCCAGGTAAAGGATGAATATCTCCGCCCAATATTATCAAAATACATAACAAACTCTTCGTTGAATATTTACAGTAAAACTTCTTTTTTCTGGAGGAATTCCATACTTCTGAACACATAAAACTTTCCTTTTGAGTGTCATAGACACCCGCAACATTAAATGTAATAGAGAAACCATCAGGAGACATAAAGTAGTACTTCTTTATACAGAAACTAGCTAATAATATCAGAGCAAATAAAAACACGTCTGCTCTCGGCGCTGCCATCTTTTCGATTGAATATATACTTGTATTCCCTTCTCTGTGGTGGTGTATTCAGAAACGTGTAAATAATGTAACAGTCATACAGTTCCCCTTAGTTTAGTTGTACTAGTTGAGCTTGCACTAGCTCAGTTGTCGCACTAGCTTAGTGATCTAGCTTAGTTGTGACTATCTCAGTTGGGGTGATCCCATACAGATGAATAGTGGTGGACGACTGAAGCACGGGAGGCAATTGCATTGCTTAATCCTAACAGTTTTTAAACCTTGTTTTACATTCGATCTGTTGTTAAAGTTGAAGAAAGGAGTATGCCCCTGTGTTGAAAACTGCCTTCTTCCATTTATTCAAAGAGCACAGTTCAAAGGAGAGCATTGAGAAAATACTTATATTGGCATCAGATGGAACATTAGTCAATAGTGGGCTTTAATCAGGTGTTTGTGAGTCCTGTAGATGCAACATACAGAATGTGTAGCTGTTCAACAAGGTAATCCTGTTGTATCCTGAATATAGAGTAAATCCCAAGGCTTGAATCCATTCTTGTTATGATTGCTGCAACGAAGTAGAAGCTGATGTTTACGTTTTGTGACCAAGGCTATTGTGTAACACACTGTTGTCAGTGATTATTTATGATATGCCATGTGTATTGCAGCAATTACAATGTATGTATATGCATATAATTGTACATGAAGTTCCTTAATTGAAACTGTATTGCTGTGTTGTGACTACAAACTAGAAGTTGCCAGTAATTACATAGATGATACTTTGGTATTGCGGCCTTATAATCAGTATGAACTGCATTGCAAAATGTACTCAACAATATCCTAAATCCTTGGTATGAATCATTTACATTTACTGAAATATAAATTTACTATAAATTTACTCTATCCTACATTAATTATGATATATCCTATATTAATTATGATATAGATTTATATTCACTTCATTCAGAATTTGATGATATTTTTGATCCACAGTTTCCCAGCTACAAAGACGTTGTTGTACCACTTGAGGCAATTGTTAACATGAGAGTAATTAAGCAACCCCAATACAAATGAGATGGAATAAATTGCAACAAACGTTTGACTGATTGGAAGCTCTTGATATTTTTAAGAGACCAGAAAAAGCAACAGTATTTGTGGAATATCTTATTTCCTCTGTTGGCACTTGTGCAAAATCCCAGTCATAGCTATTGCTGGATGTTGACTCTACACTTTGCCAACTAGCTTCTTGGTAGTTTATGATTGCCACTGATCTCACAAGTCCTTTCTATCAGCTCTCACTTTACAAGCATATAAAAAATATTGGAGAGTTGTCACACCATTTTGCAGGGTGAGAATGTATGCTCAAAGTGTCATGGACATGTCTTGCCAGAAGACAGCTTGGGAAGAGCTTAAGTCTCCTGTAATTGGAGACCTCAACCAGGATGGAATAGTTGCCTAGTCACCCATTGACCTCAGCTCTGGTGGAAATTCATCTGTAGAACTCTTAATCAACTGGAAATGTGTGATTTACAGAAATCCTACATATATTTTTTCCCACCCAAGAAAAATATCAGCATTTTCTAACTTATGATCTTCTACCAACCATCAAAAGTTTATGCTCATTTGTAGGGACCGTCAAGGTGCTTTCTGATGGCATGCTAAAGTATTCCCACTATTTTAGTGGACTAAAATAGTGGGGAGGGGGGGGGAAGACGTAAATTTTTTAGACTGTTGAGAAATGGTTCTACTAATAACATTTTGGATATCTTAATCCACAGAACTCTATTATATCTGAAAGAGGAAAAAATTATATATGTCTTTATATAAACTGTCGTCGTCACTATATTGGTATGTTTCTTTTGAGTCAATCCCCAAGCATTTGAATAACCAAGAAAGGCATAACTGCAGTTCTGATTCTCAGCAAGAAAACAAAACTTTACAATGACTGAAATTGTTCTGCAGAATTTTATTTGAGTTAAGTCTGACTTATTTACTGTCTTCAACTTACGTCAAGTCGCTCAATATAATTATACCAGTCACGAGAATTAGTCTGATAATACCTAATGTCTACATAAGAAGTCATTGTACTTATCATTAATCATCCTAAAATATACCAGTTATCTAACATAGAAAAGCAAATCGAGGTTTTCTCTTTTTCGTGAAAGTAAAGTTTTTTTTAAGTAAACAGAAAAATATAAAATGAGAACATGTATGTTTATAATCTGCCAGTGTATATTTTCATACTTTATACGGGAAGGAGCATAACCACATTTGACCTGTTTGCTCCCTTATCAGTCATTCCTGTGTGTTTAAAAGATACAGGGGATTATTATTTTACCTATTGTGACAGTTAAAGAGAGTATATTTGCTGCTTTAAGATTTTTTAATATTTCAGGCACCATTCTGCTTGTTTTTAATGTTTTTAATTTGCCCCGTGATATTATCAAAACAGTGCTTTAGCGCATCTAGATTTGACCTCAGTGGTTTTGAAATGCTTTAACTGTTCTTTGATGTTTTTGGTTGCTGAACATCATTTCCATTCAGAAATATTGTACCTTAACCAGTGCTTTAAAATACTTTTAAATGTATTTCATTAATTCATCTGTGATTAGGTGATTGCAACTTTCGTGAATAGGTCTTTTTTTCAGGACTTAGACAATTCGGCAGTCAGTGGTCATTGACTAGCAAGTGAATTGCCTTCATCAGTGAATGTCATGTTGTAGTCAATTTTTTATTATAACTGTTTGTTTGTAATTCCTTATTTAAAGTTCCATTGAAGCTTTTGATGTTCAGATTGTATTAATTAGTTTTACTCTAATTGCATTGGTAAAGATAATTTACTCAGTTAAAGAACTTTGTTCATCAAATATTATCAAATAGATTTTTATTTGACCGTAATAATAATTCTCCTTTATAATTTCTTCAACATGAAACTCTTGTAACCGACGTTTCAAGAGATCCTTCTCTCACCCTCGTCAAAGTGGAGTGATTTTAAATTTAACGCACATCTGTTAGTGGATGATGATTAATGTGGTTTTTTTCATCGGACGAAGTGGACTGATTTTACATTCGTTACATGTGTGTTGGTAGATGACAAAAGTAGCAAAAGCAACTAAACAAATGAAAGGATTTCTTCTTCTTCTTCTTCTTCTTCTTTTTCTTCTTCTTATCTTTCAGCTGCTCCCTGTTAGGTGTCGCCACAGCGTATCATACGCCTCCATTTACTGTGGTCAGCAGCATTTTCCCTTCTCACTCCCACCCCCCTCATGTCCTCTTTTATTACATCCATATAGCGTCTCCTTGGTCTTCCTCTCTTCCTCTCTGCCTCCTCCTTGGCAGATTCATGTCTATAATTCTCTTCCCGATATAGTTCTCTTCCCTTCTGATTATTTTTAATTACCGTAATTATTTCCCGGACATATGTCACTATCTTTTTTATTAAATCCACTGACTCTTAGGTAAGGTTGGAATCCACATACCAGAAAGCTGGAATAAGATATCGTTTACCTCATTACACGAAATTATGGGTGAGACCTAATTAAGAAATAAAAAATTAGGTAAGATTAAGGAATTTTGTCAAAGAAATTCTGTTTAAATTATATTAAGGATTTTTTTGCTCACCAATGCATTTTCAGTTACATTTACTAAGGATTTTTTAAGTTTAATTTTGAGTTTAAGGATTGATCGTAGAGAGGTTTTTTAAAGAAAATACCATATTTTTAATAATATTTGCCGCAAATTTAGCCCATCATGCGTGCTGCGTAAGTCAACATTCTTAGTAAGGCAAACTTATAACACAAATCAGAACAAAAGTTGGAACAAAAATTTGTCTCCATTTCAAAACAAATCTTAAAAATTTGTAAAAACAACAGGTATATGTTTTTCAAACTTTTCCTACAAATTTTGAACAAGAAAACGGGTATTCTTAAAAATTGCAACAAAAGAGTGCAATAAAAAAGTCATCAACGGTGTAAAAACAGTCAGTCATTTTCCGTATCGGTTCAAGGAAAAAACTTGTCCTTCACGCGCTTTCTGTACTGTGTCAGTGATGCCAGGTGCTCTAAACCCTGACTTGCCCTTCTGCTTTCAGGCAGTTGTAAAACTTCTCTACTGAACAAGTGTGTAGTGGGTTCTGTATCCCGAGCCTTAGAAGCGTCCCTAATCAAGAAAGCTGTCTAGTCATCAGCACTGTTGTTCTCTGCTTTTACATTTTGGATGTAGGGACTTTACGACTTTTTCAATCAACTGAATTATCTCCTTCTTTTTGCTCCAGTGTTTCTCGCTGGAAGAGATGAGAATCGTTTGGGAGTTCTTTCGGCAGACACCTCTCCGTTTTTCCCTTTAAGATAACCTGAAAACGAAGCAGCTCACCACTGAGACTCTCTACCAGTGTCACGTAATCGTACGCTTCTCGTCACCACCCGCTGCTGAAACGTGCTTGAAACCCTTGTCTCTCAGGGTTACCTTACTTATCGGGGCATATTTGGATGGAGTTTGATCTGCATATAATATAAGCGCATCAGGAATAATATGAGTACGAGATTTGGTAGCTCTGTCGTCCAGAAATTGTTCTCTAACCTCTACCCAAATAGAACATATCACAATGGGCCTTGACGTTGTCGCAGCTCTTCTGGAAAAGTTCTTCCTCTGGTACAGTGACCATACGCACGCCCTTGTAGCCTCAAATTTCCGAAAATGAGACATAATGAGCCCCATCAGACCACCATGGACTACATTCACATTTATTCCTGCACCAGCCGTTCCTAGATGTACACACATGTTACTCAACTTATCAAGTTGAACGCACAGAATTGTTAGTCGACCTCGCTTCTGTCCAATGACGATTTTGTCATCTTGATATTGTAGTTTTGATTTGTAAGTAACCATCCAGCGGTGTACAGTAGTGTCGTTTAATGCAGGATATCCTTCTTAAATTTTCTCACACCACTTTTTGTTCCATTTTCTGTGGATAAGTTTTTTCAACTTGGTATTTTACCTGCTCAGTATTCAACAAACGTGTTTCATTGTTCTCACACTTTGCTCGGGTGAATGGCCAAGTTCTTCCGGGACAAAAGCCAATTTATGATCGGTCAAATTAAGAGTTCCTTGTTGTGCTATATCCGACGGTCTAAAACAATTATCTATAGACTACCTGAATTTTCTTTCTTCCTATATTTTCTGACAAAAATTTCCACTTCTTATGCTTAAAGAAACTTGACTCCCAGAATGTTAAATACGTAAAACTTTCCAACTTTCGACCGTATTCGAATTCCTTAATTAAATCCACATTTTACTATTCAGAATTCATTTCTTTAAGAATGCTCAGAGTTCGTACCTAGTAATTACCTCTTTCTGCGTTTCTCTGATCCTAATATCCTCAAGTAATTAAAACTCAACACGCTTCTTTCCTCCTCTCGTCCATTCCCTCTACAGCTGCCTCTTTTGCTATATTGCTTGATCTACACTGTTGACCTACCACCACGTCACTCTTTATTTTCAAGGACTGTTAATCTACCCACACATTCTCTCTGAAGCTCTCAGTAAATTAAACTGCATCAATTTGCATAGGTCTTTAACGTGTCTCTCAGCTTTCAACACCCTCGTTACCTTTTCGATTTCGTTGGCAAAGTTTTCTTCAATGACAATAAAATGGTGTTTGACCCATTCCAAGCTTTATCTTTGAATCACGCACTCAATATGACGTTGAGAAGCAAATTTTTCCCCAGGTGTAACCTTCACTTTGCAAACTAACTTCTTGCCTGTGTTCCATACCAGTACATGGTCAGTCTAGTAAGCATTTTGAGCTTCTTCAGATTAAAAGAATTCGGAATGATCCCTGAATGCTGGGGCAAAACAGGAGCAGATCCACTCCATTGCTCGAACCAAGTGAAATGTTTCAGTCCTTTATTTACAAAGTATCATATGTCAGGAGATAAACGTTTATTCATAACACTGAGATATTTAGTGACTGCTGATGCTAAGACTACCATTGCCAATAGTCATTGCGTTGACCCTTCTAAGGTTGGGAGGATAATAATTAAAACACCTAAATCCATTTGGATGAAACTTTCCGAAACAGGGTATTTAAGATGTATAAAAACTTGCTTTCCCCTCTTTTTTTAAGTCACATAGCAATTGACTGTTGGTTTTTATGACAGCTGTAACGAAGAAAATGTCACAATTAATTTGTTACTATTTTTTTAAACCTCGTGTTTGCGCTTTAATGTATTTTATTGCATTTGTCTTGTATTCAAATTACCGTACTCGTGTTAAATACCTTGATGACATCTACACAAACTTCGATACTAAAGTTCAATAGGTATAAGACGTTAAGATGAATTTGTAAATAAACCTAAAAAAAGAGGGAAGAATTTCGAAAGGAGAATTCATTTGTTTTGTATTCAAAACAGTTTTTTGAGGGATGAAGGGCCATCAGTGATACTTCTACCTCTAAACGTTTGAATCGTTGTAAGATATTTTGGGTTTACCTATAAAAGGAGAAACTGTGAACACAAAAATTGCCAGTAAATGAATATGCTCACTGGCCGTGAGCTAAAATGAAGAAGTATCTATGATTAAACAGTTTCAGTCTGAGTCAGGGGGTTGGAGAGGTTTTGGCCAATAAATATTCTACCCTACCAGATTGCAATTCCTCAAATTTGAGTCACGTGATCAATCCGCTTTTATACGCAACACCGTTCAGCCAAGTTTTATCACAGTAAGATAAACTCTCAGTCAACTTTTTTTATGTAAAACCGCGGATTTCTGTAAGTCCCTTGCAAATACCTATACGAAAAGGAGAACCTCAGAGTAGAACAAAGAGGTTATAGATGGCAAAACAGAACTATTTGTTAATGATGTCTGGTTATTGATTTTAAAAGGCTCAAAAAATGCTCTAATGGAAGGACTATATACTTTGAGCTGTGTCATCATACCTTCAGTGTTTCTTTTATGGGAACAACTGCCGTTACAGGGCATGCTAAGGGAAAGAAACACAAAGAAAAAGAAATTGCTAGGAACTATCTACCGATATTGTTTTTTGTTAAGAAGAGTGCTGATGTTTTGAGCGTTAGTGTTTGTGATACAATCTGAAAAAGGCAGTCTTCATCTGCATTTTTTCACCTTTGGATGTGCAGCAAAAGAAACACTGTACCTTGTCTCCTTTTGCTGTAAAGTTGGATGTACCTTAGCTAAAATACTGTGGGCTATCCATACAATTTCGACTCACCCCATTGTGCCCTTGTGTGGGAGAGATTCAAGCATTATTGAATTCACTTTCCTTCAATGAAGATAATAACTGTTTAGACAGCGTTCTGGGTCCATGCAAGGCAATATCAATTACGTCAATCTGTTGGAAGTCTGTAAAATAGCCTTTGTCTGATCTCAGGATCAAGTCTATGTTAAGAAGCTTTAATGTCGACAGCGAGTTACTGTTGGTAAACATAAAAGGGCTGTCCTTAATGAGCCAAACAAGCATATGTAATCGTCAGTGATGGCGAGAGGGGAGTTAGTTACCAATGAGATTGTACTTGTCAAAAAGGAAAATAAGGACTTGCTTGATTGTATTACTTCTCTTGACACTGATATAACCAAATATAGTTTTGAAGAAGAGAAGAAAAAGTATTTTGCATTAGTAATTAAAGAAAATGGCTTTCAGGATATCAGAATGGGAATTTAACATCAAATGAAACTCTTGATTGTTGCATTGGGAAAGTTAGAGGATGACTTTAAGGCTCTGAAACAGTAACTTTGTTCTTTTTCTTTTTTGCGTCACTTAACTTGCTAGAAGAAAAATGAAACATATTGTGTTTCACTAGATGTAGATATTTATATATGTCATGCACTTTACAGTAACTTCGTTTGCATCTTGTTTTGCTTAAGTGCTTTTTGAGCTCATCTTAGTCTACGTAGTTATGCTGTAAAAGAATTACGGAAGCGATGGTCCTGAGTTTTTCTTACAAGTCCTTAAAAAACGCCTCTGATGCAGCATAATTTCTGAGTATGGCTCAAGCTTTGGTTAAAAACTGTCTTGCTGGGTGTTTCTAAGGATTTGGAGGAAAATCTAATAGCTGAGAGAAAAAATTTTTATTCATAATATGAGATGAAATTTTAATGACGGAAATGAAATCGAGAACTTGATAGAAGGGTTTACTTGGTACGAAGGATTTTACACTGTTAAATCTTATTTATATTTTGAAAAAAGTGAAAAAAGAAATCAATAAGAGTTATGTGTTGTTCTGAAACTTTAAAAAAGCAGATGAGTTTATATTTTCATACTAATTTTTTGACCTAGTTTGCATAACGTTCAATCGATGAAAGTACTATTCCGAGAACATTCCAGTGCACAAGGATTTGTAGCTGTCCTTTGTAATTTGAATTTGAAGCTAGGAATCTGCGTTAGTAAAATACTTACACAGATTCCTAACTTCAAGGAGAAAGGCAAGTTTACTTTTGTATTTTTTAATATTTCAGGCTAAAATTGAATGGAAATCATTACTTGAAAAAAGAAATTCTGTCAATTGAAATAAAAATGTCTTCACAAGCAGTACAAAGGACAATTTGATGACTTCCTGCCCCCCAAATGGTTGGCTATACCATTTGTATTATGTGCTAAAAGCAGAGGTATCGTTGGGTATCACCCACTCATTGTTGCATAATTTTTGTTCCTATTTTGCATTTAAGTACGTCCAACATTATCATACAGTTATTCCCCACGCTTGGAGAGTGTGTGGTTTTCCATGTTGCATAGAGAAAACACTGTAAAGTGAACAAAAAGTGCTTTACTATTTTCATTCTGGATTAGCAGGCTTGCTGCATTTGCCAGGCATATTTCGCGCTCCATTCTAGCTTTTCTGTTTGCAATTTGAGATATCAAGCCCCATCTCACTTATTTCTTTTTGGTTGTTGTTGTAGTGCTGCTCAAATGGATAAGCTAAAGAAACTCTTCATCGCTTTGCCCTTGTGAATCAACAGAACTAAGGGCTAAAGGCATCTGGTCATGACCACTAACCTTAGCAACCTCATCAGCACTGTAATGGAAGCTAATTTTGCATATCATCTCTTCTATACACTTTATTAGTAAATATTCCTTTCCTTGACAAACCTCCATTCTTCTTTTAAAACCTTCCATCATTGGCACAGGGTCTTTATGATTTGAAGATGTGAGGAATCTTGTTTGGATTTTTACCTTGCACTCATCCAATATGTCAATGGCTTCTTAAACAACAATTTAACCCTTACTTCAGAATGACCAGCCTTATTACTGAAAAACGTGTAAGGTATACAAAAACAACTATTTGAAAGTTTTGAATAAACAAGCCAGAAAGAATCATTCAACCAATTTATTAGAAACTTTCTTAATTTGCAGCACTCCAGCTTAATAGGAAATAAATAACCCGTTGAGGGAACCCAGACATTCTTTTTAAAAAAACTGCTAACGCATTATTATCTAGCTGTTTAACAGAAACAATAAATCGACCAATATCAAAGGCACTGATACCTTAAAGAATGAAAGGGATTGCAGGATATTTCGTAGGGTTTTCAAGATTTAAGGTATTTAAAAAGTTTTGCTTTCACTTTGTTTCCTTGGATATAGGCTTGTTTATTGGGGCTTTGTTTTTTTGCTAATATTGTTTTCTGATTAAGTTCAAAGTTGTTTGAACCAGTTTAGGTCCCGACTTTGAAACATGTGATGGTAGTACTTTGCCTTTTACATCACAAGCAACAAGAAAGAGAGGCACAAAATGATTGGGAATGACAGTGGAATGCTCATTTGCCTGGAAATTGCCAACTTTGCCCCCAAAAAAGTCTGTTACTTTTTGAAAAATACCATCACTATTAGAGCGAGGTAATGCACAGTATCTCTGTTTAAAAAATGGTTCATGGAGTTATTGCCGTTAGGGTAATGTGAACAAATTTTGATAGAACAAAAGATAACAATACCAATAAACATATAAGTGGGGACCAAGTTTTTGCTTATGAAGTTAAAATTGCTTCGATCTTGGTACACTCCTTTCTATTACCATGTTCACTACCGAGAACCTTAAAACTTCTGTCACAAAGAGAGCTTGGAAATATGCTTTTTTCTGATCCAACAAGGCTTTGAGATGATTCCCATCCAGAAAGTAAACCTGGGTGGTTGGCATAGTAGTCAGCATAATGAAAGAGTTCAGTGCCTGTAAGAATTCCTAGAAATTACTGTAGACTGTCATTTCCAGATAAGGCAATGGAACAAGCAGTAAGCAGACAATTCCCATCTCCATTTGTTCTGATGAGGGGAAAAAGGGGCATAATAGTCAAGTTAGCCAAAGCCTTGATATTTTCTGGTTCAGTTTTTCTGTACCATATCTTATGTAATTCTGTAACTATTTTTAGCCCATGGTTGAAAAACTAGCCAGGAAGGTGGTCAAAGATAAAAAATTGTTTGCAAGACAACAGAAGGATGAATAAAAATCAGATCTTGTTTACGTTATTTTGTGAAAATATTACTAGATATATTATCTTCACATTGTTTACAATTTGGGCAATATGCAACTGCCATATGTAATTCTGCCTTTACATAAAAAAGGGATATCAGAAAAGAGTCAGTTCACGTACAATAATTGGGCCCTGGAACCCAATTGGTATCACCTCTTTAACAAACAAACCAAACTTTCCCCCCATAATCCTTTGACCCATAATACCTTTGACCACCATTTTTTGTTGGCTGGCTTTTGTGATGTTTTCAGACACCTCTATTTTGCGGAGGTTACAGGACTTCAAACAAGGAACTTTTTCTCCTACCATCCAACTTTTTATCTTGAAATATTATCGCAATTCACCTGCAGAATTCAAAGTTTCTATTTTTTTGTAAAGAAGTGTTTTTTATTGAGCTTGTGTCATCACAGTAAACACGACATTACGATATAGACATATATACGTCAATGAAAATATCAATGTAAATATGCAGAAGGAAAGATGGATAAACAGATAGTCAAACACAGAAAAAAAGTACATAAATGCATAAAAGTACATGCATAAATACATACAAATATACATAGACTGAGGAAGTGGAGCAGAAAGATTGTTTTACTTTATTGTTACAGTTTGGCAACCCTTATTATCAAATGGGGTACCACAAGCACAGCTTGGTTTATACCATTTTCCTTATTTTAACCTTAGTTGAAGAGCATGTATTGTGGATACATACAATTTACTTAGTTTGAGTTTGTCAAACCTCCTTCCACCACCAGATTACATTTCCCGCCTCAGTTATGGCCTAAAAACATATGATTGCAAAAGACACAAAAAAAGAATAGTTTGATATACCTCGCTGCAAATATTATTTTGTCACTAGTGTTATTAGCCCCATCAGGATGAGCAAAAACTAAACTTTCTTTTTCTTCATTTTGACTCACAAGGCTCGTTGAAAAGCGTTCTTCTTGAAGTTTAAAAAATTAAACATCTTTTATATTAATGTTGTTTTTGTGTGCTAATTCAATGGTTTCGATCGTTAAATAGTCCTCAGTTTTGAGTGCTGCAAGCAAGGTCGCGGAGTCATTCACAAAGATCATCCTTATGACACAGGACAAAAATGTAGTCTTCGGACAGTGTAATGTATGGAAACATGAAAGAGGTTGCCTTGTTTTAAATACCAGAGCAAGAGAGAAAACAGGATTCCAGGGTCGTGAAACATTGCTCTTCTACGTGGAGACGTCTTGGACACCACAGGGAACAAATTTTATCATTGGTCTCGAAAAATTTGATAGGGTTCCAGAAACCTTGAAACACAGTCTGCATTCGCCACTGTTCCCACTGCCCCACCCCAATGTATGAAACCATCAGGAAATCCTAAAACATATCTTTGTGCAGGTGTTTGCTTTATTGGCGCATACATAAATCGAATTATTCAATAGGAAATCAAAGTACCTAATCATACAAATTGAGTAGCTAGTGTCGAATCTTTAAATCGACAGACGTGCCTTATTGGGCCTGTACGAAGACATGTACAATACATATGATAACTTTGCATTTTTAGCTACAGTAAATTTCATCTCAGTATCTCTCATAATATACTTTTTAAACTATTGGATGCTTTCGTGGAATCAGTTAACATCCTATTACAAAAACACGTAGATGGCAGTGAGTACTCTTACAACAGGTATTATGATGGGTAGCTGCGGACGTCAACGTAGTATTGATGTCAAGGAAAGTCACAAGCATAGTCTTAAGCATAGTCTACTTTTGTGCCATGTGTGTTCAAACATATACATGTAATTGATATCACAATGTAATAAATTATTGGTTTTGAAACTTTCATTCTAGAATAGAAAAATTTACTTACCACTGAGCTGGATTACAAAACTTGAAAAGGAAGGTGGGGGCCTCTTTAAAAGGTTTGTAAACTCGAAATATGATATTCCTCTTTTTTGTACTTCCATGTTTTTTTTCCATAGCGTCGTATAAATTGAATTAAACTTCATTAAAAGTAGATATTTAACAAGAAGACATCTTATTTTTACTCATTTCTTATTTTAGATTTCTAGAAAATGTATTTTTCTGTTGATGAATGAAGCCATATTAAATAAGTTGATTTGTTTCAGAGGATTTGGAGCATTGCATTGACGGTCCCCGGAAGAGGAAGTATGAATGTGTTCTAAGCATTTTCCATTTTGGTCGTATTCAACTTTACATCATTGCTAAATGTATCATTCCGAACTGCTAATATTGAACGAAAAATACATAGCTAAAGAAAAACTTGAAAAGAAAAAATTGCTGTGCAAAAATTGCTTTTTAACATGCTAAGAACAGAAAAAGTTGGCTGCAAAGCTGTAAAGCAAGTTGTTACCCTACTATTTTACCCTACTATTTACTGCTAACCATCAGATTTTACCGTATATTTTGGATGCCGATCTAGTGTAATGGCAACGTTGCATTTGGATATTAAGACTCACTCACTGGCCATCTCCAGTTGCGTAATTACAGTTCAATTTCTGACATAGCAAAACAATCGCACTACATGTTTAAGAGATGAAACACAATCTGTTGCATTGCAATACACACGAAACAATTAGGAGATTATGAAATAGTACATATTTTTCGTGGGGCTCGCAGTACTCGACCATGTCATCTGGGGGATTTAAAACCGAACAAAGTCATGGCTGTATATGACAATTGCTTGTTATGACGGAGTTTTTTCTTTGAGATGTAGGGAAAAGAGTGCATGAAAGCAAGCTTATGTCGCTGGAGTAAATGTTGTGACTTGTGGCAACAAACTGGATGATAAAGCTAAGTGTTGTCTTTATCTTTAGAGGATGGGAGAGTATGAATCAGAGTGTACAGAAAACAGAAGGAAATTGTATATTGGTTGGGAGATTATTATTAGGCGACAGTGCAAAATGATAAAGTGTCAGAAACAAAGGAACCTCAGAGCCAAAACTATGTTTGAGCTAAGGACAGCGTTTCAATATATAGCCACAATCTCAACCGAGGGGTCAAAAGTTCGATTATGAAAAATAAATAAACAATGTAAAATGGACATGATATGATGGGGAGTGGTGGACTAAAGTAGCGAATGTCCAGTTGTGATTGTTGTTAAATAATTGTGGAGAATTTTAGCGTGAAAATTGCCATTTAAATTTGTTCACTTTGTTTTCAGTTTATTAATTCTGAAATTTTAATAATACTGATAGCTTTGGAGCCAATGAACCTTTAAACTTAATTTGTTTTTTTTAATTGTTGTTGTTTTCTTTAATGATTGATAACAATTGAAGGCATAATACCACTAGGTGTGTGGAACTGTGAAGATAGGACTGAAAAAAAAACAAACAAAAAGAGCAAGGTTAAGCGAAGAGAAAAGAATTAAACTCAAACATTCAAATCATATGATCTAGGAAGGCAATCATATCCCAAACATTTCCCCATTCTTGCTGTACGAGAAAAATAACTACAATGAAAGAACTATTTATTACAACGAGGGGAAAAACTGTATGAGAATGAAAACGTTGAGAGAAACGAGTTAGATACGATGCAGCAAACTAAGCTGGTATCAACGAAAGAACTCATCATGTTTTCGTTTGTTTCTTGAACCCATCTTCCAGTGCATTATTAATACTTGCATATTGGCTTCTCGGAAAAGTAGAGCTTGTTTAGATAATACTTACTTTAAATGTTAATGTATGTAACACTTCACGTGCATTTTTGATATCTTTATTTATTGATAGCCGAGAAATTTTACACCAAGAAAAATGCATTTATTTTTAGCTTACCCCTTGGTTAATTTTTATTGCATCATTGTTTACTGCTAACCAATTGTTTTTTTATTTATTTACACCTATAGCCCAAAGGTATTGGCTCATCTACAAAAACCAGCGCCTGGGAAAGAGGCTGGACCTTGTTTTAATAGTCAATGGAATTACATAAAGCTGTCTTTTAGGTCTGGGGGACAGAACACAGTAAGTCTCCTTATATCATTGATATTCTAACATCAAAAAAGAGGAATAAATTGCTTTAAGCTGCTAACAGTCTTTCGTACCCTCAAAACAGTGGTTCTCAAAAGGGTCTTTCTGGGTGCCTGGGGAAGGAATTTAAAGGGCGACGGGGATTATGCTGAAGGAATGATTTTGAATAGATTTCCAAAGTAAAGTAGCTGCTAGCCGTTTCACTTGTATGATGTAATTGAGCGATAGTTGCTACTCCTGTTTACGTCTAGAGTTTATGCTGTCAGTATAACCTCCTTCGTTTCAAAATTCGTAACTAAAGACCATTTAAGTACAGAGGAGTGAAAAAGCCCCTCTAAACCCGAGTATAGCCTCGTGAAGTCACATGAGCAAGCTTTTGATCTGTGGTCCGACATCAATTATATTTGGGCATGAAGTAGGCGAACAAAGTGTATTAAGCAGTCAACTATTATGCTATGACATGCTTTTGAATTACTGTACATCTTGTAGTTAACGTCCGAGAAAAAACCCCACAATTATAGGAAGATATGTTACAACGAGATAAAAAACTGTATGAGGATAAAAACATTGAGAGAAATGAGTCAGATGAGATGTAACACACTAAGCTGGTACCAGCGAAAAAAGCTCATCAGAACACTTCACATGATAATACCTATAGAAAAGGATAAGGCAAGCCACATTCCGGCGACGAGACAAAGCCTGAAGAGTAGCAGCATGATTTGGACCTATCAAGTTACACACACGTCTCTGAACATGATTAAGAACATCAAGATTAAATGACGGAGCACCTGTCCGTATACGGCAATAGTACGGCAGAAACAGAAGAAAAACTGCAAGACCTACAATTAACAGAGTTAATGGAAATATGGGATTACTTTTGAGTATTAAGAAAACAGAAACAATGTTTATCTCAAAAAAGAAGGATCTACTAGCATAACATATTAAACTAAACAACATAAAATTAAGACATACATTGACATCTGTACACTGGCATAAGGGTTGTATTCTCAGTGGGTTTTCCCCAGCCTCAGTTGCACTCCCCTTTTGTTGCTTGATTCTCATTGGTCTCTTTGATTGAGGGATGGAACAAAGGTTGACTAACGGTTTTGGTTGAGAACCACGTGACTGTAAAGAAAAAGGTTTTTTTTGGAGACATTTACTTTTTTTGTCTGTGAGACTTTGATTAGCGACTAACTTGTAATTTAAAAGTTTATTATTGTTGTTAAGGAAATATTATTATTTGTTGTTGCACAAGAAACTCAGATTTTATGTAGAGCCTGTTCTTAGTACGGCATAGGTCGAGAGAGAAAATCACTGTAGTTGTTGGCATCATTGAGAATAGGTATATGGTAGGACCAAAGCAATTAACATGTATGATATATTTGTGACATTTTTTTTTTAGTTTCCAAACCAGGGATTTCACAGGAGCAGTGTCATCAAATCTCATTAACCATATGTTGACCATCTAGCGTGTTTGACTGGTGAATAACTTTTTCGTTATAAAGAATCAAGTAAAAAACATCTGTATTTCCAAAAATGTAAAGAAATTCTTTTTATATTCCTTATTTGTAGCGGCAAGTTCTCAGAGGAAATGAAAGTTCTTCGTCTTTGGCAATAACAAATGTTTCATCAAAATTAATTTTGTGAAAATCCTTTCTCTGTTCTGGCTGTGAAGGCAAGCATACTTTTCGTTATAACATTCTACATAAAGTTACGTAACACCTTTTCTCTGCCAGTAAAAAAATACCAGTGCCGTTTTTGGCTTTATCTAAATTGAACTGTTAATACATCTTTGCCACATCACTTCGTATCAGCCCTGACTATTTTTTCAATTGGAAGGAAGTATATGTTTTTGTTACAGACTGCTAATTTGTTCATGTTGCTTAACAAACAATGAACTGGTCGTGTTCTCTAAACTTCACCACAGCATTTTTTTCAGTTGTCAAATCCTTCACTGAATCTTGAATTGAAGACATTTCTTCGATGACCTATGAGCATTCGTGCCGAACAGAACGGGTTAGGGGCTTTTTGTCGCTTTGCCTCTCAGTTGTAACCAAGCCAAACATGTTGATTAATCTAGTCTGTCTAATGCCATCTGCTTCCCCATTTTTGGTTTCTTTCTTGTCTGAGAAAGTGAAAGCATTTTCAAATTTAAAGATTTTTCTCATAAATTCATTATCTTCTGATGATTAAGGTTTTCTGAAGAAATCATTTTTCATCACGCTGTTAACCAACAAGGTCCTCTCTAGGACTGTCGATTTCTGATATAGTAACTTCGAATATTAGTTCCTGATGTAGTGAATATTCGGTTCTTTGATGAATACAGGCCTGGTATACAGAGTGGGACAAGACCATGGCATCATAAGCAATTCAAAGAATTTGATTTAATTGTAGCTGTATGCAACAATTAATTATGATCAAATTTTATTTTTAATGAAAGGTTTTTGTCCAAGAAACTAAACAGTTACCGTTGTCGGCCAACAGACTGCAGCGTTTCTTTGTAACGTTGTTTCCAGCTTTGATAAAACACCTTCAGATAGGACTGATATCGAAAGGGATCACAGATATCTTCGTAGAATGGCTGCAACTTTAGGAAATCTTCCCTCATTATGCATCCACCATTAAAGAGGATCGCTGTTTAGATGTAGCTTTTTCGATGTAACTGGTAAATTAATCTCTAAAAGACTCTAGTTCACCATAGTAATCTTCTGCAAGAAAAAGAGCCAGAACAGATTTCTTTGGAGGTGGCTGCGCTTCACTTTCCAGACTTTAATCCTTTATTGGATAAACAGCATGAACAAGCTGTCTTGTCTGCTCATGAATGAAAACTCCTAACGCATCAGAGACAAATTATAGGGTTTTGTGACGTGTATCCAAGCAGGTGGTCAAAGCAATAATGAAAGCTGATTGAAGATTCTTTAAAAATCTCTTGCCGAGATCCAAGGAAACTGTGCTTGAAGGTTTTTTATAACGCATTGGCTTTTGGAAGACTCTTCAAAAAGTTGTTTTTTAGTCCATTTACAACAGGCAGGACACGAGAAACAGATATATTTTGCTCACTGTAAATTGCTTTTGTGGCAATTTGCAGTCCTTCAAGAACGGGCAAAAGTGAAGATATTCTGTTCCATTGACTTTCTGTTATTGGCAGGCTCACCTCCCTATTTGCAATTACGATGCTTATTTCTGAAAGAACGACATTAATAATACATTGCTTCTGCTAATCGAGCCGGTAAAACATTTCATATACACTGTTCCAACTTGTCTTTCTTGATTGAATCAATCTATGCTTTATTTCCTTAAGACGCTCTTACGTACAATCCAGTGCAGACGATGCCAGAGTCGATTTCTTAAAGAAACCAATCAGTCTGCTCGACTCTTTTATCCTACTCTTCTTTTTTTTTTAACTTTTTGCAAACCCAGCATTTACGGTTAATTGGAGGGTATGAGCAAATCAGGTCAAGTCTTCCCACTCTTCAATCTGAAATTCCTGCATCAACCTGGTTTGAGGCGTTGTCTCTCACGCCAACTCTTATTTTTCCATCAAGATCCCGGTCAGCTTTTATCAACTTCGCGTACACTTCAGTGTTCTCAGCAGAATATTGCTGATCTAGTTTGCTGGTGTCAAGAACTGCTGGTTTCATTTGCAAATCTTTCGTGATGTAGTGAGCCGTTACAGTGACGTGGGACTCAATGGCTAATGATGTTAAAGCCTCTGTAGTTATTGCGATATCGCTGACGTCATTTATCCCTTCTGCACTTTCCGTATTATCGCCTGATAAGAAGAGACTTTATATTCTGGTTCAACACAATTCATGGAATTGCGGAAACCTTCATGTCTAGGGTCACTATCTTCCTGATCAGGAATGTTATATTCTCTACCGGGGCAGGATTACACTTTCTTTGCCAAGTGACAAAATTAGTCATCGTTGATTGTGCTGTCTGACTACTGTCTTGGGGTAGCTCTGTCCTGTCGCCCCTGTGCTGAATATGTTTGATTGATTGTTGTTGTTTTTGTGTATTAGTAATTGATGGATGTTTGCTTCTTAAACGTGACAGAATTGAGCTTCTACAACCACGACATGATAGGGTATCACAGCATAGCTTACATTCCACTTGATTTTCTTTCACTCTTTCGAAGAATGCCCACACCGGACTGGACTTCTTCATTATCTTCAAATTTTTAAAAATTAAGTTTGAGTATGTTTGTAATGCTTTTAAAGAATTTGACTGCAATGACTAAACATTATTTTTTATAAATGGGCCAGCAAACATCTATTTGGGTATCAGAACAGACACTAAACCATATAACTCAATGCGTTTCTTACAGTATTTTCCTCTGCAAACAGAGGATTACGTGGTCACTAAATAATAACGGTTGGTGTCTTCTGTAAAAGTTGTAGTATTCATCATGCTAACAAGATACAAAATTCTAAAGACCTTCTACTTTTAATAGTTCTAACATTGCCTAATGGGGGTTGTTATTTGTCAGGAAAAGCTTGTGGAGATTTCTGCCCCAACCCTTATGCGTAACAGATGGACCCAGATCGTAAGTCAGCGACTGTTGGCAACAAAGACATGTTAGAGATAGCAACTAAGATTGTCAGCTCTTTGAAGAAGGCAAATTGGCTAATGTACAAAAGGAGATGAATTGCTTAATGATGAATGTTTTAGGGCTAAGTGAAATTAGAGGGATTTGAAGTGGTAAGATCAACTATGAAACTACATCTGTAACTTAATCTGGAGGAGATAGTCATTCAAGAGGTGTAGGTTTTAGTTTAACTAATGAAATAGTAGCAGCATTGATAGGGTATTGGGGAATATCAGTGAGAGTTTTGGTTGTAAAGATAAAAGGAAGGCCTTTTTGTGCTTGTATTATACAAATTTATGCACCAACAACAGATACTTCAGGAGAAGACATTAAATGTTTTTATAACCTATTAGGTCAAGGAAAGAAACAGTGTACATCACACAAAAAATGAAAATTATGGGTGATTTTAATGCTTAAGTTGCTAAGAGAAGCCATGAAGATATTGTAAGATCATATGGATTAGGAAAAAGAAATAAAAGAGGTGGAAAGTTGGTCAAATGGTGTACAGACGATAATCAAATATTAATGAATTCTTGGTTTCAGCAAGAAGGTTATGGTCAAGGAAAAGCCCAGGGGAAAATGTGAGAAATCAAATTGACTACGTCATAGTAACAGGCACCGGAATGATATCAGACAAGTTAAATGTTATCCCGGACCAAGTGGTGGCAGTGAGTGTTCTCGTTTGGTTTTCTGGATGAAAGTAAAATTGAAAAAGAGAGCATGGAAATATGATTTTTAGGTATTAGCTAATAATAAAGAAATTCAAGAAAAAATATACGGTTTCAGTTTAGAATAAATTGGAAGGTTCGCATGAAGTAGAAGATTTAAATGTTTATTGGGAACAAATCAGAGAAATAACAACAGAATCAATGACAGAAATAACTCCTAAAAAAGAACAGAAATGTATGACAGCGGAGATTTTGGACATCATGGATCTTAAAAGAATTGCCAAACAATCTCAAGACTCAGCAAAGTATGAAGAAAAAGACCGATTGATAGGAAACAAGTGCACTTAGGCATAAGAAGAATGATTTAATGAGAGATGTGAAGAGATTGAGGTGGTATCAAAGAAAATTTTATAGCACATGTATGAAAATGTAAAGAATTTATGAAAACCCCAAAAATGTAATTCAAATGGATGTATGAAAGGAAAAGATGGTAATACCATAATGGATGAGAAAATACTTGAGTAAATAAGCGAGTTGTATGATGATGAGGATAAAGGGATATAACTGGAAATTCGGAAAAGCATGGAAAGACCACCAGTCTTCAAAGTGAAATAAAAAATGTCATTAACAGATTGAAACAGGGAAAAGCTACTGGGGTTGATGAAATATCATTTAAAGTGATTATTGCACTTAACAAAATTTGGTATCGAACAATTAACAAAGTTTACAAGCAAAGTATACGCTACAGGAACGTTTCCAGACGAGTTATCAAAATCAATATTCGTTGCATTACCAAGTGTCAATGAAGCCACAGATTGTGAATTACATCGCACAGTTAGTTTGATAGTAATGCTACAAAGATTTTACTTAGAGTTATTTTGTTAAGAGCAAGGAACAAAGTTGAACAGGAGATCTCAGAGGAGCAGTATGGTTTTGTGGAAGATACGGCGACTCAAAAAGCTATATTTATGAGATTAATGGGTAAAAAGGCAATTGAAATGCAGAGAGATTTATATCTTTACTTCATGGATTATAAGAAAGGTTTTGATAAAGTAAGACTTTGAATTTGATAACCATGCTAAACCTTCTAGATATTGATGGCAAAGATTTGCGATTGCTACAAGATTGCACTGGTGGCAACAATCAGCAATCAAGAAAAATAATGATTTCAGTTAATATGTCGAGATTAAACAAGGAGTCAGTCAGGGGTATGGACTATATCCAGATCTGTGTTTGTTATAGAGTAAAATTTTTATGAGAGAGATAAGTGAAATGGATGGTAAATGATGATGAAAGATAAATGAGGTGAATTCAAAAAATGTTAGATATGCAAATGATACAGCGCTCAAAACAGATTCAGAAAGTAAACCGCAGAGTATTGTTGATAAAATTATGATTGAAACCGAAATCAGGGATCAGGGATTATCTTTGAATGTAAAGAAAACGTTTTGTATGGTTATTTCGAAGAAGAAAAAGGCTCCAAATTGGCATTAAATGTTTGATAAGGAAGTTATCAAGTTAGTAGAACAATTTAGTTACTTATTATTCTGACCAGCGATGGTAGATGTGACACAGAAACAAAATGAAGAATAGGAATGTCAAAGTAGTCATTCAAAGATATAGTAAGTATTTCTGCAAACAGAAAGATCAATTTTAAAACAAGGACAGGAATGTTAAAGTCTTAAGTGTGGTCAGTTCTTTTGTACGGTTGTGAAACCTGGAAAACTAGCAAGAATATGGAAGAAAAAATAGCATCTTTAGAATTATGGTTTTACAGACGAATCCTTAGAGTGTCATTGATGGTTAAGTTAAGCAATGCAGTAGTATTAGAAAGGGTGGTAACACACAAACGTCTGAGCAAAACGATTACCAAGCGTCAAATGTCTTTTTTTGTCATATATTTTGAAAAGAAAAGCTGGAATAATTGGTCAGTGCATAAAATTCTGAAGGAAAGAGACCACGTGGCCGGCAAAGGGAAGGTTATGTTGCTAGTGTGGAAATAAGAATGCGTCTATCTTGGGTAGAGAATAAAATTATTAATAGTACAAAGGACAGAGGAATATGGGGCGCTATGATTATTGACGTCGGTAGACATGACACGTAGATACTTGGTCATGGAAGCCGTATTGCTGGAAGAGTCCAAGATATGCTGTTGATGTGATTGCTGTAAAGAATGGATAGTTTATTTTATTTATCCTGTGGTATTTATTTTCTTGTCCAGAATCTTTTTTTCAAGTCAAATTGTATTCTTTTGCCCAGCAGTTCTCCGTACTTTACTGACTCTTTGTGTCACCGCTCTGGACAGCTCTCTTATGTTCTTTTTCTCTTTGACCCATGGTACGCTGTGATTCTGTGATGTAGACAGGAGGACAGTCCTTACAGTGTAGTCTGTACACTATGTTATTTCTCTCCAAAAGTGAGCCGGGGTGTTTTGGCTTTGAGAGTATTGCTCTAAGGTTGGATGTTGTGAAACATGAACACTTGATATTATGTTGACCAACAACATAATGTCGTGTTCATTTGATCACACCTCACGACATGATAAATTTCCTACATCAATCCATAGAAAAATACAATACATCACAAAGTCATTAAGTGTTTGATAACGTGCTTGTCTCAACTGGCATTTGTTCTAAAATTCGCTGTCTCATTTGATTTTTCAATATTCATTACGTGCAATTTGATATGTCAACCAATTCGATTCTTCATTGTGTCACTGATTGATAAATGACATTCAACAAGTGCACTGACGAAATTATTAGAATATCTTATCCTTTCAACTGACCTTTCTCTCCGAATATTCACACTTATCGGTTGGCAGCGAATAATCTTTTCACTTCATCGCTACTCGACTACTGATCAGATAATCAAATACCGATTATTCAACCTTCGCCGGACAGCCATAGTACACACTTCATTTCGTAGTTTTTTACTTTTTCTTTTCCGAAGACAGATACAGAAAATTTAGTTTGATCTGCTATAAACTTTCCGAGCAAGTTACATTGACAAAATCCTTTTATTTCTGTCAGTTTTGGTATGTAGAATATTAGGCGGTTGGTTAGGTTGGTTTATTTTTATTCCCACACAATATGTTTAAGCACTTGTAGTAATGCTTTTACTTACTTTACCTTACCAAATAGTACTGTTCATAACAAAGTTAAGGTTGAAAGTAAATATATTTGCTGCTGTTTTTCATTAATGCGGCTTATCTCTATTTGAAAAGAATACGTTAGCACTGGTTTCTGTCAACATTCCAATAAAGTTTCATCCACTTAAAATGACAAAAACACTAATAAGATAAAATAAACATTTCAATAGTGGGAAAGACATGGTTGATGAAGGTCACACGTTGGAATTTCGTAAAGTACAGGGTGGTCAAACTTTTAGCAAGAATTAATGGAAGAGGGAATAATGAACTATAAAAGGCTGAAAATCGAGTAGGGCACCCTAACCTTCTTTTGCTCTCAAAGTTTCACCAGGAAGCTTCCCCATCACCTCTAACCAAGCGTGCCTAGCATCTACTATTTTGGATATTTTACAGTGTCCTTTTGGGTAAGCCAAGTGTAGGGTCAGTATTCAAGATTTGTTTTGCTCAAAACTGTGGAGTACATTGCGGTTGAAAAGCAATATTTGCGCTGGAAACTACGCAGGTTTGTATCCAACCACCCAACCGTAGATTCAGGTATTGCCATTCTTGAAAAAATTTATCAAGTGATGATTCAGTTGAGAGAAACCCACTTTTGCATAGCTATATTGAAATATAAAGTGTTACATTGTTCATTAATAATCTCTATTGTTGCAAACGAGTGGAGGACGATGGATCGCGTATTTTTTCCGTGCAGATATAGTATTCCTAATTGCATTTAGTTTATTACCAAGTACTCAACGCAAAAGTCAACTTTGCAGATATCCAGGACAACCTGAAAGGCAATACATTATGGCTGCCCTTACCTTAAAAAGACTGCTCTTTAATCTCTTCATACGTTTAGTGCCACACCTGATAATTACATATGCTGCGCCCTGGAGCCAAGTGCTTGGTATAAAACGATTTTCCGTTGACAATAAAACTGTTTATTATGACAAAAAAATGACGAGAAAGAAATTAATGAAGCAGAAATCTTTGACCAACACCTTGGAGGCCGTATAGATACGAATGAATGGTGTATGAATATATACATATATATATAAATATATATATATATATAAATATATATATAAAAATAAATAAATATATATATATATATATATATATATATATATATATATATATATATATATATAGAGAGAGAGAGAGAGAGAGAGAGAGGATCGGCAAAAAGAAGAAACTTAAAGAAAGAGAGGAATTTGTCAACATAAGCTTAATACCATTATTTCAAATACCTTTACCAAAAGAGCATTGGTCGTCATTGTCAGATTGGTACTGAGCAGACATAGCCATACCCCCTAAAGTTTAATTCTTCCAAGAAAACGTTTCCGGCGGGCTTGCCACAGTACCGTTTTGTCTTGAATATCTGGTCAATGCAGTTCTCTGCATCTTACGCGTATTTAATCCACCAGTTTGAAATAGAGGGATATGAAGGGTTTTCACTAAACATTTGATGGGTGGGGAATACGCTCTTGAACGAATTGGAAAATAACTGTAATTTTAAGTTGAAACAAATCAAATCACATAAAAGGTTTACTTTGTATATTGTATATTTTTGATTTATGTTTTTAATAGTGTTATGAATTAAAAAATGAAAAAATGTAACTCCCACCGACGGAGCGTGGTTTTTGTTATGCATATTAGTACATGAAAAATAACAACTGTTTGGTGCTACTACAGGGTTTTCGCATTTTCTGCGATATTCAGGCACATATAGATAAAATGTTCACTATAAAGAAAAAGTTATTGCACAAGTAGGTCTTTTGGGATTAGTCGTTAATGTTACAGTTTACTAGTAAAATATTTTTTTGATGCCGGCACTTAATTTTGTCTCTTTTGTTGAGCAACTTTCCTTGCTTCGGATATGCGATAATACTATTTTCTCCTGAAGACGTTACATTTTTTTGAGATATTGCAATAGCTGGCTGAGGATTTTGTAACTGACCATCCAATATTGGCTGCGGGCTTATTGCAATCTTTTAGATACCAAACAAAACTTGATAATGTGGTTCCTTTCTTTCTTTCTTTCATTCATTCTTTCATTCATTCTTTCTGTCTTGTTGTTAAACGATTTCAAATGCTCCTATACCATGGTTTCCATTTGTCTCTGGCCAACCCATTATAGGTTTATTGGGTCTATTTATAACAAGGGGTTTTGTTTGGTATGTTGTGTCACGATTTCGACATGTACCTTTTATTGGGCATTTATCTTTGTGCCTACTGTTATAATTTTTATTTTTAAGAATGTCACCTGACAGTATCTTTCTAGTGTGTAACTTACCTTTAAGGTGTTTCTATCGAGGATGTTGTGAAGCTTGTGTTTTAGCAAAATGTTGTTGTCTATTAAGGAAAGAAATTTCTTCGAATGTTAGCTGTTACACCTTTAGTACCTTTAGTAAAAAGCGGGTTTGAACCAAATTATATTACGCTTCCTGTTTCTATTTTGACCGTTGTTGTTTTTCTGAGGTTTAAATTTTAATATCACATTTTTACATTGTTTTAAAGCTTGCTCATACGAATGTTTTATTTTCGTTAATATCTCTTTTTTCATCGGATGAATGTCGGGATAGTCTGCCTGAAACTGAATCTGGTAACCGTTGTTTATGGTATGTTTGGGGGATAATTTCATCCCATGTGCGCATGTAACAAAGAATCGTTTGTTTTGTTGGGGTTTTTTTGTGTGTGCGGTGTGTTTTATTTGAGAGATCAAATGTGACGTCAAGTAAGTTGGTTTGTTTGAAATTAGTGACGATTTCTATATTTCTATAGGAGCCGTGGCTTAATGGTTCATGGAACTACACCCTAACTAAGAATTCCGGGTTCGATTCCCCGAGCGGACGACTTTGGAAATTCACAAAAGAAAAAGCCATTGGTTTGCGTTAGGAAGGGCATCCAACCAAGAAATTCCTCACTGCCAAATCCAAGTCCCGTTTGAGCCCCAGTTACTGAGGAAAAATGACGTTAAAACAAAAACAAACAAACAAACATATCCCTAGCCTTTATGTAGTGTAAATGAGATCGCGTTGAGATCGCGTTTTATCGATTTTTCGGCCGTAATAAAGTTAAGCCATCGCCACAGTAAAGTCCTGGATTTTTCTCATCAACAGTGTTGCTGATTTTGAATTGGAAATAGGTACCAATAAACTGGCATATCTCCGGACTATCGTATTGTCCTTGTATGATAATGAAGTATGGCAAAGTTTCATTATTCCGGTATGGTTTCATGTACTGAACTCAAAACAACAACGCTTTTTAGATCGTTTTCTCGCTTATCGATGGCTAAAACCCAGAAATATCTCATTGGACAAACGTGCATTCAGGTTTTTTAGTTACACCTTGAAACCAATTAATTATTATGAAGCAAGAAATTAGTTGGTTTAGAGGTATAACCAATATTCCCGAGTGTACGTTCTTCAAATCAGTCTTTGGTAAATTTTTCCCATATATTTTTTTTCTTTCTTTTTTCTCAGCGTCATATAGGACATTGTATTAACAAGCTTCATACTTAAATTTCCTTTTTACAGAGCAGTAGATGACAGATGGCACGATCTTCGTGACCTAAACACTCCATTTTGTAGCCTTGGCACTTGTTTGTAGCTGCGTATTTTGAAAAGAGCGAGCGACGATATTCTTTAAAGAACTGATATTCTGTTCTCGCCGTTCCTTTTCTTTAGTAATATTTAGCTTTTTAAACCTTGTTTAAATTCTTTTCTAGATCTATGATGCATTAAACAGTGCTCTGGCGACAAAAGCATGGCTTACTCAAGCAACTTCAGATGAAAAAGTCAAACCAGCAGCTACAAAGGTTTGGAAAATGAACTTGGCAATGAATGTAGAGGTTGTATGGTTAAATAGCTGATAAAGATTAGGAGTAAGATAAAATTCAAATAAAACTGTGCATAATTTGCATTGACCTACCTTTCTTTAGCATAGACACAATAGTTGGCAAATCCCTGGTTTAAAAAAGGAAATTCTGTAGAGTTATTTTCTTCGCGAAGAAAGAAAAATAAGTTGTTGTGGGTAGATGGATGAGATGAGCGGAGTAATTAAAAGGTGACCTGAGGCCATTAAGAAGTTAAGAGTTGTAAACCCTTTTCATGTTTTTCAGTTTTTTCTATTCAGTTTTCCCCGCGTAACAAAACCCAAAATTCTACTTGTTGATTTGCGTACTGAGTAAATTCTAGATCAGAATACCTGACAGGCATATTTATTAAAGGGGCATTGGTAGAAATAAAAGAAATGATGGGACCAATCGAATTGATTGTAGGTAAAAGTAATGAAGACATTCATCTCGGAATTCCATTGAAGTATCCTTTAATGGATGCTAAAACTAGTGGTGTGAGATCTATTTATCTATCAATCTATCTATCTATCTATCTATCTATCTATCTATCTATCTATCTATCTATCTATCTATCTATCTATCTATCTATCTATCTATCTATCTATCTATCCATCTATCTATCTATCAATATATTGCGTATAGTAGCCTGGTGCTTGGTTCACTTAAAAAGTGCTGCTGTTTATTGTAGAAGGCATGCCAAGAACAATGCAACTAATTTTCATTGTAGATGCCACAGGATGTAGCAATTTTTGACGAAGGTGGAGTAGAGAAGGAAATGGGAGCTGAAGTGGATAATCACAGAAAAAGATGAATACATCAGACAGGGAAAGACTAAAACTCAACTTCAGTTTGGAAAGGTTAAAGACTGACAAAATGGAGCTGAACTTTGTTACGAGTACCTTGCTTGTAATCTATAGATAGTTAAAAATTTTTAGGGATGTTATACAGATTTTATTTTTCAGTGTGTTTTGTCATTCTCTTTTCTTTATTTGTAACTCGCAGTTTATACTTTATAAAGGTTGCTACAAGACATGCAGGTATTGGAGGTATAGAAAGAAAAATGGAAGAGAAGTACAGAGCGAGTGACCACTCAATAACACAGGTATTTATTTTTCAGCGTATAATTTGATGGGGTATTAGGTAAGAAAAACATGCAAATCTGCTTCTGTGATCCCTTTGATTGGCATGGTGTAAGGAGTATTTTGTTTTTAACTTGTTCGCAGCGATATTTACAGGTATAGTATTCTGCCACTTTCACAATGGAACAGGTTTTATGCATTGCGTCCAGAATCAAGGTATTAGCGCCAACAGAAACCATTATTAAGCTGATTATCTACCCCGGCTGATTAAAGATTGATAGTCAGATGAAATTCTTTGTGACTAATATTAAGTGATGCATTCATTTTATCACATTTGACCCAGGAAATTCAGTTACGTGAGATGTTGCGACCAGAACGTATATATTAAGTACTGCTGCCGCAACCATCACACCTACTACCATGCTTGATTGAAAAGATGGTTAGGTAATTTTCTTCAAATGGTTAAAAAATGCTGAATTATGAACAGTACAGTTTATTGTTATCTAATATTGGTACTCATCTGTGTTAAAGTACTACTGCTCGGTCACAGTTATGCCCCCTCCCTCCCTTGTAAACCACGTGACGATATGGTCATTCTTGAGGACCTCTACACTTAATTTTCTTTTTTTTATCTTTACCGTTGAAGAACATGATATTTTTTGTTGTCTTCCGGAGGCAATTTTGGTGATTTATACATTTTTTAAGTTAAGGCATATATTACTGATTATGACACAATTGTTATTTTTAGGCATTTAAAGATCTCGATGCATTAATGATAAAAGTAAGTCTATTTTAAGCAAGTTTGTTTTTTGTTATTACTATAGGAGAAATAACATTTTGCCCACAGCTTATATTTTGTGTTACCTCCTATCCAACAAGGTACTAAATTAAGTCTCTCTCTCTCTCTCTCTCTCTCTCTCTCTCTCTCTCTCTCTATATATATATATATATATATATATATATATATATATATATATATATATATATATATATATATATATATTTATATATATATATCTGCTCTATTTCATGTAATGTGAGTTGAGATTTCTCCACAGTGGCTTCTCGCAT
>RDPX01000053.1:1518868-1626245 GCA_003991215.1 Morbakka virulenta
TTGCTTTTTTCTAGCCCATTGCCTTTTATTAACCCATTGCTTTTTACTAGTCCATTGCTTTTTACTAGCCCATTGCTTTTTTCTAGCCCATTGCTTTTTATTGGCCCATTGCTTTTTAGTAGCCCATTGCCTTTTAGTAACCCATTGCTTTTTACTAGCCCATTGCTTTTTATTAGCCCATTGCTTTACGGCGTTACGGCTACTTAAGTTAAATTAATTGGGACCGACTCATTTTCTCTCCACTACTACACTACGTTGCTGAATAGAATTGTAATTAGAAGTTATTGCCTTAGTCTCCTTTGTTACTGTGCTTTATTACCTCCCTGACACGTTGCTCCTTGTTCTCTTTCGTTCATACTTCGTATTTCGGCGTCTAATCTTTATTTTCTTATTCATGTAAACCACATTGTACAAAAATATATACCAATTGTATATACAGTACACATATTTTGTTTATGCTATAAAGTTTGTGGCTAGTGCTTGGCTAAAGAATGAGGTTGAACACTGCCAGAACTTGAAAACTACGGCAAGCAAGCCGTGAACTGCCAACTTATAATAGAATTTCGAATTTGTTATTGAAGGAAATAAGGGATTTATTATTTGTTTGACTGAAACCTTCCAAGTTTTCTTTTGTTTGGTTTGGTTTGCTTCCATTTATTCTGAAATCATATTTTTCTACTTTTTTATTACTTTTATTATTATTTTTTTTTAGTTTTATTTTTTATGTTTGATAGTGACAGTTGAGTTGATTTGATAATCTATACAGAAGCCAGTTATTGTTATGCACAAAAAGAAAACTAAAGAATGGGATAACTGCTGTAAAATAAAAATAATAGCCTTTACTCGTAAGCGAGCATAAACTAGCGTAAATAATTAACAACAGATTCATTCGAGAAAAACATCAAAAAATATATATTCTATCTTTTTCTTCTTTCTTTTCTTCATCGATATCTATCAGTTCGTAGAACATTCAAGCTTTCACAAACAGCCTGAATTTTCGAACGCCACAACGAACGGTTCTTCGCAACAATATTCCAATCAAGTAAATCAATTCTCTTCAAGAGCTGTTTACAGTTATCTTTGTATCTTAGTTTTGGTCGTCCAACTGAGCGTGAGCCATGTTCAAGTTCACCGAACAATATCATCTTAGCTGCTCTAGCATCATCCATACGGCCGACGTGGCCAAGCCATCGTAAACGACTCTTTGCAATTAAAATTTCAATGTCATCGATGTTAGCTCTATTCAAAACTTGTTCATTGCTTACGTAGTCGTCCCATTTGATTCGCATAATTGAGCGAAGGTGGCGTTGCTGGAAGGTACGAAGTTGTCGAATTTCGTATGAATATAGAGTCCACGTCTCACTTCCGTACAACAGAATCGGTAGTAAACATTGTTTGTATACTGCGATTTTAGTGGTGATCGTCAGATCGTGGTTATCGAATACTCGATGTCTAAGCCTACCAAACGCACTTGATGTAGCTTGGATACGAGAAGTAAGCTCGACTTGCAGTTTACAATCTTTTGAAACAAAGCTACCAAGATACTTGAAACGATCAACATTTTTCAGGGGTATTTCGTCGACAAAGAAGATCACTTCCGGACCCATACATAGTACTTCGGTTTTTCCAGCGTTGATGCGTAGTCCAAATCGTTTGGCTGCCGCATTGTAAGCATCAAGGAGTTCTTGTAAACCTTCAGGAGAATCGCTCATCAATGCAATATCGTCTGCATATTGAGCCTCTCGAATGAATTCGTACATGACTTTTGAGCTGGCTTTTAAGCGTCTCAAGTCGAAAAATTTTCCATCTGTTCGGAACCTTATCAAGATCGAACGACTGTGTTTGATTTCTTTAAAAGCAACGAGAAGTAGAACAGCTGCGTATATTCCAAACAGAGTCGGTGCAAGTTTACAGCCCTGCTTCACGCCGCTAGTGTATTCAAAAAGCTTTGAGAGGACACCATCGACAATTAAACGAGCATTGACGTTGGTGTATAAAAGTTTAATCAGTTTTAACAGCTTCGGTGGACAGCCGATCTTTTCCAAGATTGAAAAAAGCAATTGACGATTTACGGTGTCAAAAGCTTTGGTAAAGTCTATGAAAGCGATGTACAAATTACGGTGTTGTTCTCTGCTTTTTTCCATGACTTGTCGCACGGTAAATATTCCGTCAATGGTACCACGACCTTCTCGGTATCCTTGTTGAGATTCAGGGTAGATTTTACGAGCAAGCACAGTCAGTCTCTGCAAAATCATATCAGCAAGAAACTTTCCAACAACACTTAGAAGCGAGATACCTCGATAATTCCCACATTGGCTGCGGTCTCCTTTCTTGAACAGTATTGTGATATTTGGATTTACGAGATCTGATGGTAGAAGTTCTGTAATCCAGAATAGGTTGAAGAAGGTCAGAAGGTAGTTTTTCAAAGCGTTACCTCCATACTTTAAAGTCTCTGGAAGGATGCCATCTGGTCCTGGACTTTTCCCTGGCTTCATGTTCTCAATCGCCTTATCGAACTCTTCCTCATTGAACGGTCCATCGAGTGATTCGTCAACGGGCATTTGATCGATATCATTCAGAACTTCCATATCTGCATCAGATTCTATATTCAAGAGATCTGAAAAATGTTCAATCCAACGGTCGTTGATCTCTTTGTCAGTTGTTAAAAGCATACCGTTTTTCGAACGAATTTGGTGCAAGCTTTTCGACCTTGGACCATACACTTCACGCAGTATTGAGTAGAATTCTCTCAGGTTATTTTGATTGTAGAAAATCTCAGCTTGAAGAGCTTTATTCATAAACCAATCGTTCTTTATTTGTCGAACCTGACGTTGTATTTCTTTCTTGTTTTGACGTCGATCCTTAATGAGAGCATAGATTTCGGCATCATTCTCATCGAACCAGTCGTTTTGTTGCTTTCGTTTCTTTCCAAAAGCAAAGGTAGCTGCGTTTTGAAGACACTCTTTGAGATCATCCCATTCTTGAGAAAGTCTAGTCAAATGTTGGTCGAAATAGCTGTGAAGTCGATCAATGATTTCCGGTGTTACTTTGATTGATGGTCTAGTAGGTGGTTTTTTCCCTTTCTTTTTGCGTTTTAGGGAGAAAGAACATTTGCAAACGAGTAGTCTGTGATCTGTAAAACAGTCTGCAGATAGATTGACTTTGACTACATCAATGCATTGGCGAGCAAGGTGGTTTGCAAGGACATGGTCAAGCTGGTGCCAGTGTTTCGATCTAGGATGTTTCCAAGTGGTTTTGAGCGAGTTTTTCATCTGAAACATTGAACCCATGACTGAAAGATCGTTCTCAGTGCAAAAGTCGAGGAGCATCAGACCGTTCGAGTTCATCCTACCAACACCATGCTTTCCTAGTACTTTGGGCCATAGCGTCCAATCGCAACCAACACGAGCGTTAAAGTCACCGAGGATGATAAGATGGTCGTCACTGTTGGTTTTGATTGCGTTCATAAGTTGGCTGTAGAACAGTTCCTTTTCCTCTTGAGATCGTTGCATTGTTGGAGCGTAGGCGCTTACAAGTTTCAAATGGTTTCCAGATTTCAGTTTAATTCTGAGAGTCATAAGTCTGTCAGAAATGTTCGAGATGTCAAGATGAATATTGGAGAGTACGTTTGAGACTGCAAAACCGACTCCAGCCTCCTTTTTATCTCCTCCACTCCAGTAGAAAGTAAACTCCTTTTCAATCAGATTACCAGTACCCTCTCTCCTAACTTCGCTAATGGCACATATATCGATGCGAGCATTTTGTAATTCACGCGAGATTATTGCTGTTGCGCGTTCTGGACGGACTGAATCAACACTGTCATTAGTTGTTCTAACATTCCAAGAAGCAAGCGATAAGTTTTCGTAACGATTTGTCGGGTTTTGTATGTTTTCCACCACTACCGACGATTGTGGTGCATCAGTTTCCCCTGATGCGGTAACATTATCAACATCATTCAAATCTATCATCATTTCATTATACTATAAGGCTACCCCAATGAATGACGACATTGTTTGGGGTGAGAACAATGTCCCTTGGCAGGATCCCTTGTTGGTGCAGCGGCAAAGCGAAGCTAGGACAGCTACGAAGGATAGATCCTGTTGCGTGGTGCCAGAGTTACAACCGAGTTGATTGATAAAACTGCCAGGTGCCAGAAGCGATGCCGAGTTGACAAACACAACTGCCGGTGCCAAAAATGATGCCGAGTTGACAATCAAGATTGCCGATGTCGTTCCCTGACACGGGGGGCTAAGGGTGTAATATCACAGGCCCAACTGTGAATACCCAGGCTAGTGGAGGGAAGGAGTCGCCTTACTTCTCCATTCTAGAGCGAGGCCCCAGGCCCGGCCCAAGCCACTGCCCCAATAACAGCTGTAACCGAGTATCTAATTACCATAATGAGAAATGAGATATTATTGAAACAAAAGAACCCTTAGCTAAGTAGAAAAAGTTTCAGGCTTTCTCTATCTCCTATTATGTTCTTTGTATCGATTTCATGTTATTAATACTTTCAAGTAACCTAATGGCTGTATATTTAGAATTCAGCGATATATAAACGCGGAAAGGCACCTAAAATTTGGCAGCTAAATATAGATACACGTTCCTTATTCTTCTCATGGATATTCTCTGTTTTCCTTTTTAAGGCTAAGGATATGGTTACACTTGCTGAAAAGTTTTCATCGAAGCTTCAACAAAAGCAGGTATCAATTACGGATGACGAGGTAAAACTCTCTTGTTAAGATGTTGTACAAAATCGGATAATCTGTTGCCGTTAGATTTTGGGTTTTTTACTTAATATTTTTTTGACAAATTTTCAATTTTGATTTTCATATCATTCATTGTAACCAATTAATTACACTGTCTTTACTGAAACAAAAGTTCCGTTTAAAGCATCTTGGAAGGGATATAAAATGGGCCAAAAATATTTTTTGCTTAGACTGAAAACGTAGATCACATAACTTCACAAGTCCATTACAAAAAATGATAAGGTATGTAAGGGAATTATTTGATAGCATGTAACCCCTTGTACCGAACTGTCTTCTGATCCTGTAAACATAGAACCTCGAGAGTCTGATTATATTTCCGCTTTAACTTGTTTTTAGGTATTTGAAATATGCAGTTTATTCCTGCTTTTGATTTATGGAGATGTTTATTTTGTTTTTTTTTACTTTCTCGTACCCTTCACAACTTTTGACTCATGGTGTTCCATGGCCACACGCCTTTTAAATGTTTGTATTTCAAGTTAGTTATAATTGCTGTGGTCGATTCTTTGTTTTTGCGTTTGAACTGGGCAGAGGACTAGATGAGATCTTAAACTCTGTAAGCCAAAACCACAATTAAGTCAAACGTCAGGAATAGGTACCGACGTCATGGAATTCTATCATTACCTCAAAAACGTCGTAGAATAAACTGTACTTCTCCACAGTTGCTCCCATGCCATTATATCTCTTTTCCCACCTTTTGTAATCACTGCTTCCCCATGATCTCCAGTCTGATTTCCTGCTGGTCGTTCCCTAGACTGATTTCCATTGCTGCAATTTTTCAGAACTTAAGCACAAAGTTTACTGGACCGTACTATGTGACCATCGAACGATCACATGGACTTAAGTAATTCAACCATAAGACGCATCAGTGGCTTAATTCCCCCTGCAGGACTGACTCATCGAGCCTTTGTAATTAACCATTAATCACATTTTGGTAACATGAGGGCATATTGTCGTTATGAGTGATGAAAGATTACCTTCTCTTTCTTCTTATTCATCTTTCAAGTGCTCATTTTAGGTGTCGTCACAGCCGATAAGTCGCAGCCATTTCCCCTGGTCTGCTGCGCTCTTTCTACTCATTCCATCTGCTTTTTTGACATCGTAACTACCGCAACCCCTAATTCAACATTCTGCTTTTTTGATATGGTGACTGCCTCTAGCCCATAGAGTAACTCAAAACGTCCTACCCTCATGTAGACGTTTCCTGTAGTTTTTGCAAATATCTTTATGTCATATAATACCTTTCTCTGCAACCATTCCAAACCTCTTGATCGCTCTCTGTCACCTCTCTGTTACTGTTCCATTTGCTCTGCACAGTGCTTCCTGGGTGTTTGAAGTCTGCCATTTTCTGTACCTGAGTTGCCGGAAAGTAATCGTTTTCTCCATGCCCTCCATTTAGGGCCAGGTTCTCCATTTTGCTTACTTTTGTTCGTCCTTTCTACACCGTGTCTCTGTCGTTTTAGCTGGTATTTTACCTCGTTTCTGCAACTCACTGCACAATACCAGTCTTCTGCGAACATCTTGTTGTTGGAAGCCTTTTCACGTTCTTTATCTGTTTGCCTGCCTACACGTATGGCAAATAGGAAGAGACTTAGACCCTTCATCTAGACCGACCTGAACTTCGAAACAGTCGGTCTGCCCTGCAAAAATTTGCAAGCCGATCATGCTGATCTTTTACCTGCCTTAGACCATTCTCATATAGTTCTCCGCTGTTTCAGATACCCTCAGGCACTGCCATTGTTCTTTTCTAGATGCCCGATCTTACTCATCCACGTGGTCAACAAACACACAATGTAGTTCTCTTTGTCTTTCCCTGTACGCTGCAATGAGGATTCATAGAGCGAACTATCTCTGCTTTTTTTCTTTAACCGATGCCTTCTTGTACTGCATCGCTTCACCAATATATCTCTTTATATTTCTTTAGTCACCTTGATATCACTCCCAGGCCGTAGCCGTTTACCGCACGATATCAGTATTGTGTTCCTAATTTTCCAGCACATCTGTTTTTTATTGCAACACCTGTACTTCACGACCAAAGTGCCTCGAACTTGCCGCATCCCTTAGCCTACATCTCACTATTCTTGGTTCTGCGCTCAATCTCTTTCTTTCTTGCGATTATGATGCTCGTCTTGCACACTACTTTTCTGTGCTGTATGACCACACACACCTCTCCCAAGACGTGCCAGTGACTTACTTTATTCGAACTACCATTTTCTGCATACCTGGTAATCAAGTTGTTTCCTTCCCCCTCCACTCGTACATGTCACTCTCAGGTCCTCTTTTTTCCTGAAATTGGTGTTTAAGCCCTCCTTATCTACACTCGGCAAAATCAACCATCTTCATTTCTCACGCTATAGTCCTCGTTGCCCATCCCGCCTTCGTCATCTCTTATACGTTTACCGATACTACCATTAAGGTCCGACCAAGTCACAATTCTGTCTTTCTCAGTTTTTCACAGCCCTCACGACAGTAGTTTCTAAGTTCCTCCACAGGCCACCCTTCTCTTTCAATGGAAACCCCATTTATGATCCACACACACTTACAAAATTTAACATGACACTATCTGTGTCCAAATTTCATACTTATTACTCTCTCTGAAACTCTTTCTGCCACCAAAACGTTTTCCGTTTAACATCCTTTCGCCAATATGCCCACAGGATTTTAAACCCATTCCTGGGTTAGCGTTTGGCGAAGGTCGATACATGGTCATAAAACATTAGGACTTAACCTTCGGAAACAGGATTTCAGCCTGTTAATTCCTAGCCACGGCCTTTTTGATACGAAGATCTCAAAACCTCCAAATATAGGGGGCACCAACTTCAGGCAAGATTGGCTTGGCCATAAAGTGAGTCACAGACAAGATACATAACTTTCTCCTCTCACCCACAGACTAGGATTTCCCAGACGACTCCAAAGGTTGAGCTAAGCGCGTCGCGCCTCTTAATCATGAAAAATTTACCAGTCCTTACAAATACCTTCCCATTCAATATTTTCTGCCATTGGTGCAATATCCCCTTTTGGCCGAATGTCCAGACATCTCTTAAGACTACTACAGTTATTAATTAATTACTTAACTTAATCCTCGCACAACCTTGTGACGGAAGCAATATTGCTCAATTACATTACAAAGGATAAGATATGTAAATAAAATGCTTACATGTCATAATTCTAGTTTTCAGGGAATGACAACAGCTGAGGCCAACCCTCTCTTCTTCCGATATTATGGACTGTCGTTACCCTACTGTAAACCACATTTGTAAATAATGAGCGAGCATTCCCAATGTAAATAAAGTTTTAGGAATAAGCCAAAAGGTTTAGCAAATTTTTCTGCCTCTGAACTAGAGTACTTTTTAAATCACTCTTTGTTAAGACAAAGGATAAACATTTTGCTATGAAATATTTAGCTTGCCCAATGTAATGAGTGCTCTTACTCTTCACGACCCATGAACTAGGTAAATCAATTATTTTGTTACCTAAGCGGAGTTTGAAGACATTTTATGTAGAAAAGATTTTTGCGGCTTAAGAATTTTAAACTTTGCATAGTAAGTATTGGCAATCAAGTGAAAAACGAAATTTTGGGTTTAACTGTAAAATCAACAAAAAGTAAAATGACTTTTTGATCAATTGCAACGGATCTTTCACAGCCTCAGTTTCCGCAGTGACAAAACCATAGCACCTGTACTCGCTTCTTCTTTACCTTCCCAAAATCTTTACATATAGAATACCTTGAATTACCTTGTGTTTATTTAGCTACAGATTATTTACACATTGGTTATACAAAACATTTACACGTTTTCGTGGAATCTGTGAAATCACAAAATCATCTTCCATTGAGAATTTCGTCAAATATAATGGTAACATATCCGATAGAAACTGTTCAATAAAAAATGCAGTAATTTGGGGAGGCAGAAGAACTCGCAAAACAATTCAAAACGGAAAAAAGAAATATTGCAACATAAATATGTAGTATATGCAATGATTAACAAGGAGTTATAAATATTTTTACCAGTATAAGGCTAGTTTAACATGGAGGTTTCTCCCACACGTCATTTGCTTGATAATTGGTCCCTATTTTAGCCCAAAATTCAGATGTACTTCATAAAGTATAGCCTTTCACGTTATTCCGCAATCATTAACATATCTTAAACATTGCAAACAGTAAGGGATTATGCCACTGTTTATTATTATCGCAATATTTTAAGTGATTCAACAGGAATCTACTGATCACAAGCTACACACTTAAGCACGAAGCTTGGTCGGTATTTAAGGCAAGGGACTACGGATTTTTTTAGGTAAAAAGAGCTCTGTTGCATAATTTTAAGATTACCTTATGATTTATTTCTAAAATATGCTGACTTACAATTTTTCATTTCACTTCTTTTTTCTTAGACCATTGCTTTCAAATCCTATCTTCTCAGTATGGGTATTGCAAATCCGGTGACAAGGTAATGCCATTTCTCAAGACTTCTTGTTAAGTGAAGTTTTTCGTTACTAGTCTTTTTTTAATCGTACCATGCTTTGACATGTGGCGGTCGGATACCGGACAATGTTCAAAATTTTTACCTTTGCATCTCATGGTTAGTTCCCAGTTAATTCTATGGATAGGTTTTATTTTTAGGGATTGTTTTCATTACCTTTTGTAAAAGTTTATTGTAAACATTATGAAAATATATCTCTAAGAGATTGTAGAAAGTTTCCCTTCATTTCAGAAAACATTTTTGAAAATAGTCTGCCATATTTTCCTGCCAGTACTGCAGATAATATAACTGACATAGTTTCCTTCAGACAACTAAACCTGAAAATTATTTATCCTCGTGTTATTGCCTAGAGGTACGCTGCCGCCAGTTTTAACTAACTCTTCACGCCCATAACTTTAAAAATTGTTTATAACACAACACGAGAGGTGCAACGTAGTTTTTTGAAATACCTCGGTAAATGTTGGGTGGATATCTGAATAAATGGCACAGGTCAAATGTGTCTAAGCAAAACTAAGAAGAAAAACGCAGTATAAGATAGAAAATGACCAAAATGATGAACAGATGAAACATTACTGAGGACTTGAAAAACAAGTCTTTCAGATTTAGGTTTGAAGATTTGGATTTTTGTCGTACATTTTATGGTGGTTTAATGTATGTAAAAGGAGCAAAATTAATCAACTAATCAAAGAGGTCTTGTTACACATCACTTCTCAAGACGGCATTTTAAACATTGTTGGTCAGGTGCTAAACCTGATACAGGCATCGGCGATCATGCGACTCCAAGCCATCCTGTCACTGCAGGCATGGATGAGTTCATTACAGCTCAGACTGTTGTTCGTAGCCTAATTGTTTAGAGGATATTTTAAGTGATTACCAAATGTCACTCCAGATTGTGACATTTCTCATTCTACGTCACCTTCAAAAAACTCCTCTAGTTTATATCTTTAGTCGTTTAATGTCGTTTTTGAGGAGCATAGTTTGGCGCTTTCTTTTTTCGTTTTTACCGTTACCTGGGTTTTTAAAAAATGGATTGTGTTTTCGTCAGTAAAGGGTGAAAATTTATCGTAGGACAACGCCATCGTCACGGTCAGTGTACTTTGAACCTATGACAAGTCTTGGTACCGTCTTAGCGTTTTTCAATGACAATCTCTTCAGCTTCCCTCCAACAGACTAAATTCGTCGTATTTGTAATTTTCAGCTGTAAATTGAAGTTTTCGATATATTCCTGCTTTCTTTAAACAATTGGCTTTTATATCCTTTTTAACTTTCTCGCATGTCGGAACGACTATGGCTGTGATATCAGGTAGACTTCTTTGGGCCTTCTCAATTTGATTCAGTGTAAACAATGAACCTAACTGTAAATTGTATTGGTTCTTCGAATATATACATTTGCCTTGATCTAGCGGTTGTAATATAAGCTAGCGGTAGTGTTAGGTAGTAGGAAAATATGTTCGATAACTTGTGACACAACTATATATACTGGCTGAGTATGGGAGTTGTAGGTTATCAAATCTGCCTTCCTTGCTGTGATACTTAATGTTCCGGCCAGTACCATTTACTACATATTTCACTCCTCATTTATGATTTCGGGTATCTCTTTGAAAAGATAGCCGATTTTTCACATTTTTCAAACAGTAGTTTTGCGGTTTTCACAATTCAACAAATTTGAACAACTTGTTTTCCAAAGCAATTTTTAGACTTCTATAGCATTTTTGATGATAATGTACAGTATTATTATGTAAACTAAGTTAGTGGTAATAGATGTGCTCTTCAATTTCTACCATGGTTGGATTGTTGGTGAATGCGGGGGGGTTTTTTGCATTATTTTGTTATATCTAAAGTGCTGGATGTTCCCCCTAAAATGAATTTAAACGTAACATTGTTACTTAAGTAACCTCTGTCAAAGCAGATGTTGAAAATCATAATATCGTTAATGTTTAACATATCAGTGCATACTGTACCTTTTTCTTTAAGTATCTCCTCGTAAATGGGAGCATTTTTTAATTGGTAAATTCTACCAAATGTGTACAGCTTTATTAACGTCTTCATTTTGTGGAGGTTTCTTTTCGAATTGATTGTACCAGGTCGACGGGCACAACTACAGAGCACATACACGACGCAACTAGAATTCACACTTCACCAAAACCACAGTCATAACCGAATCCAGTGCCTAACTAGTTACTGAGCATTTTCGTTAGTATTAATGACCAGGTCTTCCAGGTAAATACGCCTCACCTATTGTAATCGATGACGCATGTCAGACTTCATTGACTGATTAACACAGACTAGACAGGAGCAGCACACATGTACACACGTGCACACATACGTTTCATCGTTTCAAGGTAAAAGAAAATATTTAGAGCTGTTTGATCAGCCCAACTACACATTAATTAAAGCCATCACACTTAGAACTACTTCAGTGCTCCAATACGTTTCGTTCCTTTGATAGATATGAGTCTGCAATATCATATACCGTTCAAGTGAATTTTTAAATATAATCGTTATTTTGTGAGTTGTGCACTCCACCTCACCCCAAATTAAAGCCAGCTGTTGGTTCAGTTTAGTTGTATCCTTCCTTACGAATAAATTTGGTAATAGTTACATTGGCCGAAAGGCGACAGGTAGTGTCTTATGTTCTTTGTTTTGTACATTTAAAGGCAGACGCATGGAAATGATGTAAGATACCACGAAGAGCTTGCAAAAGAACTGGCATCATTTATTGGAAGTCTCATAGAGGTAAGTGAAGTTACGCTGTTTGGTTGGTTTTGTTTAAAAAAATACCACAGCCCATTATTCAAAGACTGCTGAATAGGATGTTCCCAGGTTAATGTATAGATAAGTACCATTTTGTACTGTTTCAGGATATGAAAAAAAAAAGGATTTCCAAAGTTGCGTATGAAGCTTTTCTGAATTGACCATGATAGGTTCCTGGAGAAATGGAGAAAATACATATTCTAATCGATTATTGCAAACTTTTTAAAAAATCATTATTCGTTTTTTTAATTACTAGAATGGAATTCTTATGAAAGGCATTTCCCCCGTAACCTACCTCAAACATTTATATACCACTTACTGCCATACCCTTTTCTTCGAAGGACATACGCCTTTGCCAGTTTGATATCTTGATTGTTTTTCTTGATTGATTTTTTTTGCTGTAAAGCATGTCATAGTTCATAGGACAGCAACTCTAATATTATTCAAATTTATGCCACCCACAATATGGCCTATTCTTGTGACTAAGCTAACGCGTAATTCAAGAGTTCAGATTTCGCCTTCAAATACCTCTTGGCGACGAAATTAGACAATACTAAACATAAATTAATTTACTACTTGAGCTTTATATATATATATATATATATTGAAGGGGATGTACATATGCTAGGTAACATACAATTCATATTCATCCCACTTTCTTCTCGGATACAAAACCTTGTTTTTATTATGAGTTTTAAGCAGGTTTTGTCACCATTGAAATGTTTTACTCAATTTTTGGTCATTGATGATAAAAGTTGACAGCATTTGTTTTAACTTGTAGTAATAGGATTGGCGAGGAAACATTAAACAGGGTTCATAATAGTTCACGATTAATCTCCTCAGACATCAGTTTTGACCTGAGGATGAGAAAATTTGTTAAAATGAGAAATTCCAATATCGTAACATTTTGTTTTCGCAAAACAACCCAACCAAACTTTATTTCCTTGTCATCTCAGGGAGTGGCGTAGGATTTTAGTGCGTTTAGGTTAATAATTTTCAAGGACCTTTAATAGCTCATTTCGTAAAAATACTTGGTTCATACACGTTTTTACGCGATACTTTCGTCTTATTAATTTCTTTTTTAACGTGCTTTTATTACCCTACGGCGGGGTAGGGTTTTTTAGCTGATCCAACGAAACCAGATTACAAAGATATTTCTAGATTAACCCCTTCCTTCCTTTGATTGCTCTCCCGGATAAAAATTTTCCTTGAAACATTTACAAAACAGAACGTGACACTTGACAATTCATTCTATTTACTATCATGTTGGTTTCAGTGATAAAACAGCTCATTTATCTGGACAATTTTTTCTTTCAGAACGAAGGAGGAATTATGACACTTACCGATGTGTACTGCAGATTTAATCGTGCTCGTGGATTGGAGGTCAGTTAACTATATGTTTTTTATTACTGGAGTTACTTTATTAAGAAGAATAAATACGATAAATTTGATTTTGTTTAACATTGCACCTTTTCTTGAGCTCACTGCAATAACTCGTCCACAACTGTAGTCATAATCATGCAAGTATAAGCATCCATATACATATTTCTATGTTTGCAGTAGCATTTGATATATTAGAATGGTATTTGTAAATGAAAAGACGGCATATCAAATAAAAGTTAATTTTTCTTAACTTTTTTTGTATCGGGAGCGGGGGCGTAAGGTAGATAATTTTAAACATCGTTGATAGTTTATGTTCTAACTGATTATTAAACTTTACGTAGCCACGTTTATTTCTAACCTATAGTTGGGTCTTGTTTTACAGACACAATGGACCCATATACAGACAATTTATCTTTATAGGATTTGTAAGGGATGGAAAATTTCCTATGGTCTTAATATGCCTATGGTCTTAATATGTTGTGGTTGGAAGATTCCTTAACATCACTGAAGCAGCCCTTACCCCGAACCTTCCTTTTTTTATACTAGTTGAAATGCAACAGTGATAGCCAAGATGTTGATTAGTCAGGTACCATGCTATAGATTCCACGTGCTGACACCATTTCAGAAATAACACCCCTAGCTTTTTTTCTTTATTTTAAGTGTCAGAACATTTAGTTTGTACATGTTTTCGGGGATAGAATTAAAAGAGGGATCAAAACAATGACTGAAAATGATAATCCGAAACAAGAGCTGACGGTTGAAAATTTGCAGCAATTACCAAACGTTCTCAACCCAGACCACTTTAATAGATAACATGTCAAAGTAATAATAAGTCCAGCAGAAGTAAACTTGGGATGCTCAGTAAATTAAAACAATTCAGATTTGAAGTGATGCTAGAGCCTTGAATTCAGTCTAATAAGATTATAAGGAACGTGTACAAAACAAGGAACCATTTTAACAGTTTGCAAAACATGAAAAGAAAAAGATGTAATTAGGGTTTGATGTTGTTTGTTCGAATTGCTAACTCCCCGTCTGATCGATTTGGCGAGTTGGTATTGATTTGTCTTTCGCGTTAAAAGGTAATTGTTAGTTTGGTTGCAATCAGTAAGGAATTGTAGCCAGTTAATAACAGTGTGTGTGAGAAAAGGAAGAAAAAGTGAGGTGCGGTGTGTTTGTATGTTTGTTTGAGTAAAAAAGTTGGCCTACATCTTTTGGCGATAGTAGCAGTTTGGCGGGGAAATTTTACTGTATGAAATCCAGCCGATCGCTTTGAAGTGGTTCATTACGATGTTATCGGTAACCCCCCTCCCCCTTCCCCCACAGTTCCCCTTAACGATGCGTTTGATTGGTTCTTTGCAAACCAACTTGACGAATACGTTTCATTTCCATGGAAATGGATGGCCAAATAGAACCCTATTTATATCGTTTGGAAATTTAGACATTTGTCAGCGAAGTATTTGGCCAACAATTTCTTTGTTATTGTTTCAGTTAAAAAGTCCCCTAAAAGGCTGAATTTCTTTGACTTACAATTTGTTTTTATAGCTCATATCACCTGAAGATGTCATGAATGCTGCGCAACAACTAGAAAGGCTTGGCCTTCGTTTAAGGTATGAAAAATAGTAAAATAAAACATCTGTATTAGTTCCCTGTGACAAAGATACCACACCATATTCCTTGGAGCTAGGATATTCCCTTTTATGCTTCTTAAAAATGTCTGGTTTAGCTATATGTATAGTAGGCAATAACAATGGACAAATGTGGAACGTTGTTGAAAAATTCGAAGGTAAGAACCAGACGATTTGTGCCACAGAAAAAAGTATTAAATGAGACTCTTAAAGCACAAGGGAAGTCGACTTTAGGTATAGGTGATGTACCTGACAAAGGGCACCAACCTATTGTTACTTGATTTAGTAAAAAGTATAATTATGAATTAAACGCAAGATTTTCACGTTTGACACTTGATCGCCTATGGACTAAACTCGTTTCAAGGTAAAGTGCTAGTGCAATGGAACTGTAACTGTCCACAAGAGAACGCCTTGTTACGGTCCGTTAGTTCAATTCTCTCCCCAGCCCACTTTTTCTTCATATAGACTGACAGGTTAGCTTCCGCCAGTCGCACACGTTCTTCTGTTGATATTATTCCCCTACCGCCTTCTTCCCTAGGGAAGTAAAGTTTGTCTACGTCTGCTCGTGGTGGATTAAGTACTATTTTTTGAATTTCCTGGAGTGATGGGTTTCCTGGTATTTTCTCCAGAATTTGGTTGCTCCCTTTCTTTATCAGCCCCAAGGCACTATCTACAACTGGGACGGTTTGAGTTTTTAAATGCCACATCTTTTCAATTTCGATTTCCAAATCCTTGTATTTTCCAAGTTTTTCAAACACTTTTGTGGAAACATTTTTATCTGAAGGCACGCTCGTATCATTGAGAAGGTAGTTGTTTTTTTTATCCTTGACTATGATGTCAGGGCGGATGGTCTGAATTGTGCGGTCAGTGTGGACTGGAGAATATTACAGAATGGTACAATCCGGTCCTACCGTAACTGGTTTTGGTGGTGTTCGTTCAAGTTCCTATTTGCTTCCACAGAAAAGTGCTTACAGATGTTTCAGTGAAAGTACTGACCTACCCGGTCATGACCGTTATTACATTCTCCTGGTGTTAAAATAGAGCAACCAGAGACAAGATGGGCAAGCGTTTCTTTTTTTTCCTCGCAAAACTTGCATTTTGGGTCAACACCATCATGCAAAACATTTGCCTGGTAATTTCGGGTAATGAAGCTTTGGTCTTGAGCAGCAAGAATAAATCCCTCCGTCTCCCCTTTCAGTCCGGAGCTTCTCAGCCACTGGTGACACCCAGGTTCTTTTAGGTTCATTCTTGGTCTAATTCCTTAAATGTAGTGTCATTATCGAGCACTGCATTGTTCGTACTAGTTAACTTTTCATGTTTACGTATTACTTTTGTGCACTTGTCCAGCCTGAACTCCATTCCGATATCATCACTAAATGCCTTCACTGTTTTCAGCAGTCCTTCAAGTTCTTCATCATTACTAGCATATAGTTTCAGATCATCGATATATGTCATTGATCTTATATCGGTAACCTGTATTGTTTAGAAGCTTGGATAGGGGCATAAGTGCCATACAAAAGAGTAAAGGAGAAAGAGAGTCACCTTAAAAAATTCCACATTTTATTTGCATACTAGGAAAAGATTAAACACTATTTGAGTGTGAAAGAAGAAGATTCACATTCCTGGCTTCATTTTGATATCAGAATAACCTTTCTCTGAGTATTTCTATTAATGGCACTATAATACTGTCAAGCAATCTCTTGTGAACCTACAGATATGATTTTGTAATTGTTGCTTGCCTGTCAGGGATATTGTAAGGCATTTATTATTTCACTGTTTATGAAATAAATTTAATTATACACATTTTTAACCATAGAAGTTATACTTTGATCGTAGTCTTATTTGCACTTTACAGGTTTAGGAAGTTTGACAGCGGTGTCATGGTAGTAGAATCCGTTCTACACTCAGAAGAGGAATACATAAAGAAAACGGCAGAAATGGTTAGCTTCATGGTTTTCTTTGTTTTCGACATTAGATTTGGTATTTAAGGATATTTGGAAATGTATTTCTTTTGTTTTTAGTGTTATTTAAATGTGCCGTCAATATTCTGTTACGTTTATCAGCTTTCATTTTACGTGTTGCATGACGTAATAAAAACTGTACTTCCAGGACTTGACCACTGAGGCAGTCGGGTTTCATTGTGACCTCTTGTGTTTGTCAAAGCTCTAAAATTTTTATTATTTTAACTTGAGAGGAAGGGCTATGAAGGTCTGAACCCCCCTACAAAATACTGACATGCTCTTATGGATCAAGTGCTCTCTCTTTTTTTAATCAAATGCCCCCAGTACGAATGTGAGTGATTAACATAAGAATACGTGCCCACTTTCTAAGAGATATTGCCTCAGTCAGACGCTGGGGCCCCCTTCATCTGAATTTAAGTGGTTAAGAGAGGCACTGGGAGCACGTGCTTCCATTTTTTGGCTTTCTTTTGAAGTGCCCCTCTAGCCCCTTTAACCACAATTGTTTGCAGCTGTTTTGCTATCGCTGACCACAGCAAGCCGGCCACAGCAAGTCTACCCAAGTGTTTTTATTTGCTGTGAAAACGTATATCGTCTGACTGTCTAAATCATGCATCATAGGAATTTAATTTTCATGCAGTATAAACAGTAAGATATTTCTAGGATGATAGCTACAGGCAGAGTCTCTATTTTTAGACTGCATAACCCTTTGTCCTTGATCCGTGCCGGGATTATCATCAATTTAATGAAAATTGTCATTCCTTTTGAAAGTTCTGAGCTGCATGCTTTATTGCTAAAGATGTTATGACATCACAATGCTGTAAGCTTACATACAATTGTTTTTCATTAGAAAATTATAAGGAATTGTGGTTTGAATTGTGCATTCACTTTTTTTCTGATTTTTAACTATTCTGAGAATATCAATATTATTGATATATGCAACTTTTGTACCATGTAATGTATTTTACAGGTCATGGTAATTTTGCCATTACTGTGCAGTTATTACATTTCTTGATTTAAATGACTGATAACTTTCGTTATGTGTAGAACTGTAGATAGTGACCCAGGTAGTATACCCCCATTTGTGATGATGCCCCTTTTGCACTCAGTAAACATCATACCTTGCGAATATACCGCTGTTGATGGAGTCTTTGAAATTCACATTTTACAGCAGGTACTCCATATCGATCATGAAGGGCTATTGTAGCACTGAAGTAAAAACCACCTGATGAAGATATGTTTAACTCCATCACTCCTGTAATTCCAATGGCATAAATTCTTTACAAAAAGGGATAAATAGTAAAGATCTTTCTGCTGCAACGTTACAGATCACTTTCCTATTCCCACTTTTATCTGCGTGCATTTTGTGAAATCTGTCTTATTTCATAAGCCACATGTTAATAAAGATTCATTCGAATTTTGTCACGCCACCTTTTCTTCGATACAAAGATGTATACGATGCTCTTCGTAAGCACGTGGGGTAAAAATGCCACCCGGATTGTGGCTAAATAACTTCAAAACGACGTATCGGCGATTGGAAGCTGCATTGGAAACCATAATCGAAAAGTCTGTGATAGTAATGTAAGAGAGAAAGGAAGCTATCCACAGAGCGATTTTTAAAACAGTGGAATTCTTTGGCAAACAGAATATAGCACTGAGAAGTGGCAGAGCTCAAAGCTGCGTTCTTAAGATTGGATCTAAATCAAGGAAACTTCCTGGAATTACTGCAATTCAAAGTGAAAAGTGGAGATACCGGTACGCGGCTTGGAGAACATTTCGATGAATGAAATATGAATGCAACATATACATCGACAACCATCGACGAGGTTCGTAATGCACAATTTTTCCCAGTAAGCCGCAATGAAGTACAGGACTCTCACTGAATTGAAAATTTACCAATATCAATCAGATATTAGGAACACGAGCATGGAAAAAAAGAAGTTTCTTCAGATTTTTAGAAATTTATAGGGCCATGACAGGACAAGTTTATTTTCTGCACAATCCTGCAGTTCCCATCAGGGGTTTGGACACTGATCTTATGCTTGGACATGCCTATTATTCCAGTTGGAGTATAGCGAAGAAAACCGATGGTGTCGCTAGTATTTTCATACAACAATGAACTCATACTCTCTTTACCCATTGCAATTCACTCGTGCTGAATTTGTGTTTAATCTGAATTTGTGTCATCTCGTCACTGAGCTGAGATGACTGGAAGATTTACAACAGAAGGGAAAATAGCATGCAGAGATATTGCTTTCACTTCCGGTGTTCTATTGGATCAAGAGATGCCTTGAAAATACTATAATTATGATTATAATTTACTTTTATATACCGATTTCAATAGATTTTGCAATTGACCCATTTTTTCAATCATCAGTCAGATTAATCTATTTTATTTTCTCGTGACACCATTTATTAATACACACTTACCTTGAGGAGGCCCATGCATAATTGTTTTTAAAAAAGCACCAGTAATCGAAGTCCAGGTTGATACCCATTTTGGCTGTAGAAATGCCATTTTTCCTGACCATTTCCTGTTCCTTAACAAAAATATTGTACCCGAGCATGCCCGTGTAGTTTTTTATTGCTCTGGGAATTTGATTTTCACACAAAAATTAATACAAGAAGTTTAACTTTGTTAAACTTTGTACCTTTTTTATTGATTAATTTTTTTGATTGCTATTGCTATCATATTGATGGAAATGTGTTAACAGACCCTCCAAATTTCTTCATACACATGTTTATAAAAACACTGATTTTTTACGTCAATATACGTAACTGACGTTAAGTATTTGGTGGTGGTGGTGGGGGGGGGGTAGGGAGTTACTATCATTCCAGACGTCAGAGAGCATGTTTTTTTCTCTTTTTAAAGTCTGACCACTTCAGTCGATCGAATACCCCACCTTTGCTTCTATAACAACTGCAAAAATATTTGCATTTTGTCAAGTGCCTTTCGTAGAAGAAAACTCACTTCCGCATATCAAGAAAACACGGCTTGAGAATGACATAGCGTTGAAGATGAGATGGAATAAAACTGTGGATGCAAAAGGTTATTAATTTACTGTGTCGACAGTAAATTTATAACTGTGCAGGTCATCACAGTAATTGTATCACTGTGCTACGTTGGTGTGCTTGCATGGTCACTGCCTCCTCCCCCCACCCCAATAGCGCAAGAGGTTTGAGCTCGAGAGCTTTTAAGGTTTATTTCTTACTTTTTTGTTAACTTTTTTAGTCGTCATACAACTATCTTATAGCACGCAGAGTAGTTAAGCTGTTCCAAACCTTTCTTTCCTTTTAGCTTGAGGAATATCCACTGACAGCAGAAGAGCTAAGTCGCAACCTTAATGTTCCAGTAACGCTTGCAAAAGAAAGGTAAAGGCAGCTATTATTTATTGTGAATTTTTTTATTTGCTTTCAAGTTGGGTACCCATCACGTTTTACAAAAGATTAAACAAGGCTTCATTCTTAGAGTTTTACTACAAATATATTTTTTTCCTAAATTTGAAACAATCTTGTTTTGTTGCTTCCGGTGAATCGTTGCAGAAATTATGAAGCGTTCTACTGATGCTTAAAAGTGGTGAAAACCAAATATATTAATTTTTTGAAAGGCATATTGAAGTATGTTTTTCCAAGGGAGATTTGTTACAGTTTAAAAGAAACTGTTCAAGGTCAGCTGTAAATTAGTTCGCAAAATTAGCAGCCATTTGATTGTTCACAACAGTTCCTTATAACTGATGCACCAATTGATTGGTGAAGGTAAATGTTATGTTTAGAAAATAAGAATTGCTTTCAATTACAATTAGAAATATTAAGTTGGTCAGTTTGTAAATCAGCTCAGTAGTATAACGAATAAATGATCCCCAAACGAAACTCGCTTCAAACCGTTCATCTGTTTTTCTTTCATTTTTACTGTTATTTTTGTATTGTATCAATCATGAACGACATGGCAACTTACCAACAAACGGGCTCCTTTGGCCATACCAGGTACTGCTCTCTTACAGGCCTATAAAGTTTGAAAAATGGAAAGAACTTAGAGCACTAAGGTTTGAATTAGCTATTTACAGTTAGCAATTCGTGGTTTTATTTCAAACAAGTGCAGCCATTCTTTACTTACGTTATATTATAACATTTTTTATTGCTTTGTCAAAATCAGTGAGTAATTACGCTTATTCCTACGTTTTCGTTCTTTGTACGAGGACACGATGATTTTGATATTTTTTTATTTGCTATTTCACGTTTTTTGCGGCTAAAGAAAATATTTCGATCCCGACAGAGGTCGTTTAAAGCAGGGTCCACTGTATGCATAGAGCTCTTCAGTCAATGAGACGGAATTCGTCCTATGGTTTCAAAGTAATACTACAGTTTTAAGTGAGTTGCTTCTTTTGTGATGTTTTTAACTTTGTTTGTTATATTCTATTATTTTTCGGGGAGCAGGGGACGTTTTACCTTACAGGTTTTATGTATGTTATGTTTTGACCTAACATACTTGCTTTCTTGCTTGATTCATTATTTAACTTAGGCTTCTTGCAGCTGAAAGAGCCGGAAAACTCTGTCGAGATGATTCAGTGGAAGGTATTAGATTTTACAAAAATGATTTCTTAATCTATTGATAGAAATTTCGATCATTGAACAGTTCCACTGAAAGCGTCTTATACGGACAATAAAGTAAAAAGCTGATTGTTAAGTTTGAAGTTTTGACATTTCAAACATGAACCAGATAGCTTAGAAATATTAGAATTGTGCAACCAAATACTCTTATCTGTTGAAATGGAACGTTTTTATTAATTTTGTAGGAATTCTATTTAACGTTGATTAGATACAATTTTTACAAACTACCTTTTCCACCTTATTTCTCTTAATGTCATTCACTCATTTTAGTCGGCACGGATCACAACCGAGTCAGGTAGTCATATATTTTCTGTTCAACGTAGTAAGGGTGTAAAATACCGTTCTAAGGGGGCCTGTTTGTGGTCGCTTGACAATGTATTATCACAGAAATTTTGAAAAATATGCCTAGCAAACAAAGTAAAAATTGGACATAAATGGCCGTAAACTCACTTCAAGAAAAGTTGTTATTGTTGTTGTCGTTGTTGTTGTCGTCCTCGTTTTAAAAATAACGGTTTATGGTAAAACCCCGCCGTGGTCCTGAATTCCCGTCCTTTAATCGTAGGCCTAATATATCTTTAATGTGTTAAAAATAACACATCCAGGACCCCAACCGACAAAGCACTACTCTTCTGCGTATGGATCTGAGTAATACCTAAAGGAGGGTTCTGGTTCATTTTCTTATTATTAGTGGGAATGTTCAAAATCCATTTCCCGTCTAGAAAAATGGTCAAAATAGTCAAAGATGAAACTACAAAGCTCAGTAACAGAGTCAGAAAAAGATCTAAAAGAAAAGGTTCTCCTCTTTCTGAACCAGGAGGTCTTACGGGGAACTCAAGAAGCTGTGGAAGATCATGAGACAGAACGAAGTTGTATGTAACTTCTCCAGGTCTGGCAGCCCTATTAGAATGAGCCAAGTAGACCATGTGATGAGCATCAAGTTGTCAAAGACAAAGGTGTTAGCTTTGTGATGCTTGTCTGAAGCATCATCAATAGAGTCTAAAACTTTCTCAATACCTGAGCAAGGGTCGGAAAAGAGAGATGATACGAGAAAAATAGGTACCAACTTGCTTAAAGAAGAGGCAATTTAATGCATATGAGCCATCAGCTTGAAGATTCGTATTGTAACACTTACAAAGTGCAAGAATACGAGAAGAGTCAGAATAAAGAAAAGCTTTTACCAAAGAACATTTGGAACGAAGACGTCCCACGTTACTAAGAGCTAAGGAGAGATTATTTTTTGAGGATAACAGGTTTTTGCACATCTGTGTAGAGCCAGCACTACCACATGTCGATTCTACACCCATAAATATGGAGTCAGTCTTGCTTGGTTATGGGGCCTAATCTTTTGATTAAAACTCTCGTAGAAAAATTGAAAATAGAAAAGATGTCTGAAACTGTCAGCTAGACGGAGGCCGTCAATATGTTGACTTAATTGGGGCTAATGTTATTGGGAGTAGTATTAAACGAAGCGAAAGCAGACACTCTCTACCTTACATTGCCGTAATAAAAAAGGTCTTGGTGATGAGGCGACACTACCACCAGTGATTTTGTCGAGGCACCCACTTTAGAAGGGTTGCCAGTCATTGTTAAAGAGGTCCTCGGTATCCATGAGATACAACTTAGCAGAATGTTCAGACAGAGTACTTTGAAATCCCTGATTTGTTTGTGCTATTACCATGTACTTTAAACATAGCTCACAAAACTGTCAAACCAGACATGAAACTTGAGATTTAAAAACCCACAAGTGTTAACGTCGATTAGCACAACAATTTTTTATGTCAAATCCCATTATTGTTATCATCATTATTTTGTATAATGACTTTAAAACATAAGAATTTGAAATAAAAACCAGCTTTTGAATGACAGTTGAGAGCATTTAACAAAATTTGTCAAATTCATTTAAGAGCAACAGTAGATCGTCAGCATCAACAATACAACAAGTAACAAACTACTAGCAAAACAATTGCAACCATAACAGAAACTGCAACAATGGAATTAATTTATTTTACTGGAGATAAAGGCTTTTTTATATCTACAATTTTTCTTGCATATTTTACAATATTTCCATTAAGTTTTCTGCTTATTATATGTCATTACGGAATTAAATTTGAGCTCAGACGAATACTTCGACAAAATTTAGTGGAATATGAAATGTTTCTTTTTTTTACAACCGAAAAAGTAGAGCATTGAGAATAGTATTGCATTTACAACCTTAGTCGAGGCATTCATTTTACATTTACATAAAAACTAATTAATATTTGACCATCTTCAAAGGGTAAGGCTAGGGTTAGGCCTTTTATGGTTAACTAAAAGTTTAGGTTTTGCTAATCTATACTAGTAAAAGAATTACGCAAGATTTAAAAGTGATTTATTTGATGCTTGCATTTCGAAATTCGACTGTTGAAGATACCGATCTTTTAGATTAAATTTAAGAATTCCTATCAATCATCCACTGGTTACCAATTGTACATTCCAATTAAAAGATAACCCTAAGTTATGGAGGATGTTTTTTTATTGTATTAATCCATTTTACAAACTTTCTCTTAAGTAATTGGTGTAACTGATACAAATCCTCCGATTTCCCATTCAATAATTTACCACAATATCCTATCATTCGCAAAGCTACTGTGATTGAAACTGGTGTTCGTTGTAATTTCCCATTTATCATATAGTTTGGGATAGACCTTCCAAAATTCATTATTAATTTATAAAATTGGGGTTCTAGTTGATTCAGCATATGTAGTTTTGTTAACTGTCTTGTTTATGCCCCTTACGTCAAAATTGGAATTATTAACGTGTCAAATAATTTTAATAGGATATCTTTGGGCATTTTCTTTGGTCAGGCACAAAAAATAATAAATCTCTTTGCTTTATAATCTGGTGTTTTCATGGACTTAGTTGTACTACTGTTACTTTTTTAACTGATGGGAAGATATTTGAATTCAATAGGTATTGGCGTTCCGTTATTATGCAAGTTATTTTCGTTACACCATTTGCCATTTTTAGAAGAGAGGATAATTTTTGTTTGTTTGTTTTTGGAGTTTTTTGACTTGGAAACGGTACAAGACACAATGCCACTACGTCTGTGGAACTGTAAAGAAAAGATGCAAGAAAACAAGAATAAAGAAGGTTACGTCAAGAGAAGAGTTAACTTTCGACCTAAAAACATTCAAGACCTATGGTGAAGGAAAGCACTCAGAAGCCAAAGAGTTCCACAGTATAACCGTCGGAGGGAAAATGCCATACATTCATAAAGATATTTGCTACAACGAGAGGCATGTAGGGATGTAGATCGCAAGAGAGTCACACGAGATAGAACAAACTGAGCCGGTATCAGCGAGGAAAGCTGATAAGAACACTTCCCATGATAATACTTATTGAAAAGGCTGAAAGAAGCCACATTTCATTGGTGAGACAAAAGGTGGGACGATGCAGCAAATTTTTTACCTGTAAAGCAACAAAGAGGTTTCTGAACTCGATCAAGATGAGATGAGGGGCACCTGTCCAGATATTGTAGTAGTACTCAATGAAAGGACGGATGGTAGATCAATGGAGATACAAGATGGCCTCAGGCGTTAGGCACTCTCCAGCACAATTATGAAAAACGAAATTTAGGGACCAGGCCTTCTGTTAAAGAATATCACGCGTTTTTGCGCATTAAAGGAAATTAGCCACTCTCTTCCCCATTCCTACGATCTTGAAGCCAGACTCTCAATCTTCCGCAACCATAGACTTGTTCCTACTGCGTTCCTCTATCAGAGATTATATGGGGTTGTGTTATATGACCCTAAATTGAACGCTTGCATGCTTTATTTAGGGGAAATCTCTATTAGTACAACAAACAAAACCATACCTTTACAACTTTACCCTCATTGTTTTTAGAATTTTTTATTTTAGGTGTGTTACTTCATTTTCAGACGTGTCAACGGCTAATCGAAGGGTTTCTTCGATAGATAACAAAGGCAAAACAGCATTACTTTACAAATAACTTGTCGTTTGCAAATTGCCCTGGGTATGGAAAATACTATGTTGGTATGGTATACACTTCACTACCATACGGTTGAACATGATTGGAATGACAAAAACAGTATTGGAAGGAATCGCATTGATACGTCTGAAGGAGTGTGTTATCTCGATACATATTAAGTATACTTCCTGAACGCCGTCTTACACAAAGCGATGTACGTTTTTTACACCTTCCTACAGCCCAGGACATGTCAAAATAATTGTTTCTGTTGATAAATAAAGTCTTAAAGATCAAAGATGCTTTATTTATAAAGCAATTAAATCCTGAATTAAATCACAGTTTTAATGCCTCTAGAGAATTACATCTTAACTATAGTATTCTTGCAACATATATAATATGTAGAACGTCGTCATGTACATTTCACTCTGCTGATAACTAGGTAAAGTCGAAATATTAGTTTAATAACATCAAATTTTTTTTATTTAGTAATAGCCTACACAGAAATAAAAAGACGTTTTTCGGATTGATTCCCATCGTTAAGAGACAACCTTAAAAAACATTTAAACCAATTACTTTTAGAGCTTGAACAACAAAAATCAAACAAAAAATAGTCATCAGATCATGAAATTGGGACTGCTAAAATGCCAGGAATTCTTCAGAACAAAAAAATCGCCTCGTTGCTCTCTCCTGAATATGAAAAATTTAGGCGAACAACGCCACAGAAAATTTTTGGATATTTTCCACTAATGAGCATATTTAATTTGTACAGTTTATTTCCCAAATGGCTTTGCAAGGGAAGTTTAATTGTGACACGTAAAGTCTAATTTTCTGCTGGGTAAACAGTTGCTGAAAAAGATAATACAGAATTGATATTTATTCACAGAAACAAAAAATAACGTAAGGTATCGTAAACAATCTACTCGCACCAAGAGTTATTTTTCATTATAAGAGGTATCTTTATATATAATGCAATCAATGTAGAACCACCGGAGCTTTGCATCCAGTCATCAGAAAACCATTAGCCATCAATCAACGATTAGTTGAATCGAATTGTTTACTTCCGAAACAAAAATATTTTGCCAAGACAAGAATGAAGGCAAAGCCATATGACGGCAAATTCGCACTGCAAACAGATTTTATTTATTTAAATCTGTGACATAAATGCTTAATCAAACAGCAAGGTATAATTACAATGAATTCAAGATGAGGGTAAACAATTTGTTACTATGGTAACAAGAAAACCACGATTGAAAACATTTCTCAGGTGAAGGACATGTATCTAACATGAAGTCCAGAGGACATTTGATGTTAAAAGTTGTCACATTAAGGAGTAGGAAGATCTGCAATTATCTAAAATAAAAATCTGACCAAATGACAATGCACACAGCGTATTATTACAGGATAAAAGGTCAACTTTAAGGAAGAGGCTTTGAGTAATAATGGCTCCGGAATAGAAGGGGGAAGTCGATAAACGATGGGGTTGGAAAATTTATAAAATTAAATAACCGTGAGGGTTAAATAAACGAAGGGGCTAGAAAAATATCTGAAATTGAATTGAAGAAGGAATGCAATAAGAAGGCTCTGGTAGGCATTTTCAAAAAAATTATATAGGGGGTGAGGGTGTCTATTTCGGACTCGAAGAGTATTCCAATACATGCAAAAAATGACTGAAATGGAATTTCCAATCAATCAATTTTCAGAGAAACAATAGGATTGAAATGTATTGCAGAGGTAATGACGTTAATAAACAGAAGAAGACAATGTGATTGACAGCGAGATGCACACGAAGCACTAGTTGAAAAAAAAAGAAGCATGTATATCTGTATTATCTATGTAGAACATTGAGCCCTGAAGGAAAACAAATTATCCAAAAATCACAAAACAACCTTGTATTGGAAAAGACTGGATGGCAGATATAAATTTGCATCAAGCAAATTAAGCCAAATATTCTCCATGCGTAGCCTACAAAATCACAGCTAAAAGTTTAAATGGATGCTCGCGTGAAAAGACAAGATATTTGCCCAGCCATGGTTAGGAATGGAAAGAAATACTGAATATCAAAGTTGGATAGATTCAACAAATGTTTAATCAAGATACTGCTTCACTCTAAGCGATTAACGCTTTCGTCGATTTGGAGACCTATGTTTAGACAAGCCAAAAGAGGAAATCGTCAACCATTCCAAATCATTACAATTGAGAGAGTCTTGCTCCATTCGCAGGAAATATCCAATTCATCTCCACTGTCTTCGGCTAATTGAGGTCTTTAGGTCCTTGGTGCGGCATCGTTGAAGGAGGTTGTAATTTGTACATTTGTTTCAACTAGACTGTTTTATTTGTCTTATCTAGAATTTTTTATTTGTTCAGGCTGACAGGGATGGAGTTCTTCAATTTCCGAGTAATATTCCTTGGGATTCAGTTTGTTTTCATATTAGCTTTTTATCCTGGTGCTGAAGTAACAGAATGGGCTTAGGTAGGTAGGTAAGATCGCTGCCTAACTGCAGTTACCAAAAATTAAAGCTTTTCCTCCATGGTTCAATGCTCGTTCTTCTGTCACCTGTCATGGGAGTCGTATTTTCATATTGAGTTTCAACGAAAGGGAACTGAGGAACCAAAGTCTACTTTCAGACATTTATCTTATTCTCATTTTCTTTCTAAATTCACGAGTTGCAATAGTCAGAGTTTATATCATATATAGTGAAAAAGAAGTACTTACTTTTCTGGCCAATCACAATTAAAACTAACAGGATACAATTATTCACCAAATACAATAAAAACAAGTACTTCACTTACATTTAAGTAGCCTCCTTTCAGGGTATCAATGGAACATTAACATTCTTGGTGTACACAGGTCTCAAAAACAATAAAAAGAGCAATATCCTGCCACGATTTTTAGTTGTTAGGCCCTTTTTAGATAGGTACCTCTTAGCCCATTCATTATTAGGTTTTCTTCTTTGTTTCCTTGTGCATTCAGATAGCTGATGCACAACAGTGTTCTTACGTCATAGTCGACAGTTTTGCATACTTGGGATTTTCGCATCGTTTTCTCTAAGTAGGTCCGGAATTTTCCCATAGCATTATTTAGGTGTAGCTTAGGGTTACTCATAACTTTCCCGCACAATTAACGTAAGTTGTGTTTACATTTGTTTATGTAGGAGTATTTCTCAGTTTAGCCCTGTTGTTTAGTGGTGATCCATTAATTATTCTTACGTTGGAGTATTATTAATTTTAGATTTTCTTACCGTATATATATATATATATATACCGTATATATACAAGTCGTATTTTTACTAAAATGAGTTAGAGTGGTAATCTGAGAAAAGACGCATTGAAGACGCCGAAGGGAACTTATATCCAGATAGGTTAGGGCCTTATGCTTGTTATGTTTCCAAGATAGTCATTGCAATTTCAAAGTTGTTAGAGATAAACACAGAGTGTATTTCTGTTTGTTTATATCTGGTTTCGTGACAATCCTGTTGGAAAAGCTTACTGGTATCACCTAAAATAAATGAAATACGTTCCAGCTAAGACTAAGATCTAACAAAAGGCTAAGATCCTAGACTAAGATCTAACAAAAGAGGAAGCTGGGTTTTCCGAATAGTGCTTTTAATATACAAGTCGTATTTTTACTAAAATGAGTTAGAGTGGTAATCTGAGAAAAGACGCATTGAAGACGCCGAAGGGAACTTATATCCAGATAGGTTAGGGCCTTATGCTTGTTATGTTTCCAAGATAGTCATTGCAATTTCAAAGTTGTTAGAGATAAACACAGAGTGTATTTCTGTTTGTTTATATCTGGTTTCGTGACAATCCTGTTGGAAAAGCTTACTGGTATCACCTAAAATAAATGAAATACGTTCCAGCTAAGACTAAGATCTAACAAAAGGCTAAGATCCTAGACTAAGATCTAACAAAAGAGGAAGCTGGGTTTTCCGAATAGTGCTTTTAATTTTTGCAGATCAGTTGCCCTGCAACTTTTGAATAGTGTTTGGTTTTCTTATTACTTCGATCTTTTTGCAAAATTTTTTTATTCTTCTCCAAATGACATTGGTGTTTCTGCGCCTCCCTGTCCTTCGAAAACTGATCAGATAATGGATTTATTCATCATGAATGCAAGTTTGCTGCAAAGATCACTCACTGGCTTCACCTGTATTAAGCCTCGGGTCTAGCTTCTATTCCAGCAGTTGTTTTGAAAGCTTGTTCATCTGACCTATCTTCCTTGCTGCCAAAACTGTATAGCTCAGTTTTGATTTCCGTCTACCTGGAAAGTTGTAAATGCTGTCTTCATCTTTAAATTTTCAGGTTATTCATTTGATCCAGGTAAATATCTGCCAAAAACCCTGAAAATCTTCTTTTTGTTATTAGTTAAGTCTTCAAAGGATTTATCAACAATGAGTTGGTGTAATTCTTATAGGCTCATATATCGTTCTGTTGATGTTGGGGTTTTCAGGAATACATTGTATGTGTGTTACTTAAAGGATGTTCCTTGAGAAATCTCTCTGAAGAGATGGTTTATTTGAATAACGTTCCTCGGTGAGTGGAAATTATGGAAGAAACAATTTATTAAGTTGTATAAGTTACAGGGTTGTGAAATATTAATTGTTCAAAAACAACTGCTACTTTCTTGAAAAAAAGGACAAGTCAGGAATAGTAGGAGAGTGAGTTGGTCGAATTTCAAGACAGAAAGCTGACACTGTGTTAAATCTTCACAGTTGCAGAGCAGGAATTCCTCGCAGATATAGAGCCTGACGAGCACCCACCTCTATTCAAAATTAACCACTCATAACCTTATTCTGGTGCTTTTTATATCCAATCTAGAACAACAAACCATAATCTTCAATTTACCTTTATTCTTACTCATTCTGATTTTCTTTTTAATCTTCTTCCCCTCCTGCAACACATTACACCTGAAAGCTGATGTAAACTTCAATATTTGGGAATGGTTTGTAAGCCACGTTTTTAATAGTTCTACACCTGATTGGCATGTAAGTTCACAGCAAATTCCATGATACTGAAAGGTAACTGTGTGTAACTTGTTCAAGGAAACAAAAAAACGGTGAAACCTCCAGGACATGACCTGAAGCGTGAACAATGGTTGCTCTTAAATCGATTACGATCTGGATATGGACGATATGCCGATTTCATGCATAGAATTGGTCTAAGGGACAATCCATTTTGTCGTTGTGGTGAAATTCAATCCCATCAACACGTATTGATTTGCCAACTGATAGGTATTCGAGGTGATATCAAAACTGTTGATGAGGACTTCCGTTTGTGGCTCAATGACAATGTCTTAGATATTTAGCATTTTTTTTGTTGATCATACGCATATATATATATATATATATATAAGGAAACAAAGTTGTGCAGTAAAAGAAATAACTGTTCCCGCGCCGGGAATCGAACCCGGGCCGCCTGGGTGAAAACCAGAAATCCTAACCACTAGACCACGCGGGATACGTTGTTGCAAGGTACTTTTACACATAAACTATCTGAGAATGGGAGTGCAATTGCATGTTGTTTTGAATGAAAGAAAGGCAACTTACATTTGGGGGTCAAGCGTCTTTCTGAGAGAAATAGCTGTTGATACGCTATGGCTGTGTCTTGTGTTGCCTATTATGTAAAAACAGATACATACTTAAGAAAAAATTTGACCTTCAATATTTTTTGTCGATCAGCAAAGACTTCAGCAACTACAAACTGCAGGTCAACTCAAGCAGCCTAACGTTGGGGGAAATGCCAGTTTGAAAAAAAAGCCCTGTTTAATAAAATTTTGGTTGTAAAACTTCTTAAGGTTTAAGTTATTTGATAGACTCGTAAAATACCAATTTTATGACTATACAGTACAAAATAAGCAAGAATTAAATAATTTATAATAATTTTATAATTTTATAAGGCTTGCCAACAATATGATAGGAAAGTGTGGTGGATCTTAGGTCGTTTGGTATTTTATTGTTTGTTGAACAGCAGATACGCGGCAAATAGCTTGGTTTGGGGTTAGACTTCACTGACTACCTGAACCTTGTTTTTTTGGTAATTTTGATTTTTCTGCTTACCATGTCATCTGATATAAGTACTACCACTAAGGTCTGGTACCATCTCAAGTAGGCCTACGTATATATGTACATGTTTTTATATTGTTAAGGTGAATTGCAAACTAAGTTAAAAAACTTGCTTTTAGTTTGGGTAACAAAAAAGAGTTTAAAACAAAGTTAAACAAATAAAATATTTCCAAAAGTTACATGAGAACAATGAATGACTACTATAAAATTTAATTACAAAACTTTATAAAACAATTTGACACTCAATAAGATGAAGTCTGAATTTGCTTTTAAATAATTTAACGCTGTCACATGTTATAGTTAATTTGGTGTAAAGTGCTGCAGGTTTAAGTTTCATGCAGTTCCAAAGAGTTTAGAGAACCCCTTTGCTTAGACATGGGTCCATTACCAGCACTCTTTAAACATGTTAAACGAGGATGCAAAACTGAACATGCTGATGAAGAGGAATCCAATAAAGTTGACTAACGAAGGTTTAGTGTAGGCCCTTCTTTTACAGCTAAATACGAGACGACCACATCGCGTTAGAAATGTCAAAAGAGTGTCAGTTTGGCCACAGTTCAACTTGTGAAGAAATGGTGAACAATAATCCAAGTGACTTAAAACAAGAGAGTCAGCAGGGAGGATCGTGTGAACGTAATGCTTCTGTGTTTTTATTTCTGAAGATATACCGATTTGTAGTCAATAATATTACAATTTTTGTTCCACGTTTTTTACATAAACTTTACTAAGCTGGAATAAGGCATCTTGGCACAATCCAGTCAACAGTTTCTTCATTCCAAATTAAATTCAATATAAAAATTCAATTAACATTAAACAATCAGTTTACCTTTCTAAAAGTGTTCCTTTGTCACCTTTTCTTAACAGATATAGTTTGTTTTGCTATTCTGAAGGAGTATCTGTTTCCTCTTATTGAATTTGTTTATGCTTTATTAGCTACACCAGCATTAATGGCTGCCAGCAAAAACACTGATTTTGATTTTGTAATTGTTGAAATCTTGATAGAAGAAGTGCTTTGATGGTTGAAACAAACAAATTTTGTCATTTACTGTAAGGTAATAGATCATTAACACAGTCGGTATAAGTAATTCTCTTTGCAGCAAGTCTTATGTTTCTTGACTTGAAGAGGATACAACCAATTCCTTTTGGAGGTCTGCAAAGTTTCTCAAAACATAATCAAGTCAAATCACAAGCAAAATTAGAGACAGTGTTTTGCGTCTAGGAACCCACTTGTGATGCCAAGAAATAAGGATTAGTCAGAGTCCAGAAAAAAATTCAAACAATATCGGTGATAAGAATTGCCTAAAATGTGCAGAATTAATAAAGACATCAAAAGGGTTGGTATAAGGTAAATGACAAGTTGATAGTTTAAATGCCAACGCAAAAAACTACAAAATGATGTAGGGAAAGGAAGATCAGAAGGATAAAACAAGATAATATGTTAAGAAACCAAGAAATTTTCGCTCGAATTACCTTCAAAGTAAATTTCAGACGTACGAACAGTAAGATGTGGAGATGGAAAAATCGTGTTTAAAAGCAATTGGACACCACGCGTGGAACGTGATTACGACTACAATAATAATATAAAAATAAAAACAACTGAAAGTCAAAATAAATTTTCAACCTATAGGCAAAGCTGCAAAGCTAAGGTCTGTCACTTTAGTATATTTACCAGTTCAAGAGACCACAGGAAAAAATACCAATATATTTGGATATAATGAAGTTTCGCTAAGACAACGACCCCTCATCTGGAGTGCTGATGAAGTAAAAGAGAATACAGCGTAGGAATATTGTTGAGCCTGTTGACACTGGTCAAATCATACTAGAGGCATCTTCGAACGATAACATTATCATCTCGACTTCCTTGTATAACAAACTGCTGGCCGTGTTAAAAACTCATGTCCATATCTAATAGAATTCAAAGGCAATAAGAACAACGATCTTATCAACACTACATAATTACTTACTTACTTACTGCACGATTTAACGTCTTTTGTTCCTATAAGCTGGGTTTGGACGCCTTCTTCTCATGTTTACATTGGTGTTGATGGCTGCTCTCCAGGCTTTCCGATCAGTGACCAGATGCTTTGAAATGCCTAGTGTGAGCAAGTCAGCTTTAATGTTCTCCATCCATCGTTTTTTTAGGATATCCACGGTATTTGCCTCCTGTCTGAAAAGTCAACATTCTGTGTTGCCAAGAGTCAGCATCCATTCTCCTCACATGTCCAAATCATCTTAATCTTGCACGCCTGAGGGTAACTACCAGGGAAGAGATATCAAGAAGGTCTCTCAGATCAGCCATGCGCACCTTGTCAGCAATTTTCGAGGAGCAGATCCACCTAACCATGGCATTATCATTTCTAACAAGCCTGTTATTGTCATCAGTTGTAACAGCCCATGTTTCGCTAGCATGAAGCATAACTCCTCGGACACCAGCAACAAAAACACACCCATTGGGACTTCAGAGGAATCCCAGTATTGGTGAGAATAGGAATGAGCTCTCTAAACACTTTCCAAGCAGACTGTATCCTGGTTGTGATTGCATCCTTAAACCCTCCATTGTCGCCTGCCATATCCCCAAGATAGCAGAAGGTAGAGACAACTTCCAGAAATTCATCACCAATAGCAAAGTTTGTTGGATCTAGGGTGGGTGTGGGATTGTAAGAGAAATGGACAATTCACAAGACTGGTTTGACGTTGAAATTCACGAGAAAATAGAGTTGCGTGATAAGTTATTTGCCAAATTTAAAATATCGAGGGAAAAAAGCGATGACCTAGTTAGAAAAAGTCCCGAAACTGTGTACAGAGTACGATAAAAAAGAAAAAGAAGAATTTTGTCGTAAATAAACTCAGCGAAAATATTGGCAAACCAAAAGAACTGGAAGTCACTGAAGTCTTTAGGCCTGCACTCAAAACATAATCGCCTCCGTCATTTTGCCTAGAAAAAGATGCAACTTAGCTTTTAGCCCTAAATCTAACACTGAAATTTTCAAAGACTTTTATTCGAATTTAGCAGACGACTTAGTCAAGAAACTGCCAGTCCCCCCGAAGAAATTTGACAAACATACAGCCCAAAGATACTACCAACAACTGAATCTCGATGGCAAAACCATTTCTTTTAAACTAACAACACCCAATGCTGTACAAAAGCTATTGGAAGAAATAAATCCTAATAAAAGCGAAGGATCGGATAACCTTACTGGAAAATTTATTAAAGATGGTGCTTCCATTTTGGCTTCTCCTGTCACAGAATTATGCAACCTATCAATATCCTTGTCCGACTTCCCAGATGATTGCAAAATAGCAAAATTAAAGCGAATTTACAAGAAAGGTTCAAAAACCGAACCAAACAATTACAGACCTATCTCCCTTCTCCCGCTAATATCGAAAATCATAGAAAAAGTGATTCATACTCAAACACAGCTGTTTCTTGATGATAACAAAATTTTGTACAAATATCAATCAGGCTTCCGAAAATACTACTAGACGGATACGTGCCTTTCATATTTAACTGATAAAGTCTTAAAGGATTTGAAAAAGGACTGATGACTAGAATGATTTTGATAGACCTTCAAAAAGCTTCTGACACAATTGATCATGAAATTCTGCTTGAGAAAATGCAGTGCTTGGGTTTTTTCAACGATATTATGGTTTAAGTCACACCTCACGAACCTCCCCAGATAGGCTATACCTCCCCAGGTAGGCTATCTTGTGGAGTTCCCTAAGGATCAATCTTGGGTCCACTTCTTTTCCTCTTGTACGTAAATGATATAGTTTTGCAGATGACACATGCCTGGTTTTTACAGAAAAAGACACTAATAGGATTGAAGAACAACTAAATAAAGACTTTCACTCACTCTGTGAATGGTTTATCGATAACAAATTAAGTATACATTTTTGGGGAGACAAAACAAAGTCAATTCTTTTCGATTCTCACAAAAGGCTGAAGAAATAGAACAATCTAGAAATTACTTATGAAGATATTAAAATCAAACAGTACTACGAGGTAGCCTACTTGGGATGCATTCTTGATAACAACCTTTCTGGAGAGACTATGGCTACAAAAGTTTTAGGCTTAATAAATAATAGGCTAAAATTTTTGTACAGGAAACAAAAGTTTCTAAGCGTTTCTCTGCGTCGTTTGCTTTGTAATGCACTAACCAAAACACATTTTGATTATGCGTGCATTGCTTGGCACCCAAACCTCAACAAGCGCCTCACCAAAAAGATACAGTGGGGCTAAAAACAAATGCATAAGATACTGCTTGAGGCATGGAAATCGAAACCATATTGGAGTTAAACAATTTCGGAAAATAAATTGGCTACCAACTAAAGAGAGATTTGAGCAATACGCATGTGCAAACATTTTCAAATTTTTCCAAAAGATGTCACCATCTTACACATCGGAAATTCACAGCGAAACTCTAGCTACAAACTTTAAATACCATACCGAAGTAATAACTATGGCTAAAAAGCTCTATCATATCTAGGTCCCAAATTATGGAATTGGTTACCATCGCACATTAAATTAAGTACAAATTAACATCTATCTCCCCAAAATAACGGTCAAGGATCAACTCATAGCCTCTTTTCAACGTTCATAGAGCGCTATTAGAAGTTCTAAATGTTTATCATCCTTTCTGAGAATTTTTTAACAACTCAACCATTTGGAATTAGGCATGAATATTCATTCAAAATGAACGAGACACAACTATTCATTGATTTGATTTAAGCCTGAATCAAGCTACCTAAGGCACTACTTCAAAGCCAAAAAGGACAGCTGATCATATTACATAACTGCCTGAGCAAATCAGAAAGCATCTGTGACGTTCTTTGTCAGCTTGAAACGTGCAATTTCGAATAACATTTTTGGCGTCCTTTGATCGGGCAAATGTTTGTAAAAATGAGATCATCAGGGACTTGTTACAATAAGTAACTGCACCTTCCTTCTATCTGATTGGCGCACCGAAGTAAACACTCTAGACCTTGGGTTATAAACGATTCCTAAACTAAGGCTCGAACTGTTTTATCTCTGTCATTTATTTCTGTATGTCAATTTTTGATTAAACTGCATTTTTTTACATTTTAGCACACAAACCGTCCCCAGTTGCAATTTAAAGAATCGTTTAAATGACACATTTACAAGGCAGTCATAACTAGTGAACTCATTTCTTTTATGAGAAACCAGCTATTAAGAAAAAAAGGACTTTTAGTAATATATGGAGAAAAATATCTTTTGAGATCAATGGATTGTTTGTTGTGTCCAACAAGGTACTTGATTTCATTGAAAAATTTCATTGACCCTTTTACTGACCATAATGTGGAGCCCCCTTTCTAGGGTTACACTAACCTTCAATTGACCCTCAGAAGCAAATTTAGTATCCCAATAATACATCTAGAATTTTCTGAACCCCTTTTATCATTTTTTATGTTCTGCTTAGTAATATTGTAGAAAAATATCTTTTGAGGTCAACTGCTTTGTTCACCAGATCAATAATCTGGTGAACAAAGCAAATGATACCACAAGTCTTTTATTAAAGAACTCATCAGTCAATGAAAAGAAGTAAAAGTATTTCAAGGAAAGCGGAATATCCCTAACCTATAGAATTTTTCAAAATTTTAGAGATTCTAAACGATGATTTTTAAGAAAACTTTAGGGCTGAACGTGTAGATTGGGCAGATGAATCAGTTTGTAGAAGGTGAATCTCCTGGCATTTTTAAGCTGAGAAGAATAAGTATATATTTATTTATTTATACAAAATTTATGTGTAAAATTTACCCAATTTTGCAATTTTCAGCATTTTTAACTTCATAATTTTGCACCCAAACCATACCGTGGCTCATAATGGATTTTCGTAACTTGTATCTAACCTAAATCCCAAATAATTGATTTTCTAAGGCTGGGTATCTTTTAATGGAAACAATTTTCCAAAAATGCAGGAACTAATGATTTTGGGACATTATTTGTCCATTTTTGCACACTTTGCCTCTACAATTGACTATAATTCCTAAGAAATACTAATTTTCTGTTGCATTTAGTTGCATTGGGGACGTTTGATGTAAATGATAGAAAGAAAAATGCAAATTGTCAATTTTAGTAATTTTGGCTAAAATCAGACTTATAAAGAAAGCCAGAAACTCATTTTCATGGGAATTATCATTTGTCACAAATGAATTCATCAATGGAAATCTAAAATTTGGCTAAAACATAACCAAACCTAATTCATTAGAATATGGACCTCACAGAAGAGATGTTGCTAGTCTTTCTCTGCTCTATCGGTATTTCCATGGGAAGTGCTCGACTGAGCTTCATCCCCAGTTCCTCCTCGTAAAGCTTTTACAACAAGAACGCGTCTTTCTACCACTACTGCAAAGAATTTTCCTTTCTTCCTCCATGTGCCTAACATCAAACGGAATTTCCATGAAAAGAGTTCTTTTTCCAAGAAACTCCAATCTGAAAAGCGAACACTTTGCTACAAGTTTGCTTCCCGGAGGACTACAACATGGATATCTTCACATCAAATGTCAATAAACACTTGTCAAAACCTTCCTTATTAAGTCATCAAATTTTATTCTTTCATTTATATTTTTCGTCCCTTTCACAATACTTATATCATCCACCTGTCAGTCGATCCATCTCATTAACCCTCATCCTCGAGTGGCTTTTAGCCTTGATGTGTGGTGACTCACTAGTACAAAAAACCCACCTCCAACCCCCTCTCAAGCGCAAACCGGCCCATACATATCCACGGGGATTTTTCCTTAGGTCTATGAAAAACTGACTTTTCGCAACCAGTATTACTCCATGTATCCTCACTTTAAAAGGGAACACAAAAAACTTATTTTAGATTGAAGTTTTCTAGTTGAACATATTTTTTAATTGGTTTTCATTTTTCTGAATTAAGAAGCTCAAATTCTGTATTTATTTCAGAGCACATGTTTACAAAAATTGTTAATTTTAGGGTTTTATCTAGCAATGATAAAGCTGAATTGGAGTCTTCTTTAAGCCACTCAATCACACATTGAAAAATCAAGCTATTGTCAATGAAAAACACCCAGTCATGATAATCATATTAACGTTAATCCAATTACAGAAAAAGAAAAGTAGTTTTGCATTACCGTCAACAAATGAAAAACCACTTAGGCCAGATAAGACTTTTAGGTTCTCCCGAACAAATTTTGAACGTAAAGTCATTCTTTCCAACGTCCCTGCTTTAATAAATATTCATGGTAAGACCATGATACTGAATAAGATTTTGTCACATGTTTTGCTTGCAAAATGCCGAACATTATGACCAGCTTGTTTTTAGGAAGGTCAGAAGAGAAAGTAATTCTTTTGAAAGGATTTAGAAAGTGGAAAATTGAGAGGTTAAAAAAATGAGTTTGCTTGATGACAATGATGAAGACCTGAATTTCATTTATTTGCTTTCTGTAAAGCTTAAATTAGGATCCAGGCTATTTCCTGAGCTTGTAGATTAGTTGTTCAAGACAGCAAAAAAATTCCATGTCTTGATGCAAAAAATAATATCATGAAAAGGGTAGCCGGATTTGAGGCTTTGACTCAAAATTTCGGCAATTTTTAAAGATTGATGGGATTTTCCTCAAGAGTATTGTTTTCGCAAAAAATATCGGTAAAAATCTCCGGTTTTTCAAAGAATGGTTCAAAATTATTTTTTTCCGAATAAATTAGTGAATGACCAACAAATTACATTAGTCATATGACGATAAAAGCGACACATTTGATCCATAGCTTGCTGATTCCCCCACAAAGGTAGATTTCAAGAAAGTAGGTGACACAAAAACAAATAAGGTCGAAAACGCCGCAGAGCCAATGTATTAAAGGAAATTCGACTGAGCAGCCCACTTCTCCTGGCCGTTGAGGTCACCTGCAGAGCAAGGTGATCTTGTAAAGTGTGAACCTCTGGATACATTAGGCACTTCTCCATTAAAAGTCGTTGATGTCACATAAGAAAAACAAGGCGTCAAACGCTGTGCATTAAGGGGCACCAAATTTGACGCTAACGTCCTCTGAGGACCCTCCACCTCCCACCGTCCATTTGGCAAGGAAATTCATCAGCCAGGTATGGATAGGTCCTTCAAGGCCGTAGCGGTCCAATGTATAGTCTTATCTTTCGGCTTAACTATCTTTTTTGTTCTTGATTCTCTTTTCTTTACAGTTCCATTCCGCTTTATGCATTTTATGGTTCCTAGTAATCGAAAAAAGTGAAAGTACCAGTCATAAAAAAATCAGGCATTTCAGAGAAAATCAAAAGTATATAAAGCTCTATGCTTTTTTAACAAAAACATAGAAGCAAAATGGCATGACAAAACATAGAGCTTTATATACTTTTGATCAACTAATGCTACTGTTATCATCGGTCTTTCCTGATTCAGAAATCGCAGCGTCGCACAAAGTGTGCCAGACTGATTGTCAACCTTCTTTCTCCCTGCCTGTTGGAAGAGCTGATCGAAGGCATTAGTGCCTGTTTTTTAGTCTGGTTGCCAGTAAATCTACTGAAGTTAGTCCGAAAAGGATGCTCGTGCCCTTTATTGGAGTGTATCCAAAAATGCATCAGAACGTCTTTCCTTGAAATGATAAATATTAACTCGTCTGCAACATCATATGTCTTAAAGCTGTTACAAAAAGTACTCTTTAGAAAACTCGCCAGAGCGTTAAGAAGCTTATTGGTGTTGATAGGTGTAGCATGTTGGTGAGAATACACCACAGTGTATCAAGATATTTTGAAAGTTTGGTGCCAGAGATCCTAATGTTTAAAGTCTGTGTGTCGCAGGTTACAACTGGCAGCAAGCAAAGCAGCAGAAGTCATGCCAGCTCTTATTGACTTTTTGGCGAGGGAACCTTTTATCTTGTTCTCACACAGCACAAAAACGACTCATGGAGTACAGAGAGCTCTATAAAACCATTACAAAAAAGTTACCAGAAAAACTCTTCCAGCAAAGTGCAGCAAGATGGATGACTCGTAATCAAATGAATGTATTGTATCAAAAGGATAATCAATCGATGAAAGTCACTGATGCTATATTCCAAAATGACAGTTTCTGGTCAGTAGGAACTTTACACAGCCAGTCAGTTTTCTAGCCTGTTTCAAGATTCAAGGAATTAGGTTTCTTCCGTCCTGGTACAGATTTGCTGGCTTTCTCTCAATCCCTGCTACAGTAAAAAGTGATTCCAAGGCAGCTTTAAAAGGTCACGCACAAAGACCTTTTGCATACGACTTTGACAGTAATTTGATGCCTGTAAGTTGCACTCACTTCCGGTATGCACCTACAAGCAATGCAGAGCGTTTTAAGATATAAAAGGAAGACATAAAGGAACGATAGTTGGAATTCTTTATCAAAGCTATAGAAGAGGCTTGACTAAGACTTTCACAAAACGCCACAATATTCTGGGGCTGTGACAAACAATTCTCTAAAACAAATTTGTCAAGTACAGTATTTAACTAAATTGGCATGACGTTTTATAAACGTATCGCCAGATATAAATGGTATAAACAAAGCGTTAAGGCAAATTAAGTTAATAGGCGTGCTTAAATGTTTAAAAAAGGATTCTGTTAAGTTTTCGATATTTTCATACAAAACTTAATTCTTTTCTCTGCCAAGATTTTCTTGATTTTTGCCTAGCAGATATTATACTGACTCCTGATTGAACAAGAAAAAAAAATTAGTTGGATGTTGTTCAAATCTCATTGAGTAGATAAATGGCATCGTCGTCAAATTTTAAAAGTCAATCTCGAGCTTTTTTCATGAACACTGTTGAATTCTGGAATTTTTAGGCCTCGATATGGGATTTTTACAGATTTCATTTGTAATTTTTAAAGTTGATGTCAAAGCAAGTTGTTCGTAACTTTCTGAAACCAGTTAGGAATTTATTTCAATAACTAGCAGAGTACGCGGGTTCGCCCGGGTATTCCCTTGTATTTGTTTTTGTAGCGACTTTTGGATAACTTTTTTTCGTGTTTTTTTTCAGTACTCTCGTTGTGTTCATTAGGCACCCCTTTAGCCTCTTATCAAGTTTTGTCGAAATTGGAGCTTTGTAATGTTAAAACAGCCCACCTTCCAGCTTTATAAGGTCACTTCCTTTTGACTGAGCAAAAGCCTCCCGCAAAGTTTCACTGCAATCGGGAGTCTCTAGGGCTGGAAACAGCTCTACTTCTTGTTCACAAAGGCCACTTCGTTTCATGACGTCACTTGCTGTGCCCCTATTTTCTCCCCTGCGATCCCATGGAGGTTTCGTCCATGTTTGGTGTCGATCAGACAAATACTGTGGCTCATATAGTTAGCTTAGTGTCTTCAAAATGCTGTGCTTTCACTTGCGGTTTAATGACGTCACTTCCGGTAGGCCTCAGTCACTTCCCGGATGTTCCTCCATGTTCGTGCCAAGTTTGGCTGCGATCGGTCCAACCGTTTGGATGCCAACCCTGAACACAAAGACAAACAGACATATTAGCGCTTTATATATAAGATGTGTAATGAATTTACATTATTCCTAATAAGGAAACATTAAATTTTTGCATTTGTTTAGTTAACGATGAGATTGAGGTACATGAAAAGTACCTCTGTTGCTCTTAGCACCACAGCGGTGCCCGTACCTTGGTCGGCAAATCATTTGGTATTGCAGCTTAGAGACTAAGAATGTAAATAACCGAAAGCTCACTGCTTTTATTGTGTCTCAGCTTTTATCACTTTCAGATAAAGCTAAAAAATTTTGAGTAATGTTATGCGTTTTGTGCAGGAGGTATAATGTAATATTTATCAAGACTTCAACTGAGCAGGGAACACATTTCGTGCGGTTTATTTTGATAAAATTAAACAGTTATAATGTCCTTTCGAATGTCTGGAAACACTACATCGAAAATAACTATTTGGATCACCATCATGATGATCATTATGTCGTGCTAAGGCGGATAAGTCTGACTCTATCTCACCGGGCATCACTATCACTGATTTCATTTTGGGAGATCGTAAGAAAGGGACTCTATATCCTCACACAGTTGGACAATATATGTGCGAAATAGGTGACCAATCCTAGTGGATCCATGCTGAGGAGACCAAAGTAACAAATCACTGACAAGTTCATATTTGCTTCTTCAGCTGTAACCGGCAAATCTGACGCAAGTTTCACTTTCATTTTTGGTACAGGTGGGAGCTTCCCATATACATGTTTTTTTTGTGGGATGCATTTTCCAGAAAATATTTAGAGCAGCTCGTAACATACGAGTGCAGGTGTCAACAAGTTTAGCTTCCAGTTTTTTCGTGAGTGTCTATAATTGCAAGCCGTAAGTGAGAGCAGATTGAACAGCTGCATGGAAGAAGGTTTTTTCATATTATGAGGTAGCCAGGATTTCCATGAGTTATTTAAGCCCTGTAGTACACCCAAAACTTTAGCAATATTTGATTTAAAATTTGTCCCTATTGAAGCTCCATTTTTGTCCAGGTACATGAATGACGTTACAGACTTAAAGTTATTGCCAGAAACTGAATGTATCATGCCATCTTGGTTGAAAATCATGTACACTGTCTTCTTCGCATTGACATATAGACCAAGGTCACTTGCAGCAACGTCAATGCTATGCAGCAAGGACCAGGTATCACAAATTGAATAGCGAAGTATTATAAATTTTGGCAGATATAGCTATAAGTGTGATGCCTCTCTAATTGTTAACCACGCCCAAGTTACCTTCCTTTGGGAACGGTAAAATAGAACCTTCTTTCCATTTACCAGTGGGGTTTTCATAAAACAGACAGACTTCAATACAGGATTCTAGAAGAGTGTCATTGAATTCTCTTGTTTTCCAGGTTTCAGGTGGAATGTCGTCAAGACCAGCGGCTTTGTGTGTCTTAAGCTTTTTTAATACTGGTATCGGCTCAGCGAGAGTGAAATTACCCAGTTAAATATCTATCTCCTGATCAAGGATAGTTCCAACAAGTTTATCAGATGCCTCTGGAGCCTTACCTAGTAGGTTTTGGAAGTGATCTGTCCAGACTTCTAGGCGTTCTTGTTCACTTGATGCTTTATTTTTGATTTTTAACTTTTTGAGTTTGGATTATTTTCAAATCGACTTAAAATCACGAACAGTTGGGTTGAAAAAGCTACAAGAATCATGCCAATTCTTATTGAGCTGGACCTTAGTTACCGAACTTGTTTCATACGGTCAATCTATCAAAAGCTTTGCAAGTCATAAAGGATCAACATGTAACTGCAGAAATTTGGTGCATTCCCTTATAAAAGCACTTCAAAAAAATCAGTAGTGAGAAGTCATTCAATTTATTCTATATCACTGTAAAATAAGTCAAAATACTTTAGGCTTAATAAAGAGACAGTAAAACATACGTATTGAAAATTGCCAGACCATATTTTTCTGTAAGACAAGTAGCAATGTGCTAGCGTTTTTCTCTCAAGATCACTAAAGAATTATGTTCTTGCTGCTTTAGACACATTTACGATGTCACTAAGATATTATTTCAATCAGCTCCATAGCTTTTTCAGGTATTGATGTGCTAGCGTTGTTGGACAAGTCCTTGAAATGTGAGGATACATCGAGGGAAGCAAATACGTAAAACAATTCAAGATACTGAGGTGCAACAATCAAAGTTAAGCATTAAAATGGACCTCCATCGTGTCATTCTAAGGAAAGAAATGCCAGATTGTTCTGTTGACTTCCAAAACAGGATTAAAAAGCTGTCTCGATCACAGCTCTCGCCTTTTCCAAATTCGCTCCAGATGTGCAGATTATTGCCAGGCAACCAACCACAGTACCTTAACCCCCTCCAAGATGATTTCTGTCACATTTAACTCTTTGTCGGTACTGCATGTACACAAAACAATGACAGGTGAACTTGACTTTGCAAACTTTGCAAACTTTTGCGACAAAAACGAGAGAAAGCATTTTATTTTTAGACGTTTTTGCAAAATAAGGTACCGTATCTTTACCGTATCGTAGCTTTTTTAAAGTCGATGAATACAATATCGGGCGGAGCATTCCATTTATGTGACTATTTGATGAGCACAAAAATACCTGATCAGTATGGAGTCGATTTGGTCCTAAACACGCTTGATCCTTCCTTAGATTTCTATCCAACGGTGTTCTAGTTCGGTTCAAAGACTATGCAGAAGATTTTGCTGCATGCAATAAAAGGGTCGGAATTCATTCAGTGATTAAAGTTAAATTTTGTTAGACGGCTTAAATACGGGGCTAATTTTTTAATACCAGGCTAATTTTTTATTCCTCTAGAATTTTAATGTTTTTCATATCTGTTGTAGGGAATTTTGTAGTATTTTAAGAGTTTGCTTTTCACCTGCCTTCAGCATTTTATCTTTCACTCCATGCTATGCCTTGTAGTCTTGTAACTCTTCAGCCATTTTAAGCTTTCTTTCACTTCTTCCACTCTACTTTTACCTGCATCCATATCTACATCTTTACCCAAAGGCTGGATGTTCAGGACCTCCCTTGGTTTTGTCCTCTTCAACACTCCCTAAAAATGCTCCTTCTATAACTTTAGCTCCTCCTTTGGCTCGAAAGAAGGCTTCCATCGGCATTGTTCGCCGTCTTATCGCGTTTTCCACTGTATCCACCATTCAAAAGCTTATCATGTACATAGACTTTATGTTTTCGTTATATTTGCTTTTTCTGCCTCCTTTTCAAACATTTTTACTGGGCCATGCTTGTTTCTGTGAGCACTTTTCTTCAACTCCTTAGCCATAGCCACTGGTTCTAATCCAGCTGGATGCACGTATATGTTTCACTTTTCTACAAACAAAGCCCCCTTCATCTATATCATATTATTTCAAATTTCGTTGCCCTCCATGTTTGTTGAAATCAGTTGATCCGATTTTGGACGTAAAGCTGTCCGGTGCGATACGTACTCATATATAAGCGGTTGAGATGAGATGTTCAACGATAGGGACTTAGAAAAGCAAGCAACACTTAGATAGGTAGTAGAGCATGTGACCATGATAGCACAGACACTGGTTTGAATCCAGTTTGGTTCACAGATATCCTCTTATCCAAGGTTTTATATTCTCTTAATAGTTTTGCTACCTAATTACGTAAGACGAGACCAACACCAACCTGATGTAAGCCATCTGTATTCCCAGACCACATAATTATATCTTCCGTTGCAAGAAGTGCGATTAGAATCCGGTCCTTCTGACTCCTTATGTTCCCTAGGGGTCAATCTGGGAATTAATTTATGTCAAGACACGGTCTAAAACAATGTTCCGATATCCCAGCTACCCTAGGTCTCAGGACAAAGACGTCCTTGGGGCTTTTATCCTTTACCGTCACGTGCTCATTGACAACGAACCCTTCACTCCATCGACCTGGCATTATGACAATTAAATTGTCCTGACTTACGTTCCGTATCTTTAAGGTTTTTATAAAGCATAAGTACTAAACGCAGGCATGGAACAGGTCGGTACCCTTCCTTCCAGCTCTTTTCTTTTATCTTGGATTGAATCCAGCCAGACACCCTAATGACTTTGACAGCATCAGCAACTTTTACTAAAATAGCCTAAAACACTGTTTGAAGTCACATTTAAGGCGAGTGTTTTCAATTTATTCCCTTTGACTGATTTTGGATGAATAAAGTTAGTATTTGGTTAGTAAATTCTAGTGTACCTCTTCCTCAGCCTCTTTGAAAACACCCTACCGTAGACAGCATAAAATTCTTTTAAATATTTCACAACTTTGTTTTCGCAGGTCTTTTCGTTGTTATGTTCAGCTAATGTTTCCTTGACATTATTTTTCCATCTAACACCTGCCCATAACAGTCAGCTAAAGACTTAGAGCTGTGTAAAAATCCTTTTTATTGACTTCACAGAATTATCTCTTAGTGATGCGTCTAGTCTACTGAGTGATTCGGTGATGTAGAACCGGTTTGGAAAAAATTTTGTAAGTGCCAAAGGTTTCCCAGGATATTGCAGTAAACATTTGATGAAATCATATCCACGAATAATGTAAGCTATTTTTGCCCCTGACCATTAGTCACCTGTCATCACATCAAAACAGCACACCTTCAGTAGTGACTAAGAGAAAGTCACGGCTATGTTTAGGAAAAATTAATTAAAATTTTACATTCTATAATATTCTTTATAAACAGAAATTTTGTTTGAATACGTTTGCAATATCTTGTAAAAATCACTCCGAGCACTTGAAATACTTGATGATATTTTGTGATAAAAGTAGTAGTCTGAGGAGTATTTTCTAGAGTTTGCTCTGTGTTATTTCTGGGCTTTCTAGGTAAAAAACGTTCAAATGATTACTGTATTGTCTTAATAGGTTAAGAGATACCTTGAAGCTAATCAAACAGGCCTTACACTCAAGTAAATTTTGGATTCGTGTATCATGGCGGAGTCTGACAATCTTATTTTTACTTATACAGTGAATACAACGGCGGGACCAAAGGGAATGCGAACAGATTTATATAATGAAAGCGCTACTTAGAAACAGAAGATCCAAAGCATAGACACAATGGAAAACAATGACCACGCCAACTTTTGACGGTTAAACTCCACCACCAAATTATAGAAAATTTTAATATTATTTCACCATTAATTTTTCTGCCGGCATACCGTAACGCATGTAACCATTTGAGACTTAATAATCACTCTTGCCGAAATTTTTGACATCTGTAAGAGGGAGTTCTTGACTCAGTTGGCCATTTGTTAAAAATTACTCTGTCTTTCAGATCTTTGATTCATTTCCACGTGACGCTTTTTATTCCCTGGTTCATTTTCGGGACATCAAAAACTCCGCCGAAAATGACAAACCAAGCATCCTCATTGATGAGCATTCANTTAAATTTTTGAGTCGTGTATCATGGCGGAGTCTGTCAATCTTATTTTTACTTATACAGTGAATACAACGGCGGGACCAAAGGGAATGCGAACAGATTTATATAATGAAAGCGCTACTTAGAAACAGAAGATCCAAAGCATAGACACAATGGAAAACAATGACCACGCCAACTTTTGACGGTTAAACTCCACCACCAAATTATAGAAAATTTTAATATTATTTCACCATTAATTTTTCTGCCGGCATACCGTAACGCATGTAACCATTTGAGACTTAATAATCACTCTTGCCGAAATTTTTGACATCTGTAAGAGGGAGTTCTTGACTCAGTTGGCCATTTGTTAAAAATTACTCTGTCTTTCAGATCTTTGATTCATTTCCACGTGACGCTTTTTATTCCCTGGTTCATTTTCGGGACATCAAAAACTCCGCCGAAAATGACAAACCAAGCATCCTCATTGATGAGCATTCATCAAGTGGAGAAACAACCTCACAAGGGTCAACACTGGAATGATTGTGGACATATATTGGAGTGGGATAAGGCATCAGCTTTCTATTGAACGATATCAGTTGCATTCTTGCTGCATTGAAAAAAATCCAGCTAATTCCTTTCCAATTCCCTGCCAGTCTGAGGGTGAGAACCTAAATCTTCTGCAAGTTTGACATATTCCTGCAGTCCAATAGCCAATTCTAGAATATACGGTAGTGCCATCAGCATAGATGTTGATGAACATTCCGTCACATCACTTTTCTTTTTTTTACAAAGAACCTTTTTTTAGGTCAGTCAATTTGACATCAGGTTAGTGGTCTCTTGCGAAAGCACGATCTACATTAACTCAGACAGTCACTGGCTTTTTTTTTCCTTATCCCAATTCACACTCTCAGTGCACTTAAATTGAGTTGGGTAACTATCTTTCGCCATCTGGTCCTGTTATTTTCCCTTCACAAGATGCGTGATTTTGAAAGTGGGGGGCTGAACAGATGCCCACCTAGGTTTCAAAGGCATCACTTTAAAACCCTCTGAGTCTGGGTGAAGTGCATAACTATCTATCTATCTATCTATCTATCTATCTATCTATCTATCTATCTATCTATCTATCTATCTAATGCATGAAGTCTTCTAAACGAAAGAGCTTGAAATGATTTAACAAGAATTAACATGTCGAAAGTGGAGAATTGGTTTTAGTAAAAATACTTTTTAAACGCAGCAATCAATATGATACGATAGACTAATACATCTAAGCCCTTTCAAAAATTCAAAAGCAAAATATGATAATAATGAGAAAACAGTAGGTAACGACAAATACTTAACAAAATAGCTCACTTTCTTTTAATGAAAACACAGTTTTAATTTCTGTTTAAGTCTCTCAAAAAACTGGTTGGCAAAAAAAGTGGGGGAAACCCCCAGGCTCCCTCCCCGGCGGGGCCTAAAGAGGTTCGTTATCCATATCATCTTCACCTGCTGCTTTGCTAGTTTATACGACAATATACACAAACATATTATACATATTTATACAGTCAGAAAACTTCACCCAAGTTATTTCATGTCAGTTACGTAACATTCATTTTCACATTATGTAACTAAAACAAAACAAGATTCTTTTTGTCTGTACAGACCACTTGAATGCCGTCACTGACAAAAAACATTAGGACAAAAACCACCTAAAACATAATAAAGTGACTTACTTATCCCGATTTTTTCAGCCAAAAGCATTGAGCAAGTAACAATCACAATTTTACATAGTTTTTAGAGTCCCGTTTTAAAGGAATTGACTCATTTTGGTCTCATATTTGGTCTCATACAAGGTTTTTTGAAGAGAAAGCTAAAAAATTGAAATGGGAAAGGTATATTGAGAAAAAGATTTAAAGAATATTGTGAAATCCCTAATGAATTAATGACATTTCACCCAAATCATTTCAAATACTTATTAAATCCCTTTACCTAGCCAGAAAAACCAGGTTCACTTTTGTTATTACACTGTAGTGATTGACTCACTATCCTTATNCTTACTTATCCCGATTTTTTCAGCCAAAAGCATTGAGCAAGTAACAATCACAATTTTACATAGTTTTTAGAGTCCCGTTTTAAAGGAATTGACTCATTTTGGTCTCATATTTGGTCTCATACAAGGTTTTTTGAAGAGAAAGCTAAAAAATTGAAATGGGAAAGGTATATTGAGAAAAAGATTTAAAGAATATTGTGAAATCCCTAATGAATTAATGACATTTCACCCAAATCATTTCAAATACTTATTAAATCCCTTTACCTAGCCAGAAAAACCAGGTTCACTTTTGTTATTACACTGTAGTGATTGACTCACTATCCTTATAATTACCATTTTAAATAGTCACATTCAAAATACTAAAGAATCGTTACTTCTATCGTCTTCTAATTATTACACGGCATCAGTATTTGTCTTGTGCACATGTTTATATAATTTAAACAAATAACTTAAAAATTCTCTAATTTTGCGAATATTGCATCTCTTCGTCAGTAGCTTCCAAACTTTTCAAGACCACGTCTCCCCTTTTAAAATTAGAATATTCCCGCGACCCCCTACCCCTTAACAAATAAAAATAGCACTATTTTATGGTGACAGAGAAAGAATAAATTTGAGAACACCGGTACTAAAGTAATATGATTAATACAAAAAATCCAACAAATGGATTTTTCTCATTTTTGTTAAATGTTCAGCTTTTTTTTTTTGCTTTTTTTTTAGCATTACCAGTTAATACCATCAGTGTGATGGTTGCTGTTTAACATCTTCAACGAACGAAATAATATTAGAGTCTGTTTTGGAACGTACAAGTCGGATATCATCTTGAGTTTTTTGCTTTTTCTTAGATCTATACAGGTGGTGAAAAGCCTGACGTACAATAATTGTATATTGTAGCAAGCGGTACTAGAATTTTCAGTGCTAATATCCCCGTCTTTTTGTAATGTGGATTAAAAAATTTGACTAACATTTAAGATAGACCCATTTCTAAAAAAGATAATGGGAAAAGAAATTATTTTTCAGGTCAATAAATCCCTTCTGTAAATTAACCGGTTTATTTTTAATAACAAATCGATAATTCCCCAACATCAAATAAGGGAAGTATTGAGACATTTGGGTTTTCAGGTCTTTAAGATGTTGAACTCTATTTTTCAAAAATTGGTCATTTGGAGAACAACAGTTCTTTAGTAATTCAGTAAGCCTTATAAATAAAAAAAAATTACCACTGTCCATTTTGGTACTCCAAATGTCAAGTTTTTCTAAGAATGTATCCATGGTTTCCATCGATTTTAAGTTAAACAAATTGTAATTTCATTAATTCACGATGTTCATTTGGTTAAAAGTATCTGCTTGATAATCAAACCTAAAACATCAAAATTCATTATTAAATTTACTCTCATTTCTTGTGAGTATCAAGAAATAGCACAATCTCCTCTCTTAGTTCAACACCTAACCCCCCCTTCGTCCCCAACGAAGAACGTTTCCTTTTGAGGCCCACCTGACTTGTTTGTAGCAGTGTTTTGTGCTCTGATCCCATTTCATGACATAGATGTTAAAAAGTCTGATATTGAGCGCATTTCGCAAAGTTGACGATCTTTAGCAGTGCATCCCAAATATCTTAAAATATAAGACAAAGGGTTTGAAATCCTAACTTGTGTCCAAGTATTCAACAAATGGAAAGAATTACATTACTGCTGCGTTCTTCACCACTACTCTAACCAAAGTATGTCTTGAACTGATTTAAACATGAAAAACATCCCTCACATTGGGCTCAGATGACTGGCCGGATGACATCTATAAACATCAGTTTGTAAAAATTTTACTTAGGCATTTCGGTATTGTTCAAGCATGATTGCAAGTTGAAGTGGTGTTTTAATCTCCAAGTCTTGATCCTACTTCCTTGCAGTTAATCTCCTCAATAGCTGAACCTCTCCTATAAGATTTCTCCCTTAACATCGCAATTTAGTACCAATTCTTATAACTTACCCTTGTTCACAAATCTTGATTGGGCAGAACTAAGGGCAGATGTTTTGTTTAAAACATTGGTTTCCAATGGGGGTGTTTAATGATTTTTGGGGAGCACTGCAAACTTTCTTGGCCGCAGGAAGCACTAAAACATTGATAGGGGCGCCGTTAAAATTAAGGTGACTGAAATTCAAAAATCACTAAAATTGACTGGGATGCCATGAAATCATTGTCAAGTGCTTAATAAGATTTCTTTCCTTTGACATTTTCTGATGATGATTAATTTACACTAAATGATTCAGATACTCCAGAAGAATTTCTTACGACTCTTGATCCTAATGCTAGGGTTTCTCAGGGTAATTTTATTTTTTAGTGTTGGCTGCGTAATCATGTTTACATTCTATAGAACAGGAAAGCAGTGAATATTAAAATCTGATATAAATATGTCAAAAATGCCATCTATTTTATCAAGCATTACACACCTTATCACACGATGAATAAAATCAGACTTTATGTACTCCTTATTCTAGGTAAGTAACCCCTGTGCAGAGTTTTACGTCTGGACTCGACTTCAAAAAATTACGTTACAATTTGGAATTCGATTTAGTGGGCACACGACGGAGTACTTTTTGTAGTTATTGGTTCCTTTTTGAATTGAGCAGAGAGGAGGAAGTATTATCAGTATTCAGTCAATTTGTTTAAAATTGAATTCATTCCATCACCTTTTAATGAACATCAGCCGATGTGTTTGTTATGCAAAAGTTTGCTTTTAAATGAGGCTGTGAAACCTTTAAGATTTAGTATACATTCGCAAAATAAACTTGGAGATAAGGCCAATGTGGATAGGTCAATGAAGAAACAGTATGCAATTATTATTATATTATTATTATATTATTATTATTATTATTATTATTATTATTATAATATACCTCGGATGATCGCAAAATGTGCCAAACCACATACCATTGGAGAGACACTGATTCTATCCGCAGTTAAGGAAGTAATCATAACAGATATGGAGCGTCGTGCAAGTGAATTTCTGCCATCAACTTCACTCAGCGGCAATTTTGCTTTTCTTAAAATTGACAAGATGGCTAATGATATCGAGTCAAAGCTGCGTGATGATCTAAAGAACTGCGAATTTGCCATTCAGTTGGAAGAATCCACCCTGCGAGATAGCGAGGCCTTACTCTTGGGATATGTGATCTACGTGGGAGATAATTCTGTTGCAGAGAACCATTTATTCGATCAATCTCTAACCACTGCCACAAAATGTGAGTCTATTAATGAACTAAAGTGTTAAAAGGATTTGTTAATGACAAAAGCATCTCTTTAGATGATATCACTGCGTGTACTTCTGACGGTGCTCCAGCAATGATCGGTAGACAGGGTGGTTTTGTAGCCCATCTAAAAAGCGAATAATCTGGAATGTTTGCACTTCACTGTCTATCGTCAGCATTCGCTCGTTAAAAGACTAATGGACGCCTGAACTCTTCACTACATATCGTGACCACGGCTGTGAATACAATCTAGGCTCCTCTCATAGTTATTATCTATTTCGCTTGCCCTACCATGAGAATGACCAAACGTTTGAACGGTTTCTTCTCCATACTTTGGTTCGTTGCCTCTCCAAAGGTAATAGCCTACAACTTTTTTATGGGCTCGATGATACCGTCATTGAACGTCTAGAAAACTGGACAGTTCGCTCTGCAAGGCCTTCATGTGGTCAAAACACGATATGGCATATCTCTGTTACTTCTTCACTTCTTCAAAAAAATGTATCAGATGAATTAAAAGCTGCAAGATTAAGATATAGGATAAAAGCAAAAGGCATAATCCTTTCTTCATTTATGAACTGGCACTGTTCAAACAAAGCATCGGCCGGCACGGCCGTCCCCTTGCTGTCTCAGAATAGGTGATGGAAGCACTCCACATGGATGTGATCACATTACACAAATCGTTCCAGGAGGAAATGATCGAGATGCAAAAAGGCATCAAAGCTAAAGCCTGGTTTGATCCTGTGGGTTACGAGGTTTTCTGGATCTACGAATGCATTTTGTATTCCTTACTATGGGGACAGAAAAAATTGTTTGTGCTGGCCTTTTCAACGTTATATTTGGTCGAAAAAGCTTCAGGACTCTACTCCGAATTTTGAGTAAGCAAACAAATCAAATGGACATAACGACGAAAGGAGATCTCATACTCATTCCTTTCATTGTCGTACCAGATATAAGGGTCATAGTTAAGTCACATTGAACTGTAATCAGAATGCATGCTAACGGCAATGTCATTTTGTATGCATTTTGGTAACATCACAATATTTTTCGTTATTTGAAATTGTGACTATTTCAATACCTAGTCTCATCGATTCAATTTTCTCTAGATCCCTCAACATACACCACAAATTATATCACTTGTAATTAACATAATACTTGAAATAATGATAGATTACGTATATATATTTTAGTAAAGAAGTTAAAGACTTAGATTCTTCTACAAATGACTTACCTGACTTTAGTGCTTTAAATGTAATGATTTAGTGGTTTAGTGCTTTTAATTTTCAATTAAAAGCACTAAATCGCTTATTCCAAATCCATTGATGAAATCCAGTACTGTAATGGAATTGTCTCTTCAATATCCAAATCATTATCAACAATGTGTAAACAGAAGCTTTTCTTTGCTGAATATAGCTGACCTTTCATCCAAGATAATGCCAAAGTATTCTACCTCAAACTTTCTTCGAAGGTTCTCTCAATATATTTTTTCTTTCCTGCAACAAGACCCTTGAACTAAATCTTTGTCTGACTTCTCCCAAAAGACTAACAACCACTGACATTCAATATAAAGCATACTTCTGAAAATTTTGCACAAAGCAATTCTTTTTTTTTTCGTTTGCTCTTACCTTCCACTTATGCATCAGCGTCACTGCAGTGGACCACTGGCGTAGTGGCTCTAAAAACCTCTGATTGTTCATACCGCTGAGAAATTTGCAGCGCTTTCTTCTAATTAGAAAATCCATTTACTACGAAACATTTGTACGAATCAATTTGGATGGATATGGTAGAAATCGCCAGTCCTTAACTTATTGATGATTTACACAAAATACAATAAACTTTATCGTTTATTCTTAGATATGAAAGCCATGGCTGTGTAAAACTAGCCACGGCAACGGGATTTTTCAGACTTAGTCCCTTTTTCTTACATCCTATCTTCCCACATCTTCTCGTAGATTTGTCATCACTTCGTTGTTCTTTGACAGATTATCCTGGTTGGAAGATAAACTTCCTCGTTTTTTTACCAACTCTTAGAATCAGGAGTCTCTTTTTTTATTTAACTGAATCAGAAATTTATCTATATTCAAGCTTGATCAAATGCTAAACAATAAAGATAGCTAATTTCCTTTCATTCTTTAAACCTCGGTTTCAATTTTTCAATCATGTGGTTTCCTGTAATACCGGAAACCAAATAGCTCTAAATTTATATCACAATTTTTGTGATATTTAGCAAAGTAGTTTAGTTAATTTACCAAAATCAGTCTGCACCGGATGTCTGTTAAAATATTTTCGTCTCACTTATTTTCAAACCTGGAATTATTTTCGTGATAAATGGTTCCTTGGTCAACACTCATAAAGAGGCTTCGATGGTGCCATCCGCTTAAATAATTTCGGTAACCACTAGAATTACTTACGTTAATAGACAAATACGAATGTACATATCTCCGTACCTCGCAGACTGAATTAGACAACCAGGCGACTAGACAATTAGGGCCACTGTATCTCCTTAAGTCACCAAATTTCATTTTGAAGGTAACAAATAAGGACTCTCACAAAAAATATAAAATAAGGAAAGAACGGCTTCTGCTATTTTCAATATTAAAGCTGCAACAGAAGATGAAGAGGAGCACGAACACTTTAAAGAGTACTTAAGGTGCCAGATTAGCCATGAAATGGCTATTCTCAAAACAAAAAAGTTGAAACTTGAAATGTTAATTGGAGACAAGTCTTGTGCATCTAGTTTCACTACTGACACAGCTTTTTTGTACTAAAATAATTAAATTAGTTATAATCATTTTCTAAATTTTACCTGACAATTTCTGCTTCCATAAAGTGGTACTTTATTTGGCCCTATAATTATGTGTCAAAAGGTGTGCGAGTTTTTTTCATTAAAACTTTTATTCATATCACTGTGTTTGGATGAAAAAATAACCCAATATCTAGTGGCCAAACAGTCTTGTTTAATTTGCTGAAACAAATTGTAAACAATGTAAAGTAACAACAACTCGTAAAGACGTACTTGGTTATAAAAGGTACAGCCACAAAGACTGAATATCATCAGATACTTTAGAGAAGCTGACAGGCAGGAAGAAGAAGAAAGTAGAACTAAACAACAGCCGGACAAGAGCAAAGAAGGTCCACAGTTTTGGGGCATATTCGATGGCAAATAGGAGTGTAGAAAGCAGCATTAAAGCTGAGAAAAAACGTCCTTGAAGCACTTGTGGCAGAGGTAGAGAAACCATCACTGCATGAGAACAAGGCAGACCTCTACAACGTCACAAAAAAATTGGTAGGAAGGTTTGTTAAGCCAGAGAGACACGTTAAAGGCAAACAAGGAATAACCATCCAAGGAGACGAGGGACAGAAAAAGAGATGGTGAGAACACCTCAAAAAACGTCTGAACAAACCAGCTCCGCAGAACCCACCAGATATCCAGGTAGGCGACAGAGACTTGCCTGCAGACAGTCTCGAACCCACAAAGGGAAAGCACGGAAGGCCATCTAACGACTGAAGTCAGTCAAAGCAGCAAAATCGCACAATATATCGGCAGAGGCACTGAAGGTAGGCTTTGATGAAACGGTCGAGACACTCCACCCGTTCTTCAGGAGCCTTTGGCAAGATAAGCAAATAGCGAGAGAGTGGAAAGAGGAATATTTGATCAAACTTCCCCAAAAAGATACCTCTGCATCTGTAGATAGTACAAAGGGATCACGTTACTATCTGTCTTTAACAGGACTTTATTAAACAGGATGAACGACACTCTCGACTCCATACCTCGAGATCAACAGGGACCAATCATGTATAGACCAGATCGCTACCCTGTGCATCATCCAGGAGCAGCCACTAAAATGGAACTCTGCGCCATAAATTAATTTGATAGGCTATGGCAAGCTATCGATAATGTGGACCGCGAGACCTTATGAAAGTTGCTGAGACATTACAGGGTGGCAGAAAAGCTCACCAACATCATCAAGAACTCCTATGAGGGTCTGATCTGCAATGTAATTGAAGAAGGACAGCTGACTGACGCCTTCCGAGTACGGACAGTAGTGAGACGGGAATGTTTGTTGTCACCGTTCTTGTTCTTTCTGACCATCGACTGGGTCAGGAAAACATGCACAGTACAAAAGTGGAACGGCATTCAGTGGAGGCTTTGGACTCAGCTGGATGACCTGGATTTCCCAGATGATCTATCTCTCCTCTCCCATACTCAAGAGCTGATGCAGGAAAAGATCAGCATTGTGGCAGAGAACCTTGCAAAGATGGGCCTGAATATTCATCGGGGAAACAGTAAGGTCCTGAAGGTGAAGACTAAAAGCACAGCACTAACCACATTTGCAGGCGACGAGTTGGAATAGGTGAAGAGCTTTACCTACCTTAGCAGCGTTGTTGACAAATAAGGAGGAACAGATGTCGACGTGAAGGCCAGGATCGGTAAACCTAGGGCACCATTTCTCCAACTAAAAAATGTTTGGCCATCCAGAACTCTGTTAGCTAACATAAAGGTCAGGTTCTTTAACACCAACCTTAATTCGGTTCTCCTTTACAGAGCTGAAACCTGGAGGACCACAAAGAAAACCCACACGTTTATTAACAACATTGTCTGAGAAAAATACTCCGCATACGCTGGCTTGACACCATCAGTACCGAGGAGCTGTTACAGCAAAAGTGGAGATCATACAACATCACTGGAAATTTGATAGATGACACCCTGCCCAAGCCAGTAAATAACACCAAAAGGGAAACCCCCAGACGGAATCCTTAGTGGGGAAAAGGAGAGAGGTTGGCCAAGGAACACCTGGCAATGCAACCTTGCCGACGCCGGGAAGACGGCCTTCTTATGAAACCAACTGGAGAAACTTGCATAAGACAGAGTTGCCTGGAGGGTCCTTGTCGGAAGTCTATGTCCCAGGAGGGGCAATAGGCATGAGTAAATAGGTAAGTAAGTTTAAAGGTAATAATTAACGTAAGTAAACTATAATACAATAATACAATTTTTTTTTAGTTTTAACGTTGGGGCTCAGACGGTGTCCTTTAGAGGGACTTTGATTTGGCAGAGAGGAATTTCTTGGCCGGATGCCCTTCCTGACGCCAACCAATGGCTTTTTCTTTTGCAAAGTTCCAAATTCTCCTCGACAGCTCGGGGAATCGAACCCTGAACTCTTGGTTACTGTGCAGTTGCACCAACCATTAAGCCACGGCTCCTCTATAATACAATAATACAATGAAGTAGCTAAATAGCAAGTTACACTTCACAACAGCAGGCAGTAACAGAATAAACCTAATATATATGTAGTCTTCCCCAACTCACATAAAATGTTAGTTAAAAATTAATGGACGCAAAGTTTTACTTTTAAAAGCATCAAGTTAAAACCCATTAGAAGTAGACATTGTCAATTCTATCCCTTGCTGCTTTTCCTGAAGCAGTTTTTGCACGTTCTGTAAGTTGCAAGGTCTCGTTGTCAGAGTCATTGTCATTTTCCAAGTCATTGTCTGATTCACTCTCAGAGACACTGTCACTGTCATTGTCGCTGCAAGAACCTGCGTCTGGTAAATAAAAAAATCCCAAGCTCTGTTGTTCAGCATCAGTCACAGCAACTTTTTACACCACCAACACACCTTTCAACAGTGGTTCCTGTTGAACTGTGGCTAAATTTTCACTACCTTTCTTTCCTGTGGGCTGGATGTTAAATTGGAGTTAGCAGCCAGTCATGTATCATGTGGCTACTGTGTCCTAGCATGCTTCCAGTCACACACTTAGGATTCTGTTCAAATGCAGTGAACAGGGCTAAGCTGTGTAAAGGTCTTGCATTGTGAACACATTCTGGTCACAATGCAATAATGTCAATAAACATTGTCAGCATTATGCACAACCTGAAAAAATTACACCAATTTCTCAGAGTCATGGTCAGTCATAATCTCTCAAAATCTGCCACGTTGTATTTTTTAAATAAATGTTTATTAAAAATAGTTGTCTTATTACCTTGTTTCATCTCCAAAAACATCAAAGAAAGGGGTTTAACTATTACGTCTGGGATAGTGGATAATTTCCTTTAAATACCAGTTAGAATGGACTCTTCTTTGGGTCTCTAAATTAGGCCCAGCCAATAAGAGGAAGTTTTAACCAGTTGGTTTTATTATATATTATTGTATTTCTCTACATTCTACACTATTTTTGTCTTCACTGGATGATTTAAGTTTCAGCAAAATGTTAAACCAGTTTATTTAGTTGTGCACAAGAAAAAACTGTCTGGAGAAAACTTTTGCTCGAGTGTTAAGAGCAACAATACTTCAAAATTAAAAGAGAAAAGGGATAAGCTTGAGGAAAGGCGTGAATAAAAAAACAGTACGTTAATAGGGTTTTTAAAGTGAATCTCTGCAGTGGCAATTTAATCCCTCACTTACCTGGACATTGACAGCATGGTAGGTCTTTCTGTTAATGTAATTCTTACGCAGGTTTACCCTCTGTGCCTATCTCCCCAACAAAGACCCACGTTATTTTGAAGGGCACGATAAGGAGTCAAAGAGAGGAAATCCTCCTGTTAAATTGAACCCTTGTATCGTCCTGGACGGTAGGCCTAACGGAACCTTATGAATAGGAATAAAGAAAACTTTAGTGACATTATGACCTTATCAGTCTATTAGCATGACCAACGAACGGTCACAAATACGTCCTCTGATCTGGTATATTATCAATAGAGGTTGAATTGACAGAACCTCCTGTTTCCTCAAAAGCTTAATTTGCTACTGGTACTGAAATAAAAATGGGATAAAAATAAGTTAATTTAGTTATAAATCAGCAATTTCAAAAGTTTAAAATATTCACAGATCAGCTGTAAAAGGCCCATTTAAGGGACTTCTTACTTTTGCGTTGTTTTTCTAAAACAGAATTATTTTCAGGAGAAAATATAAATCTGAAAAAAAATTTCTGCAGTTGTAATAAAATCCAGTCTATAGTTTTCTCCTATAAGTAATTTGCTACTAAAAAAAAGTTAAATAACGTACAAGTGTAGTGTGTCTATTCCTTTAAAAATAACTTACCATCTGAAGTAAAGAAAGTCAGGCTGGATGAAGAATTGTCCTCAACGTTCCATTTTGCATCAGCAGGAGATGAAGCCGTGCTGCAAGTGGAAATAGCAGGCACATCGGGTTGAAGGGCACAACCTTTCGAAATGGTGGCCAGTACACTGGATTTACTCGATATGACAACTAAAAGAACAGGTAAGCGGAGCAAATAAATAATGTTCGCAGTCAGTCAATAAAAAAACATGTCCTCAGTTCGATTGCTAAGTCAGTTTATATACTACAATTGTAAATAAGAGCTGTGAAGTACTATGTCCTCTGGTAAACGTTAAACAATATCGAAACTAAATAGAGAATAAAGCAGCTACGGTATAGTAAGATGAATTCACATGTCTATGTTGAGAGTAGGGGAAGAAAGAGAGAGAGAGAGAGAGAGAGAGAGAGAGAGAGAGAGAGAGAGAGAGAGACACACACACACACAGAGAGACACAGACAGACAGACNGAGAAAGAAAGAGAGAGAGAAAGAAAGAGAGAGAGAAAGAAAGAGAGAGAGAGAGAAAGAGAGAGAGAAAGAGAGAGAGAGAGAGAGAGAGAGAGAGAGAAAGAAAGAGAGAGAGAGAGAGAGAGTAAAGCAAAAATAAGTGTATGGGGATGGAAAGGAAAAGTAAATGGCTGGGTCAGAGAGATCTTTCTTTACAACATTTTAAAAATTCTGTGTTGTCAAAATAGGGCCAAATTGGGGTGCTGATATTTTTTGTCTTTCTACATAAGATATTTGTTATTTTATTGGACATTGGACAATTTTACTCATTATTTTGTTGAGCAATGTACGCAGTTCAAGTACATTTTTGACAACAAATACAAGGAATGACCCAAGCCTTGATCCAACTTAATAGTTTGCGGACTTTAATATTTATAAAAATATAATGCCAGTAATTCTTAAATCTTTACTCGCTTACTTTATTATTTGTAATCACACTGCAGCTAAGTAAACTAATATGCTTAAAAACTAAATCAAAGATGAAGTGAAACAGTTACTGACTATATCATACCAGTTCTGACAATACTTGATATAAATGATAGGCTAAAATAATTAAACTTGCCTGGCAAGCCATCAGCAAGAGCTGTTTTCTCTTTCAGAATTGCCAAAATTCATTCTTCACATTCGGGCTTAGGTTTCGGTGAACAACCTCCCCGTTACATTTATGTCCCTTTGTTGACTGTAAAAGGTACTTATGAGAACAGTCAATTTTTCCCAAACTTCGTCTGAAGTTCTCGTTGCGATCCCCAATGATGTTACCTTCTCGGCGGTCCCAGCCCAAACTATCCCTTTTCATCTGTTTGTTACATCACTGGTAAGAGAAAAAAGTAAAAATGACCTCTCGTGGTAAGTTTCCTTCAACAGAGTTTCTGTAGGGATCCTGTTTGGATGATTTGCCTTTTTTTAATCTCTTGCAAGCCGTGATATTTCGTGCACCTTCGCACATTTGCTTTTGCTTTAGGCCCATCTTTTTATGTTGCAATGGAGCAACTGATATAACTGATAAAATATCTAATGGTAACTGACAGAGGCGGAGATTTGTTTATATAAACATAAACCACAAGGAAACCTTGGCAAGGAGAAGAAGGCAATCACAAGCAAATTTAGTTTTGTACACGTGCACATTAAGCATGACATGGTTGGGTGATCCCTCAGTTTAAAGTTAACAGGCTGTTAGCTGTCGTCCTGCCTAAAGAGTGCTCATGAATTCCATGGAAGTTGCAAACCTCACAGCTCAATATGTATTAAGGCAATTGTTCTAAAGGGTGTGTTAGCTCAATGTACCCTCATGAATACGGCCCGAGTCCTGTGTGATGCTTACCTATAAATAATTGGTAGAGTACTTTAAGATTATGCTGGTAATTGCATAGCTGGAATTTCCTTCTGTCCTTATCTTTCGAGCCTAACATTGTCTCCATAGGTATAGGGAAGTTTAAACCTTTCAAATTCAGACATGTTTTAATAGTAAAGTATTTCATTTGAGTCAACCAATGCAGATAAAAATAAATTTTTACGTCAATTTGACAAAAATGTTCATAAAATGTTAAGAACGTACGTTTATTTCTAAACGTACCTTTTTCTAAAAAATTATTCTCAAAACACTCTAGATATTATTCTGCATATATCAGTTAAAAAACTTCGGTAATGCAGGCTAAGTGGATGGACAATTGTTTTCCTGGTTGTCAAAGTGATTTTTCCAAAAACACATTTTTCGTTGAAAAGCTACATTAGGATTGAGTCCTCTTTATCTTTTCAAGAGGATCTTAAGCCCTTAAGCCCTCACACAGTTGGCGCCTATCGACATAACACAATAACACAATCTTGTGAGGGTGATTTTGTTCGTTACTTTACTGTCGACTGTTACTGTATGAAAGATCAATTGAGCACAATAAACTATGCTACTGGGCATGTTGCTCTTTTTTTCAGAGAAAAGATTTTGGAATGAAACCGGTGAAAAAGAGTGAAACAATTTGAATAAATCTTGAAAAATCATAGTCTTTTCTAGTCGCGTACTGATCTCACTATCCAACAACAAAATTTTGGTAAAAAACGGATCAATTTTTTAATGTCACACAAAGACAGAGATTTATTCACCTGAACATGATCAAGTTGAAAAGAACAGAAAAGCAATAAGAAAAATAATAGATGCTATCCATTTTCTTGGTGAACAAAAGTTTCGAGGTGTGAAAATTATTTTCCTATTTCTTTACAAATTCTTCATTTGGAAATAGACACAAAAAGCTTATTCATTAGGTATAAACTGAAATAAAATAAAATAATAATTGCCAGAAAACAAGGATTGAAGGAAAAATATTTAAAATCTTACTTGCAGATAGGCATTCCGTACTTGCTCATAAAAGGAACCAGTTGAGCCCTTAAGGTGAGAGCTAAATGCAACGGAGATATTAAGTGCCCTGCTCTTATGGTGGCTTGGATTGCTTGGTTTATATCAAATACACAGAGACACACATCACCACTTACAACATGGGTTGAGTACTGCAACCAATGGTGAAAGTTCATGAAGTGGTGACAGGTTTAGTTACAGTATGTCAGAGTTCTAGGCGGCGGCGTACAGTTTGGGCATTGTATTTTGGGGGAATGTGTAATTTTTGCTGAAAATCCTATGCAACAGGTCCAAATGACTGTGTAGCTGGATGATTGTGTTTAGCTGGGACTGGTGGGGCACAAGACTAAGTGCTGTAGCAGTGGTGAGGTAAATGGGACAGCCAGCGGAAGTAGCTCCAAAAACAATAAAAGTGGCTGGAACTGAAAGCTAGTTATGTGATGATAGAATAAATAGAGCCTTCAAGCTGACTGGATTCATACACGCTCATACAAATGAAATGTGGGAGGTGAGTTTGGGGGAATTGGGTGGTTTGATATGCAAGAAAAAGAAAATCTGGAAGTCCAAAACATGAAAACTTGTTCCTGTGTCTAAAAGTACTGTGCATGCGATATCATAAATTTGAATGCTAATAGTTAGGCTTGAAATGTAAACAAATAATGGTAACTTTCAAGCTTCAGTAGTCTTTATGAAGAGGTTGTGACTGAAGAGAGTTTACATGTAAGTAAGTTATTGGCATATGCAATAACTATGCCCTAACTATGCTGTGCAATGTGTCCAATTTTTCCGCAAAACTTGCATTAGCAGAATATAATGGAAGCTTTCCTTTATGACCACGTTTTTGTACTTAACACAAATTGAATTTCTATTGAAAGAGGGACTTGTATGCTGCTTTGGTAATTTGTTCTTCCACTCAATCGATCAGTTGTTTGGCTATTTGAATTTTTGTGGACGTATCAATCGAGTGGCCTGAGCAGGCTGTGGAAGGTTTGTTTCCGTTAGTTCTCCTTACCGGCTAACTATTTTTATTAGAAAAGCGAGGCTGGTGGCTTTTGTTAAATTTTCTTTAAACAAGAGCCTTCGTCACATTAGAGAGGAATTACAGTAGGCAGTAAGTTGATCCAGAATAGTCGCTTGATGATCTTGGTAGGCGTATGTTGAAATAAGTGAACATAAATGTGAAATATGGCTAATGTTTGTTTGCTCTGAATGTTGATGAGCCTAAGGAAATCGATGGCGTTCGAAAAAACAATTTTTTTACTGGTCAAAAGAAAAATGGCAGTGTTAAACTTAAGATTATTGGCTACAGATGTTTTCAACATCTCTTAAAGTTTAGGCCGGGTAAGGTTTAGTGGGACAGCATACTTTTTCTTGGAGTCTATGATGCCGGTTGATGAAAGGTAGTATTAAAGATTTCTAGCCCATTTCCCCTTCCTGATACAATATCGATGTGGTGTCACTAATAGATGATGATCTGACAGCTTAAATATCCAAAATGTGGCAAATATAGATCAATGAAGAAATTGAAGTACCCATTAAGGTAAAAAAGCATTCCAACTTAGGTTGTCCATACTTTTCCATTTCGTCACCAATTATGATATTGTACTTCTAAGAATTTATGTCGAGAAAAAACTTAGTAAACATTAGAAATAACATTAGATGCCAAGTTGTTACTGTCAGACAGAAAGAAAAGTCTTGGGAGTTTTGTGGGGTTGCAAAAATGTCATCTATCTGTATATCAAACTTTTAACACTTATACAGAACACAAATCCATTCAATTCATCCATCACCACAATAGTAAAACCAAGTAGGAACACTGGGCGTACCATCTCCAGCTAAAAAATTCACAAATGTATACGCCCCTCTGGATTACAAAAATCTGCATACGTCCTCTCCAAATATCCATTAAAATAACCTCTCGACCACTCCAATGAAAATAAAAAATATCTACATGCATGTATCTTGGATTTTCTCCCAAAGACCACGAAATTGGATGAAATATACCAAGTATCTCGATGCAACCTCTCAAGGAAGTCATTGTCTCCACAACAACTTGACCCTCGCTATTGATGGAATCAGACTTATCGAACAACAGCTTATTCGACTTGCTGTAGCATTACCATTCTACTCCACAATCTAGTTCCAAAGTCTCTCTGTCAGAATTGTTTTTTATCTGCATCATCAAAACTAATCTTCCAATATCCCCTCCCCCCAGTTAATATTCCTCTTAATGAGCTCTGAAAACAATAAAATTAATCCCAAATAGAAGAAAGAAACCAAAATGTAGACTCCCATAGCGCCCCAAAGAAAACAGAAACCGTTACTCGAGCTCTACATAGTTATTGCCATAAAAGAACTATCTGTTATTTTGAAATATGCTTGTTTACCCCCTGTTATAGGGAACAATCCATTTAGAAAATGAGATTTATTTACTTCTGATTTTTTGCACTGACGAGCCTTTCTTGCACCCTCCACCACAGGCAGTTTTTCGACAGCGAACCAGGCCATGTCAAGCACTTTCATATTTCTGGACTATTTACTTAAATTGATTTTGATTAGACGACTCAGCGTGAAGCGAATAAACAAAATGGGGGGGGGGGAGAAATATAATGTACAACTATTGATTAAAACTTTTTGCCCTCTTGTGTAATCACGAATGAAATCAGAGGAAATTATCGATACACAACATTTAATGCAGTTGTTATTGCGTCTTGTCTCTCAGTAAATTCTCGGAAGCACAATATTATAAAATTTATCCTATGTGTCGGGTAATTATTGGATTTCTAGAGAAGGAGATTTAGTTTTCCTTCTTTTAACTTGTCTTTAATCCATCTTTATCTTTATTTGAAATAATTATATACGAAAACTGATGAAAGCAAAGAGGAGTACCGTAATGCCAGTAAAGAAGCGAAGAGGAGTGTGGCGAAAGCCAAGTCTGAAGCTTTTGAAGAAATTTACAACAACCTCGAGACTACTGAAGGAGAGAAAAGTGTCTATCGCATGGCAAAACAGTTCGATCGAGCTTCCAAGGACGTTCAGCACGTGAAAATGATAAAAGACGCAGAGGGCCATGTTCTGAATTCAGAAGAAGACATTCTAAAGAGATGGAAGGAGTATTACGAGAAGCTAATGAACGAAGAAAACCCTAGGGAAAGGAGGGATGAAGTAGAAGAGATACGTGAAGGACCTGTGGAGCAGATCAGCGAGGAAGAGGTGAAGACAGCTCTAAGTAGAATGAAAAATGGAAAAGCAGTCGGCCCGGATGGTATCCCAGCAGAGGTGCGGAAATGCTTAGGAAGTAGGGCCCTAGGGTTCTTGACGTCATTGTTCAACGACATCTTGGCAACCGAGCACATACCTGAAGACTGGCGGAAGAGCACCCTTATACCCATCTTTAAGAACAAGCGAGATGTACAAAGCTGTTCCAACTACAGGGGCATCAAACTCATGAGTCACTCAATGAAGCTATGGGAGAGAGTGATCGATAGCAGGATCAGGAGGGAAGCAGAGATCAGTGACGAATAGTTCGGCTTCATGCCGAAAAGGAGTACGACTGATGTCATCTTCGCTTTGCGTTTGATGGCAGAAAAACATCGGGAAGGGCAGGAAGAGCTCCATTGTGTGTTCATTGACCTAGAAAAGGCATATGATCGGGTACCGCGAGAGGAAGTATGGTACACGTTGAGAAAAAGAGGCGTCACAGAAAAGTATGTGAAGTGTGTACAAGACATGTACAGTAGATGTGAGACGGTGGTGAAGTGCACGGCTGGACAGAGTGAACCATTGAAAGTGGAGGTTGGGTTACATCAAGGTCCAGCTTTGAGCACTCTCTTGTTCGCAGTGGTCATGGACGTGCTCATCGATACCATCAGGAGGCCAAGCCCTGGCAACATGATGTTTGCAGATGACGTAGTACTGATCAACGGAGAGAAGGCAGAAGCTGAAGAAGAATTGGAAAATTGGAGCGGAGCCTTGGAGAAAAGAGGGATGAAGGTCAGCCGGTCAAAAACAGAGTACATGTGTATCAACAAAGATGAAAACCTACCACCGATCTCGATCACCGTTGAGGAGGTCCCGGAAGTGACGGAATTCAGGACCTGGGGTCAACTATACAATATGACGGAGGCAGTGACAAAGAGGCGAAGAAAAGTATCCAAGCTGGATGGGGCAGTTGGCAAAAGACAACGGCGGTGATGTGCAACAAAAGAGTGCCAGAGAAAGTGAAGGGCAAGCTCCACAAGACAATAATAAGACCGGGAATGATGTACAGCATGGAAACTGTTCCTTTGACGGCAGGACTCGAGAAACGGATGAACGTAGCAGAAATGATAATGCTTCGATGGGCTCTGGGTGTTACTCGAAGAGACAAGTTGCGCAATGAGATAGTGAGAAACAGGCTGGATGTTGGAGAACTCTCTCAGACGATAAAGGAGTCCAGGTTGAGATGGTTCGGGCACGTGGAGAGGAGAGAAGAGGGCTATGTCGGGAGAAGAGTGCTGAGGATGGATATACCAGGAAGGAGAAGAAGAGGGCGACCAAAGCAAAGAGAGGCTTGAAAGAAGATAAATGATCATTTGAAATATGTTACAAGTAAATGGTTAAAATTTAAAATATTCTGTCAAACCAAGGAGTTGTATAAACTCACTCCCGCAAAACAAAAACATTTCTTCGCAAACTCTGGACGCATATATGACATTGTTGACAACTTATTTCCCTTTCTTGTCTTTATCTTAAGTGTATTAAAAATAAAATGTACATAAAAATGTACATTTGTTTCTTTTATCGTGTACTGTTTACAACAATCTATTCTTGATTGTTTATCAATTTATGGTCGGCTGTGGAGTATCTTGCTAGTCAATCACAGAGCTTGGTTTTCCTGTGAAGGAACTAACTGCAGTTCTTGTTGTTGATCCTCAGTTTAACTGAACCTGATCGTGTCATACTATGTCAGAATTGGTTGTGTCACACGCGAAACACCGTAAGGTGCGCTTTGGCTATCAAGTATTGGCTGAATTTCCACAACATACTGACTTCTTTTTAAAACTTCTTAAGAACACGACTTATTTTGTCGGAACTTGGTGAATATCTTAACAAAGAAGCCGGTCATACGGTGTTTTACTGGATATTTCTAACTTAATGCATAAGTCAAAGGTTAGTCATGCTTAGAAGCAGCGACAAAAGCTGGTATTCAAAATCTGCCCTAATCTTTGCTCTTTTAATGAGGCAGTCATACTCTTTGCTGTGGTTATCGAGTACTTCGCTAAAGTCTATTAGGTCATAATTAAAAGTAATATAAAATCAAGGTTACCTCACCGGACACTTTCTGACCCTTGAAAGAGTAAAACACAAAACATGATATTACAGGCTGCAAGCTAATAGATTCCATTTCAAAGCTTAAAGAATTTTTGTTAACTGAAAATATTGATTATGTATTCCTCATTTTAGTGACTGTTTAAACGTATTTTGCCGAATTTAACCATATCGTTACCTAAACGTCATGGTAGATTTACACACCGCTTGTCAGCTCTGATAGTGAAGAGGTCAAGTCGTGGATATTTCTATTCATCAGCTCAATTTTTTTATATTGCTAAAATAGGTTGTCAGGCCTTGGAAATGATATGTTTTATCTCTGACTACGTTTCGGTTAGTCAGGTTAGTCAGAAGTTGTAGTATTCCGTTAAAATGGTTTTGAAGATAAAGAATCTCCTTGTGGAACTTTTTCAGGGTCAACATTAAATCTTCTCATATCTTATGTGAAAAGGAAGACCACAGAAACTGATAATGAAGCTACTGAATATTGAATAAAATATTGAATTTAATAATTCTGCTCAAAATAATTCTGCACTTGAAGGTTGCTCAATAGCGCAGTGTAATTTACTAGGTGGGCCAAGTCCAAGAAAGCGTGGACAGTTTTCTGTAATGATGATTTACTGTTCCTTCTGAGAAACGTTGCAAAGCGTGCAAGTATCAGATTAGTAATACTAGAACCGAAACCGGGTTGAAAAATCTAAGTGGGGGCTACCCTCTTTTCTAAGACATAGGCTTTCTTGACTTCAACATTGATAGGATCTGCTGGTTTTCCATTTCCTGTCGACACTTTTATCCAAATTTAATCTTTTCATGCATCTTTAAAGAAACCTTTTGCTGTGTTACTATTCCCAGTACTTCTTCCTTGCTGTAGTCTTTATCTTCGTGACTGGTGCAGAAAACCTTAAAATCCATTGTCTAACAATTAGAGTTGCAATGAACTGTGGGTCTTCGAAGAAGCCAATCTATGGTATGCATTGCTTNAAGACCGGGAATGATGTACAGCATGGAAACTGTTCCTTTGACGGCAGGACTCGAGAAACGGATGAACGTAGCAGAAATGATAATGCTTCGATGGGCTCTGGGTGTTACTCGAAGAGACAAGTTGCGCAATGAGATAGTGAGAAACAGGCTGGATGTTGGAGAACTCTCTCAGACGATAAAGGAGTCCAGGTTGAGATGGTTCGGGCACGTGGAGAGGAGAGAAGAGGGCTATGTCGGGAGAAGAGTGCTGAGGATGGATATACCAGGAAGGAGAAGAAGAGGGCGACCAAAGCAAAGAGAGGCTTGAAAGAAGATAAATGATCATTTGAAATATGTTACAAGTAAATGGTTAAAATTTAAAATATTCTGTCAAACCAAGGAGTTGTATAAACTCACTCCCGCAAAACAAAAACATTTCTTCGCAAACTCTGGACGCATATATGACATTGTTGACAACTTATTTCCCTTTCTTGTCTTTATCTTAAGTGTATTAAAAATAAAATGTACATAAAAATGTACATTTGTTTCTTTTATCGTGTACTGTTTACAACAATCTATTCTTGATTGTTTATCAATTTATGGTCGGCTGTGGAGTATCTTGCTAGTCAATCACAGAGCTTGGTTTTCCTGTGAAGGAACTAACTGCAGTTCTTGTTGTTGATCCTCAGTTTAACTGAACCTGATCGTGTCATACTATGTCAGAATTGGTTGTGTCACACGCGAAACACCGTAAGGTGCGCTTTGGCTATCAAGTATTGGCTGAATTTCCACAACATACTGACTTCTTTTTAAAACTTCTTAAGAACACGACTTATTTTGTCGGAACTTGGTGAATATCTTAACAAAGAAGCCGGTCATACGGTGTTTTACTGGATATTTCTAACTTAATGCATAAGTCAAAGGTTAGTCATGCTTAGAAGCAGCGACAAAAGCTGGTATTCAAAATCTGCCCTAATCTTTGCTCTTTTAATGAGGCAGTCATACTCTTTGCTGTGGTTATCGAGTACTTCGCTAAAGTCTATTAGGTCATAATTAAAAGTAATATAAAATCAAGGTTACCTCACCGGACACTTTCTGACCCTTGAAAGAGTAAAACACAAAACATGATATTACAGGCTGCAAGCTAATAGATTCCATTTCAAAGCTTAAAGAATTTTTGTTAACTGAAAATATTGATTATGTATTCCTCATTTTAGTGACTGTTTAAACGTATTTTGCCGAATTTAACCATATCGTTACCTAAACGTCATGGTAGATTTACACACCGCTTGTCAGCTCTGATAGTGAAGAGGTCAAGTCGTGGATATTTCTATTCATCAGCTCAATTTTTTTATATTGCTAAAATAGGTTGTCAGGCCTTGGAAATGATATGTTTTATCTCTGACTACGTTTCGGTTAGTCAGGTTAGTCAGAAGTTGTAGTATTCCGTTAAAATGGTTTTGAAGATAAAGAATCTCCTTGTGGAACTTTTTCAGGGTCAACATTAAATCTTCTCATATCTTATGTGAAAAGGAAGACCACAGAAACTGATAATGAAGCTACTGAATATTGAATAAAATATTGAATTTAATAATTCTGCTCAAAATAATTCTGCACTTGAAGGTTGCTCAATAGCGCAGTGTAATTTACTAGGTGGGCCAAGTCCAAGAAAGCGTGGACAGTTTTCTGTAATGATGATTTACTGTTCCTTCTGAGAAACGTTGCAAAGCGTGCAAGTATCAGATTAGTAATACTAGAACCGAAACCGGGTTGAAAAATCTAAGTGGGGGCTACCCTCTTTTCTAAGACATAGGCTTTCTTGACTTCAACATTGATAGGATCTGCTGGTTTTCCATTTCCTGTCGACACTTTTATCCAAATTTAATCTTTTCATGCATCTTTAAAGAAACCTTTTGCTGTGTTACTATTCCCAGTACTTCTTCCTTGCTGTAGTCTTTATCTTCGTGACTGGTGCAGAAAACCTTAAAATCCATTGTCTAACAATTAGAGTTGCAATGAACTGTGGGTCTTCGAAGAAGCCAATCTATGGTATGCATTGCTTTTAACACCAGAGAATAGTTTAGTCTTAATGCTGGGGATGTTTCTACTTCAGACCTTCATCGCATTGGACAAAAGTAATGCAAGTATATTGTGTTTGGAAAATGGTCTGATACTTAGTCCATTCTTATTTCCACTCAGGAAGAATGCATCATCGTATCCTTGTCCAACAATTGAACACAATCTCTTCAAGTTTCAGAAATCTTAGAACTCTTCACATACCTCCGCATCTTCATTCACAAATCGTATGCAGATTCCGTGATATTGCAATTCCCTGAGTTTTTTTAGATTATTAGGTCACGGATGATGTTCTCAAAAATACTCAGAATTTCATTGGGTAATAAATTGGGATTCTTTGATGCATATTTTAAATATTCTTCTAAAGCTTTGTTAAAAAATGCTTTCAATTTCACTAATAAAATTGGCGTTCTCTTCATTCTCTTCACCCCTAACGTTGTCGCCACGTCAGTTATTGACCCTATCATATTCCTTTTTTGCATGATCTTGTTTTCCTGCAGTCTGTTGATATCTCTACTTCTATATCTGTTCCCGGTTGGTGTGTTTTCAATAAATTACAATCCCATGCTTTGTCATTGCAATATGTTTCTCTTAGTATAAATTTTCTATTTCCTGTTGAATCCTTTCTATCGAACAAAATTGTAATACGTACCTAACCTCAGGATTTATCCTACCCCCACCTATATCCCTTTGTCGGAGAAATTGTTATTCTATTAAATTAAGAGTAAGAATTATTGCATTTTTGTAAAACTGGACATTTCACTCCAGGACAATATTTAGACTAATCCTTATCATTGCAGTAAGTGCGAGGTGATCATCACTTTGGCATTTTTATATGTTGCATCACAAGAAATGGGTTTGTTTAAAACTCTGGTCCAGCCAAAAGTACCATGTTAAAAAAGTCCATAATTTTTCTTGGTAGATTATATATCTTCGTTGTCATTAAGAAATATCTAGTGAATCGATCATTTTCTACAAACATGTCGCATTCCTTCCAACGTAAACGTTCAACTATGACAACATACGTAGGATTTATGAGCACAAATTGCATCACAAATTGCACTGCTCGTCCTTGGATTTGAATGAAATCATTTTCTGGTATTGTAATTGGTGATGTCTGATTCCTGTTGCATGATAATAATGAGAATGAAGCAAGTTACGTCCATTTGATTTCACTCGATTAACACGGCTATGTCGTTTGGAAATACAATTCCTGGAAACAGTAGAGGAAATACACAGCAAAGAAAATTAGGAAACTTACAATCCACAAAAAAAAAATTTGGTCTGATTAAGTGGTATCTTTCTGCAAATCATTGACCTAAGTTACTGAAAATTTTACTGTCTTTAATATTGAACACCTACAGGATTCGAAAGTGACAAATTCTTTAAATTACAGAAAAAACTTATAATATCCTTAACTTTAGCAAAGATTACTAGGTAACTATATATTTAGATAGTGTAACAAGCATGGTCAGGTCTAAAATAGGAAAGGTAACTGTATTAAACAGTTCATTTAACACTTCTAACTTCTAACAAACCTTAGGTTGACACTTTCTTGGGAGGGGAGTGGAGCAACTACTCTCCCCTTTCGCTATGTACTTCCCCATATTTTTTTATTCTTAGGATAATCATGGGTGTAGCTAAAGTTACGTGTCCAGACACGATGTTGAGCATTCTTGTCCCTATTCTAAATGAAATTCAGAAATAATATGATAATGGTATACGACATTTCTGAATATTAAGGATATTTAGGAATAAATCAAGATTTAACTATATCTGATCATTTAGAATAACAAGACTAAAATTAAATAGCCTTGTTCTTAGAAAAAATAGTATGTTATAAACTAGAATATTTAAAAGTTTGAAATTGAAAGTCAAACTTGTTTTAATGTTATGCAATAATTCTCTCATATATATATATATATATATATATATATTGAAAATAGGAAACTTAAATATGCTAATTGCCCATTTATTTATAAATGATGACATCTTAATCCTTCTGAAAAAACAACCAGATAATAGAAGCCCTACTTAATTTTTGGCTCACTCACCACGATGACAATGAAACGTGAGTTTTCGAGATCTCCTTTGATTTCCATTTCTGTCTTAAACCTTCAGTGTAAATTTACGTCTAACTTATAGTATGGTACCTTGCGCAAGGCCTGTGATCATTCGAAGATACTATACTTTAATTTTACTTGCCGTATTTTCATTTTGTGGGATTTAAATGAATTAAACACCCATGTGATCAATCCTGCCAGTCATCTGGGATGAAATAAATACCTAGACTTTTAATTTTTTTGCCTCTACAGCAATTCGAGTTTTGATTTTACTTATTCACGGGATCACAGGGCCCACGCTACCGGGGGGGGGCCGAGGGGGCCATGGCCCCCTCACTTTTTTGCAAAGCAAAAGTGTTAAAAGTGTTAAAAGTGTTAATTGCTTAATGCGCTTCATCAATATGCAACACGCGTGTCAGATAGTTTGTTTGCTTTAGTTGATTGTTTTGAAAATGAACTCATAGTGCGCATGGATGTATTTCACATCCAAATTTACGAAATCTTGAAAAACAAATATAGTGTTGTTGTGTGTATCGAGTTAACATGGCGTCTAATCGTAAAATCACAGATATCTTCAAAGTAGCTCAGAAAAAAGACAAGTCATCATTTGATGTATCCAGTGTATCTACAACGTCGACAAGCACGGCTGAACCTGAAGAAGTTCCATCGTCATCGGCTGGATCTACAGTGCTCCCAAATCGACCACCAAAAAGTTTCACCTTTCCAAAGACAAAAATCGGAGGTAGAAGTCGCTCCTGTCAGTACCAATGGTTTGATCAATTCTCTTGGGTACATTATGACATAAGGTACATTTATGATTAATTTTATAAAAGCAGCTTCGTATTGAGTTACACATCACAGTTACCAAAACCAGTCAATATTATCATCGTGAAATGTCTAGGGGGTATGAAATGAGCGCCATGACGATTCACTTTCTACATCGTTGGTTTCTTCGACGTTTGAAGATTATATGTTCTTTTTTATTGTTGTAGGTCAGACCGTGTCTTCTGCAGTTACTGTACGAAACAAAGCAAAAATCAAGCTTTACTTAGTGAGAGGAACAAAGAACAGGCGTACATTAGCATCGGTTTCAATTCGTGGAAGAAGGCGCCGAAATGTTTTGAAACCCATCAAATGACAAACTGTCACAAAGCAGCTGCTGCATTGGAAACAGTGGTACCTCAATGTGGGAATGTGGCCGAGCTAACCAACAAGAGCATCGCGGATTCTCGTCAACTAGAGCGGAAGTATTTGATCGATGTCATAAGATGTCTCCAATATTTGGCAAGACAAGGCATTGCTATTCAAGGGAATCCAGGGAATGACAACTTCACCCAATTGCTCTTATTGCTTGGGACAAAAGATCCTGGGATTAAAGCAAAACTCGATAAAAGTAGAATGAAATACACGCACAATGAAATACAGAATGAACTTTTAGATCTGATGGCGCAGCATGTTGCTAGACAGAAACTCCATGAGATCAGAGAAAGGCACGTTTTTGCTATAATGGCAGATGAGTATACGGACATAGGCAACCTTGAGCAGCTGTCCATGTGCTTTAGAACAGTGGATGACGATTTGGTCATCAGTGAAGATTTTCTCGGCTTTTACGAACTGAACGATATCCGTAGTGATACAATAGTGAATGCTATCAAAGACGTTTTGCTACGATCAAACTTGTCCTTAGAAAATTGTAGGGGACAAACCTACGACGGTGCGAGCAACATGATGGGTAAACGGTCAGGAGTTGCAACTCAGATCCAGGAAATCCAACCTAAAGCTATTGTTACCCATTGTCATGGTCATACATTGAGTTTGGCAGTCAAAGATCTGACATCATCTTGTGAAGTTCTGTCAAACACGATGGGTACTGTGGGAGAAATTTGCGTGCTTGTAAAGTACTCACCGAAAAGAGAAAAGATTTTGGGATCCCTGGATGAAATGATCGAGGATGGTGCGACTGCAGAGAATGGAGAGAAAGAAAAGCCTGTGTCCTTGAATAAACTTTCAACCACAAGGTGGACAGTGAGAGCTTCTTGTTTCAAAAAAATCATTCAGAAGTACGGAACTTTGCAACAGCTTTGGGCGACTTGCCTGAGTGAAAAGCTTGATGCCGAAACTCGTGCTCGTATCATTGGATGCCAGTCTCAAATGGAATCATTTTCCTTCTTTTTTGGCCTCTTGCTAAGTCATAGGTTGTATAGTTTGACAGATAACCTATCAAAAACTTTGCAAGAAGAGAAGATGTCAGCTATAAATGGTCAAAGAAATGCCGATTTAACTGTCAAAACCTTAAAAGGTATGAGGACATCTCAAGATTTCAACCTCTTCTTCGAAACTGTAAAGCTGAAGGCGAGTAAGTTGGATGTAGAAGAACCATCTTTACCGAGGAAACGCCGCAGACCGAAGTATTCGCTAATGCAATTTTTGGATGGTTATGAAGATTCCTCTCGGAATACGAAGGAATATCACCCTGAATCAGCAGTTGATCACTACCGTATTATCTACTTTGATGCAATTGATACTGTGGTTAAAGCAATAACCGATCGTTTCGAGCAACCGAGTTATCAATTCTTTTCAAATATCGAGCAGCTAATGATAAAAGCCATCAAGTCAGAGTCGTATGAAGCGGAGCTGAAGAAGTTGGAAAATTATAGAGATGATCTTGATCTCTCTGCTTTACCGGCTGAGCTTCAAATTCTCAGAACCATCTGTGCTGATGAGGATGTCTCTCACTTTAAAGAAATAAAGATGAAACTTGCATCTCAACCAAGAGAACACAGAGGACTTATCAGCAACGTAATGAAGTTAACTAAGCTCGTTCTCGTAAGCGCAGCTACAAGTGCCACACCAGAAAGATCGTTTTCTCTAGCTCGTAGGCTTAAAACATGGATTAGATCAAGTATATTACAAAAGCGATTCAACTCTTTGGCACTACTATCTTGCCACAAGGAACTTTGTGACAAACTCTCACTAATCGAGGTTGCTAATGAGTTTGTTGATTCTAAAGCAAATAGGAAAAATATATTTGGAAAATTTGATAAAAACTACTTGTAAATTTAACAGGATTATATACTTACTTATACTTATATACTTATGCATGGATATAGTGGTATTTCTGTAGGTTTAATCTGTCTTTCACTATTAAAAGTAACCTTTGAAACATGAAGAAGAGTTCATTTTTAGCCCTTCTAGACACCCTGATTTTCAAAAATTTTCTGGACCGTCGGCCCCAACCATGGTGGGGCCTCCTTAGATAGTAACTCGTGTGGCCCCTCCATTTTTCAAATCGTTGCGTGGGCCCTGGATCAATCTGTTCTCCAAACGTAGCATGAAATATGAAATTGGAAGATATAAATATATATTTTCAGGCCATATACTGCAGTTTCGAGTTGTAGGAGAGTGAGGTAAGTTAAGACACAACCACAACACACACACGTCTTTCTAAAGAAGACTTATTTAGAAGATCTATTGCAGATGTGGACTGTGAGCTATATCACATCGATATACATTGTTTTTGGTTTATGAAAGACCACTAACAATTAGAATAAATACAGGTTTGCGGCCATAAAAGTCAAAATGTGGGAGAATAGTTTGTTGTTATTTATAATAAGCATATCAAAATGTGTACAAACTAATGTATCAATTACATTCAAACTATAGTTCACTTATTGGCTTTTTTTGTCTTTTTCATAACATTTTTCGGTATCAAATTACCACAAATATTGCCAGAATATTTCTGAAGATTATTGTAGGCACATCTGAACGCAAGGGTAGAGGCAAAAATTCCAAGTGATGTAGAGAAGATAGCCAAGCCGGTAAAAATACTGAAATACTAGGTTGATGTTTGGAAGGGCCAATTGGCCTCGTGAGAAGGAAGGACTCTTCAGGCTGGATTGGCAATCTTCCTAAAGATGGTGTCTCGATAAAACTACTGGTAGTGTAACCTCATCATCACCATAGTTTTTGGAGGGCATTGTGTCATATACAGTGTAAACTCTCGCTCTGTTTAATACTGCCTCCATTACCATTAGACTCAGTCGGCTTGGTGAGAGCTTAGGTGTAGGCGATGGTTTCAGGCATTTGTTTATATTTAAAAGTTTTTTTAATGACAATTCTAATCAAAGGAATGGCCCCCAGTATCTGGCAGACCTCCAATTGTTAGGGGGTACGAAACGTCTCTGAAACCCAAGACTGATTAGTCATCCAAGAGTACGGAATTGAGACTCTACACAGACCCGAGAAAACTAGTCATCTTCAAAAAGTACTCTCTTTCTTACTCTTTAGCATCCAGTAATATCAGAGGTCTTCGTTACAGTTTTTCCGTTCGTGAAAGCTTTCCTGCATTTCGACTCTTCTCATATTTGTGCAGTTCATGAGACAATGTTCAATCACAGTGTTAGTAAAAGGAATCTTCCTGCTGTTTACCTTTGTTTCTTCTACACTCCACTAATTATCTTCGTTGTTTTGCTATGGATGCATGAAAAGATTATCCAGTTGTTAGAGTACAAGAATCTAGATTTGAAAAGAATAGTTTCGTGTGATATAGATTGTCTCTTTTTCTTGTTATTTTCCCTGTATCGATCTCCCTCTTCTGACTCTTGCTTAGTTATTGAAACAATATCAGACTCACTTGATAAGGCTCTAAACCAATATCACTATCATCTTTATCTTCGGTGATTTCAATACTCATCAAATGGCCTGGTTAACTAATTCTAATAAGATCTTCGTACTTACAACTTCGCTCTTGCTCATAATCTTATACAGGTTGTTGATTTTCCTGCAATCTTTCCCGATTCAGACACAACAGACACTTTCTCAGATTGTTTTTGACTTCTGTTCCTGAGAATTGAACAATCTCATATTGATGCACTTTTAGATCCTCTGCCCATGTTATTGCCGCTGTAGACGTTAAGGTAATTTGGTTAGGCTTACTGGAATCGATTTTATCAATTTCTTAATTATGTTTCGTGTGATTCAGCCTTTAGCAAATCAGCTCCCTGTACTGCAATTGAATTCACAAATTGGGTACAAATTGGTATTGAAAACTTTGTACATATTTGTAATTACAAAGTCAAACCTCATTGTCCTCCATGGTTTCATGCTCATTATTCTTTTCCCATTGCTCATTGCAGACATCTATACATTCAATTTTAACGTGAAAAAAAAGATTCCCTTGTTTCTTTCAAACAGGCTAGCAATTCTTTTGAAGGGTGGTTACTTATGCCAAATGTTGCTCTACCGAGCGAGTTTACGAATCAATTACTTTCTAGAAGTTTAAAAGTCGTGATTTATGGAAGATTTACAATAGTGCCTTGCATTCTGACAAGTCAATTATTCCTCCACTTTTTTATTGTGTTTGGTTTTCTTTAACCTCTGGAGAAAAAGATCATCATTTTGTTTGGTTGTTTTATTCCATATTTTCTTTAAATGTCACTGTTGTTTTTTTTTGCAAGATTTTGGATTCCGTTATTATTACAATGTTGCTTATCGAGGATATTTAAGGGGATGACCGATCTAAAGCTTCAAGTCTAGCTTCATTTCTTGTAGTTGTTTTAAAACATCGTGCTTCTGAGCTATCTTCCTTGGCGTCCAATCTTTTCAATTACTGCCTATTAAAGGTTTCTACCGTTGTCTTTGTCTTCAGGAATTCAGGTGGTCTATCTGATCTTGACAAGTATCGACCTGTAAGAATTCTTTCAGTCGATAGTAAAGTCTTTGGACGACTTATAAACATTACGCTGGTGGAATTTTAGCAGAGCCAAGGTATTTTTAGTGACGTACAATATAGAGTTAATAGATCTTGCTTCACCAATGACCTTTTAATTGTTATCAGATAACATAACAGTAGGTTTATGGATAAGCAGGATTTACGGTTAAGCAATCGATGCATACTTTCTAAAATAATCCAAAACTTTCAATGTCTGCTACTTCAAGTATTTTTGCTTCGATGTTCTAAAGATGCCCTGCCAAAATTTCTTGCATTTGATCATACTTTGACCCAAGGACGATCCATCGCCTACTTTAATGGTGAAGTGAAAAGAACGACAAATGCACTTCACATGATATTTAAAACAAAGTCATGGACATTATGGCCTCAAATGTTTCAATGGATATCAGTCTAATATCAAAGGCCAAGCATGGTACTCTTTACCAGACCAATGCATTAAGCCATTATCTGATTCAGGTGGATTAATCAAGATTCAACTTCGAATAAGAACTTCATTGGCTCCTATGAAGTGTAAAAAATTTCCACAGAAACCGTTGTGCCTTTCAGAAAAATGCTCTGATAAGGCTAACTTTTTGTTGGAAGATTGCAAGGTTATTGCTACAAGGGTTTGGTAGTATGTCAGGAATAAGGAGTACCAAGTTGACTTGGATCCACTAAGGATACCAAATGCATATTTATCTCACTGTCATGGTCATGTTCGTAGTTCTGCGACATTTCCAACCAGTCAGCAACTCAGGTAGTATAGAAGTTGAGGGTTCAAGCATTATTTATCAAATTCAAATTGTACCAGTAACTCTTAACTCCTATAACCTCCTACACCAAATACTGCATTGTTTTTATACATAATAGCCCAATTAATTTTTGAAACACGATATTTAAATTTTTAAGTAATATTCTTTTTCATTACAATATATTAAAAATAATTTTCAAATTAATATTTTCAAAACAATTTTAATATACTACAATTATATTTCCTTATATATAATACAAGCTGACAAATAATTGATATATTCCATCTCAAAATGATAATTATATTAATAAAACCCAGGAATACAAGCATATTTTATCCTCTACAGACGTAAATCAAAGGATGGCTATTAATTGTAAATTAAATTTTCAAATAAAGAAAATTGTCAAAGATTTACTACAGTCTTTATGAAAATTTTTAAAGCGAATTAGATCCACTGTGTAAAATTTTAAAGCGGATTAGATCCACTGTGTAAAATTTTAAAGCGGATTAGATCCACTGTGTATTACATTACAGGATTCCTATCATTTAATGACAAGATGATCTTTTCATAAAATAAACAAATAAAAGAATGTCATGCTATTTAAGTTACTATTGTTTGCTAAATAAAAGAGTGAATTGATATATTTTATACCTTACACAGACAAGATTAACCTTGTCTAACCTTGTTTTCGTAAAGCAGAAAGCAGTCAGCCTCGATGTGATTATTTGCATTTATGTATTGCTTATAATATTGTGAGTAAAAATTCACTTCAAAGTTCATACATACAGTTTGTCAGTCATGTTAACTAAGGAAGCAGTAGCATATTTTATGCTTTTATGACTTCATTCATAGGATGATTAAATTCCTAGAAAGAAGATAAGATATTCATTATCCCTATGTACTATACAGGTTAAAAAATATTTGATGTATTCTACCTCAAAATGATTATAATTATATCAATAAAGCACAATAACACAAGCATATTTATGCAATTAACAGAATAAATCATAAATCATAACAGAATAATAAATCATAACAGAATAAATCATAACCAGCTGATAATTATTTTATTAACTATTTTTTACAAAACAATTTGTTTTTTTATTTTTTGAAAGTAATTTATAGAAGATTTATAATTCATTTTTTAGAAAATAATTCATTATTTTATTTTATTTTGTAATAATAAAACTTAAGTTTTCTTCAATTACAGCTAATATCTTATTCAAATATTCCTCATTTTTCGTAATAGTATATTTATTTCTGATTATAGGAATTTTTTGCGAATGATAATTGAAATAATTTATATAAATGTCTTAGAATAAATTCGATATTAATCATTCTTTTTCTATTTTTTAGTATTTGTGATAATATCTTACTTATTTCATTAAATATTAAAGAGTTTTATCCTTCTGATCAGTATTAATATTAATATTTTCTCTTCTTTTTATTTTTAATATTTAATTCATAATATGATATTTTCTCTAATAAACTGATTTTTTAATAATCTTATGTATATTTTCAAAATAATTTATATATTCATGAAGAAATCTAAAACCAAAAAATAAACCACAGTTAGCTTATACATATCTATTATTATAAATTTCATTCTGATTATCACAAAAAATGGCAAAAAAGTATTTATTCTTTTTATTAATGTCTTCACATTCGATCAATTTTTTAGTACAAAAATCATAAAATATATTATGAGTTTTTACTAAATATTGATGTATATCATAATTACAACTCATTACTAATAGATAATCACCCCAAATATCCTATTAATAGTTATTAAAATTGTAAATGCTCCAGATAAAACCAGAAATATGACCAATCAAAGGAGATTATATAAAACATCCTGGTATCATATCTTCTGATAGGACACAGCAATTACCTCTACTTTTTTAATTCTTGTTATAAAATCTACATCATGCATACAACTGTGCAGATGACAGCAGTTTTTGCTTCCAAAAATACCTAATAAATAATGTTACAAAAATGCGGTTGACCAGTGTTATCAGCAATCCATTTATCTGATTCTAATGAAATAACATTATTTGTTGTACTATTTCTTGTATGTAATCCATCAAAAATTCCCATTAGTATGTTACTAGGTTGAATATTTTTTAGTGGTTTTTGATCATAGTTTCATCATAATCAGTGTCTTTAATATCAGATACACTAATCACATCATAGTAACTCTTACCTTTAGACAATTGATGAATCCTATAAAGACAATAGTAACCATATAACACTGAATCTAAACCTTGGTACTGGCTACTATTATAAATATAATTAACATATAATTTATCAGATAGTTTAACAATTTCAAGAGGTAGTTGTCAATTAAAACTATCAAAATAAAGAATTAAATTAGATTTAATTAATAAACCAATCCAATGAGTTTCATGTTTGTTGCTATCATCAAAATTGATGATAGCAACATTGACATTTTATCTTGTGAAATTACTCCATTAAAATGATGAATTTGTACATATTTTATACATTTCTGTAAATCTAAATCACTTAATGGTTTATTAACAACTTTTGTTTTGAATTCTTTCCAATTAAGAGACCAGTTTCTATTTGTTTTGAATTTTGTTTTGTTTTTGCTCTTTATCACCATTACCTAAAAATGACATTGATGAATTCCTAACAGATTAGAATAAGGTCTATTCTGAAGGTCTTTAGCAATAATTAGTCTTCTATTACTATCATTATTATTATTTATTTATTTTTAGAGGATGATACAATTCAGTTGTTTAAAATAAAAATATAATAAACACTGCTGTCAACATGTGTCCAGCTACTCCAAGAGCTTTAGCAAGTAATGGAATGTCAATACTAGCAAGAAGAGTGCTGAGAATACCACCAGTCATTTGTTTTTCATTTATAAATGAATACCTATTAAGAGGTATGATTATATTACTATATTATTACCAACAGGAAGAGCTTTTATTGTTTAAAAACCAGAATCAATATCACTTTGTATTATGTATATGTCTTTGTAATAGAACATGCTACTGCCAACACTATTAGGATAACTAGTACTATATTTGAGTAAATTCTTAATATGAATAGAATGATTTATATCTGGTGAGTCATGAACGGTAACACCAACATTTTAAACACGTATTCCTCCAATCATAGAAAAAGTACTGTTAATAATTCCTGAATTACCAGTAATAGCAAAATCAGCGCCATCTGTTCTATCTATTTTTAAATCAACCTCCAGATATGCGTTAAAGTGATTTAGAGGTGAACTTTCAAAACAGCTATCAATAACAAAATCATATTTTGTTTTTCGTTGAAGTTGGCCAGGTAGAATAAAAGGTATTTTCAAATCTATTGAAACATATTGATAATTTTTACAATATCTTGGTGATTTGAAACTCATTTTATACTAATAGCTTAGATAAAATTTATAACAACAATTTGTCAACTTTTAATGATGATATTTAATGGTGTTAAATATTTATTAATAATAATTAATATATTTTCAAAATATGGTTGAACTGTTCCGTTGAAAGAGAAAAAAGTTGAAACTATTATGCTAGCTTTCCAATTAATATTAAAAGAAGGGAGAATACCAAATGTTTTATGGACGAACAAGGAAAAATTTTACAATAATATTATAAAGTTATTAAACAAATGATATAAATTTATATTTAAATGAAAATACTCTTTAATGTCCTATTGTTGTAAAATACATTAGTAGAAATAAAAGTAATATGTGAAAAGAATTTACTATCCGAAATTATACCCAGTATATAGATTTGTATCTAAGTTAGATGATTATATTAGATGATTATAGAAATAATTACCATAGATCTATTAGTATAACTCCTGTCTAAGCTATTAAACAGGAAAACCATGACTTATTTTTGGCAAAGAATATTTTCCAAACTGCTCAGAACAGATTTTTATTATGGATAAAATTCAACATATTTTACCAATAACTTATTAATTAAAAGATAGCAGCTGGTTTTAGCTCGTGGAGGTCCTCTTGTTGACAGTTTGGGGCGGTAGGCAGCTAGGTAGGTGTTGCATAGTCTGCATTTGGCCACAGATGCAGAGGTCTGAGGTCTTGAAACCCCAAGACATTCTGGATGCTATGCAACTGCCATGTCCCACTCGCAGGTGGTTCAGCACTCTCCATGTTGGAAATGTCTCATTGCTACCAGGATCTATCGTTTCTGTGGTTTCGATTTCCCTGAACTGCCAGGTCCGTCTCTTGTCATCCAGGGCGTCCCACCGCTCACGCCGCATGTTTTCTCCTTTCGCTGAATTTGGCATATCGAGAGGGGTTTCAGAATCTAGAAAACTATTGTGAGATGGAAGGCACTTTCCAGGCTGTTTGTGTTTGAATAGGGTAAGTCTGTTATCAGTCTCCCGTCTCCGGCGCCAGCCCATGCTCTCTACACTGTGGCGGATGTCTGGTTGGGCAATTCCAACTAGACCATAGGTGCTGTCGATGGGAATGGACTTTACACACCTTACAGCGATGCGGCATGCTTCGTTTAGTGCTGGATCGAGTTGTTGGAACGAGTGAATTACAACCAAGTAGAGAATGCGTATTCTCCAGGTCAAAAACAGAGTGCAAGGACAAAACCTCTCACCTTTGTGAGGTCTGCGCCCCACTTAGAACTCGTTAGCTGGCGTATCAAGTTATTCCTTGTGTACACTTTTCCCTTCAGCTTGGTAATGTCTTCCTTGAAGGTGAGTGACCGATCTAGTGTCAATCCCAGGTATACTGGGTGTTTCTCATGCTGGACGTTCCGTCCATCCCACTTGATGTAGAGTTTGTGATCAGGGAAGTGGTTCTTGAGGTGAAAGGAACAGATCTGTGTCTTCACGGGGTTTGGATTGAGATGGTTTTTTCTGTAGTAGGTTGACATATGTTCAAGAGCAGATTCGAGGATTTTTTCAGTTGATCAGAAATCACGGTTCTGAGTTGGCAGGCGCAGATCATCAGCTTTTCATTGGTGAAGATGATGAACAATGAAGGCGCCAAGACCTTGGCTTGGGGAACACCGTGTTGCTGGAGATACCATTTGCTTTTTTGTTCGTTCAGTGTGACGTAAATCTCCGGTTCTCCAGCAAATTTCTGATTACTCGGCAGAGCTAGGTGTCTTGTGTGAGCTCAAAGATCTTGTGGATCATGGCTCTATGTTGGATAGTGTCATAAGCTGCAGTGAGGTTGACAAACACGGCTCCTGTAATTTGCTTTTCCTAATACCCATCTTCGATATGGTGCGTGAGCCTGAGCAGTTGGAGTCGATGTAGCAGGATCCGTTCAAATAGCTTGTAGGTGTTGAAGAGCAAGAAAATGGGTCTGTAGCTTATTGGGGAGGCCAGGTCCTCCTGGGATTTCGGCAATGCTCAAAGAGTTTTTCTACAAGTTTAGAAGCCAGGTCTTTGTTCCGGCTCTAAGTTGCAACAGCATCTCCGTCAGGATGTTGTCATGGCTGGGGGCTTTGTCGGTCTTCAGTTGTTTTAAAGCAACTTCCAGTTCATCTGCGCTCACAGATCGGGTTGTGTATGACAGGTTTTTGCATTGTGTCTGACCGTGGGGCTCCTACGCGCACTGCTTTTCCAGTTTTTCATGAGTTGGGGTGCTACCTGACGTTGGTGATTATGGGAGGGCTTGTTTTGTCTCCGTTTAGCTTCTTGATGGTAGCCCATGCCTTCTTGCTGTTGATTGGCGTGTTCCTGTTTTCTATTGGAGTGTGTCAGGACCTCCGTCTCTCTGCCCCTACAGCTTCCAGGGGAGGGTCTCCTAGTTGGATTGTCTCGTCTGAGAATGGATTGTCTTGGAATTTTGCTTCATATTCGAAGAGCAGGAATGCAGTCTCGTCTGTTAGGGGAGCAATGTAACTCTTCTTGCAGCCGTATGGTATAGAGGCCTGATCGGATTTCTTCTCATTCTTCAATTCTCACAACCCAGATGGGGCTGTGAGAAATGACGTATCCAATGAAGATGGTATATTTGCTCTCAAGCTTAGCGCAACATTTCCCTGGGAGGTTGTGTTATGGATTTTCTCACCCCCGAGTGTGGGTTTGCAGAAAATTGCTGGGCCGTACTTTAGACGTCGAATGTTGGCAATTAGTTTCATTCCAGCAATTGCTGGTCGTCGTTCATCAGGCCTGAGGTGGGTTTCCTGCAGGCAGAGCAGATTATAAGTTTGAGCGTTCTGAGCGAGGACTTGAGCCTTATCATCTGTGTAACCTTCGATATTGAAGGAGGCAACAGCCAAGGCCGGTCCTGAACAGGACCCGTGTTGATGACTCTGGGCTGCTTTGCTCATGTCAAGGCGAATGTAGTTGAGATAGGACTGTGACTTGTCAAAGTAGGTACAGAGTATTGGTCTGATAATTCAGTTTCCAGGATGAGCCGCGCGGAAGCTTTCTGTCTGCACCATAGTGAAAGCTAATGTCTATGAATCAGAATTACAAAGAAGCACACAAAATATTTTCCGCATTGATTAAATTTTAAAGAAAATAAATAATAAAGCTTATGTATTGTTGATTGGTTATCCGAAAAAATTTAATTCTTGGATACCAATAAAAGATTTAAACAAAAATATAAAAAATAAAAATAGATTTTAAAATATGACATGTTATAATATTATGAAATAATAAATATTGGAAAATTAATGGATATTGTGGAAATTAAGAGTAACAAATTATTAATTTTATTGATAAGATTGATAACAAATACAAACAAATTATTTGTAATTATTGTGATAATCCAGCGCAGTTTTTGTTGATTCAGGCCAAATTTTTAATTTTATTGAAAAAATGACTGTAAATTTTGTAAATTTGAAATTCATAAAGTAAATAGTTTTTAATTAGATGAAAATAATATCATTGATGTTATAAGAATATATCAAAATTTTTAAATGTTTATTAATTAATCAATTTATTATAGTAATGATATTATAATTTTAGTGATTTTAGATAATCTCTAATTTGTAATAACAATATGCTTTTTTACTTTTTCCAGTTTTACATTTATATAACTTAATAAACCAGGATTAATAGCAAGATTTTTGCTGTTGAAAAAAAATGCTACTGTAATATATAATATTTTTAGTTTGAAAATGTATTGCTTTAAGAAATTTTCTATTTAAGTAATTAAATTTGACAAAAGAGTAGGTTCTATTAACAACAGATTTCTTACAATTTTCTCGTCGTGTAACAAGGTGTAAATTTGATAATCGATTATTCGTTTTTATATTATTTATGTGATCAATAACTAAACCCTCTGGATTAACATTATTGAAACATTCATATCCAAGTCGGTGAATATAACATGATTTTTGTCTTTCATTATTAGACCTTGTTACAGAACATTTTAAATAACCATATTTATTATCATTACCTTTTAAAAGAACCTTATTTCTAATATTTATAATAACACCATTGATATTTCCATCAATGGTATAGAAATCTCAAAATCAACTTCTTTCGAGCGACTGTTGAAAGTGTTACTCTTTATGGAGCAGAAAGCTGGACGATGAACAAATGACCAACAGATTAAATGGTGCATATACTAAAATGCTGCGAAAAGTTCTTTGTATCTCATGGAAGAATCGCATATCAAACGAAGTACTATATGGAAACTTACCAAAGGTCTCGACCACTCTTAAAACCAGAAGACTGCGTTTCACTGGACACGCTTGGAGAAAGGATGATGAACTTTTCCATAAAGTATTGTTATGGCAACCGAATCATGGCAAAAGAAAAAGAGGAAGAACTGCAATGATATACATCAACCAGCTCAAACGTGACACAAAGGACCTAGAAGACATCAAGAACTGCATGGAGGATAGAGACACATAGAGAGAACTAGTCAACACAGTTCGAGTTCGCTCGAATTACGTAAGTAAGTAGAAATTATTAATCGGATGTATCTTAAATATATTCATAATAATTGTTATAACTAATTTCTCTCTATGTATATTAAAATAAATATTTTAAAATAAAAATAAATATAACCATAATATACGAATAAAAACGATTTTCAAAAATTAACAAGAAATAAATGAATTAATTTTTTATTAAAATAGAAATTGGTTAAAAGTATAAATAAACCAATACCAACTCCTGAAACAAAAATTATTGAAACAGATAATGATTTTAAAAATTGTAATAAGTGATATCGATAAGAGATTCTCTAAACCCGTTGACAAAATTGACAGATACCAGATCAGTTTTAAATTATTCTATTTCAAATAAGCTATAAATAACAAAATATTAAATTTTGTAAATCTTTACGAGTATCTTTTCATAAGTATTTTGGGAACAATTTAATAACAAAAACTACTTTTTTTAACAATAAAACCATAAGAGTTTTAAACAATATAAAATCAGAAGATTCATTTAAAAAATCACAAGAAGTCATTTTGAATAAGATAGGTAAATGGATTATTGAAAATGTTTTAATGAAAAAGTTTAGTAAATTAATGTACAAGTAAACTAAAAATAAAAATAAATAGTATTTCTGTATGATGTGTTTTTAGTGTTTTAGTTTAGAGGGAATTTTAAACAATATAAGAATAATTGTATTAAAATTAATGGTGCTCAGGCTATTAAAATGCCTGGCAAAGATAATCATATTATGAAATTTCAGAATTTTCATTAACATTACAAGTACCATTTGTATTTATGCTGATTTTGAAGCATTAACAAAAAAATGCAAAGTTGTTAATCTAATAATGATGAATCATATGCTGAAATGTATCAGAAGCATACAGATTGTAGATCTGGTTATAAAGTAGTATGCTACTATGCTGGTATTGTAATGAATACACAAAACCAGTGCAATATTACAGAGGTGAAAAATCTGTTCAAAAATGTTTAGAACAAATGCTAGAAGAAGTAAAATATTGTAAGAATATTATTAAGAAGAAATTTAATAAATCTTTATTAATGGTTAAAAATAATAAAGATTTCGCTGCTGATTATTGTCATATTTGTGAAAAAAGGTATTAAGATAAAGATATCAAAGTTTGAGATCAATTTCGTGTGATTAGTAAGTATCGTGATAATGCTCATGATTATTGTAATCCTAAATTAAGAATTGATTCTAATAGATTTGAATTATCAGTACTTTTTCATAATTTTTGAAGGTTATGAGAGTCATTTTATTATGCAAAATATTGGAGAAATAGCTAAATATTGTAAATTAAACTTTAATGTTATATTAAATAAAATAGAAAAATATTAAAGTTTCAGGTTACGAAAAAATTTAATATTTCTTTAAGCCTGGATACTGGTTCAGAATTATCATAAGAAGACTTTATGCATAGATCAGAAGTTTTTTGAAAATGAAAAACTAGATTTAATGATGATAAACGGTGTGTATCCTTATCATTATATGGATAGTATTGGTAGGTTTGATGAAACTGAAATACCAAATAAAAAAGAAATTTACAAGTTTATGGAGATTATAACCATGCTAAAAATTTAGAATACTATTAAATTAAAAAATATAGGTGAAGATAATAATTATCTTAAATCAGATATCCTTTTATTTACTGATGTGTTTGAAAAATTTGAAAAAGCATGATTTTAATAGTATAAATTAGATCCTTTGCATTATTTTCCAGTCCTGCTTTGAATTGGGATGAAATGTTAAAAAAGACTGATTTTAAATTAGAGTTGATTACTGGTATTGATATATTTCAATTTGTTGAAAAAGGAATGGGAGGTTGCATTTCTAACATAGGTAATAGATATGATAAAGCAAATAACGAATGTATGGAAGAATATGATGAGAAAATACCTTTTAAGTATATCATGTATTTGGATGCTAATAATCTATATGGTTGGGCTTTGAGTCAATATCTACCAACAGGTAATTTTAGATAGATGAATAAAAACAGATTGATAAGATAGATTAAGCTAAATATGATAAAGATACTACGAAAGCAATATTTCTGGAAGTTGATTTAGAGTATCCAAAAAAGTTGCCTGATCATTATAATGATTACCATCTAGCACCTGAGAAAATTAAAGTGACAGAAGTATGCTATTTCTATATTGTAAAAGAATAGTAGAGAAATACAATATATCAATAGGTCTTCTTCAAAAATTGATTCCTGCTTTTAATAATAAAGGGAAGTATGTTCTGCATAACAGAAATCTTGAATTATATTGGATCTTGATTTGAAAGTAACAAAAGTCCATAGAGTACTAGAACTTAATCAATCTCCTTGGTTAAAGCACTAAATTGATTTTAATACTTAAAAACGCAAATATGCAAAAAATTCATTTGAAAAAGATTTTTTCAGCTTAATGGATAACTCAGATTTCGCTAAAACAATGGAGAACCTTCCTAAAAGAGTTGATGTGGGGGCTTGTCACTGATAAAAAACTAACTTATAAAAAATGAAATTAATAAAACTTACTAGACAAGTAAATCAACTTATATCAATCTTAACATTATTAATGAGAATTTAATTGCCATAAATAAAATTAAAGGAACATTAATTCTTAACAAACCTTCTTTTATTGGATTGTGTATTTCAAATCTTACCAAAATATTAATATACGAGTTTCATTATACGTATATTTAAAAAATATATTGTGATAAAGCTAAACTATTCTTTACAGAAACTGATAGTTCAACATACGAAATTGAAACTGATGCTATATATCAAAGTTCTTTTAATGATAAAGAGAAACTTGACTTTAGTGAATATCTAGAAAAATCAAGATATTGTGATATTACTAATAAAAAAAAAATTAGGATATTTAGAAACGCAGGGTATACTAATCACTGAACTCGTTAAGTTACGATCTAAAATTTGTTCTTATATTAAAGATGATGACAATCAAATTAAATCGGTTTAAAGTGTCAAAAATTCTATTAAGAATGAAATTAAACATAATGATTATAAAATGTGTTATTAGAAAATAAACAAATATATTATAAAATGAAATCTATCAGGAGTGAAAACCACCAACTTGGGAGTTATAAATTGAATAAAGTTAGTATATCTTGTTTTGATGATAAAAGATATATCCATGGAAATGATATAGATTCTTATGCTTATGGGCATTACAAAATAAAAAAAAAATTAAAAAATTATTTTCTAAAAAATATTTAATAAATTATTTTCTATAAATTATTTTCAAAAAAAAAAAAATGACATTCTTTCGTTTGTTTATTTTATGAAAAGATCATCTTATCATTAAATGATAGGAATCCTGTGATGTAGTACACAGTGGATCTAATCCGCTTTAAAATTTTACACAGTGGATCTAATTCGCTTTAAAATTTTTCATAAGAACTGTAGTAAAAACTTATTAGAATTTTCTTTATTTGAAAATTTAATTTTCAATTAATAACCATCCTATGAATTACGCCTGTAAAGCATAAAATATGCTTGTGTTACTGTGATTGATTATCAATGTGATTATCATTTTGAGATGGAATATATCAATTATTTTTCAGCATATATTATTCATAAGGAAATATAATTGTAGTATATCAAAGTTTTTTTAAAACATATGGATTTGAAAAATATTTTTAATATATAGTAATGAAGATTATTTTTAATGTATTGTAATGAAAAATAATATTAACTAAAAATTAATACTGTCGTGTATTAAAAATTAATTGTGCTATTATATGTGAATACAATGGATTATTTGGTACAGGAGTTGGGAGTTACTGGCATTATTGTTATCTTAATTTTAATAATTACGTCAGAGCTAAACTTCTATGCTATTGACGCAATTGATTAGCAACACTCTGTATACCAGAGAAGAGATTCAAATGTATTGAATATTGTTCTAAGTAACAAATGTCTGTCATTTTATTTAAGGTGTCATCAATAACAATGCCCAAGGTCTAAATGTTTTGTACAAAACTAGATGGATAATTCATGGGGACAGCTTCTTGAGGCTCATGCAAGTTATGATGACTTCACGTACGTGTGAATCGATTGTTAGCGAATAAGATTAGACTGAAGTTCTTGCGCTAATAATTGTTGTCAACGCACAATTGATGGAATTAAGGCTTTTCTTAGACTTAATCTAGGACAAAGGTTGTTTTCCAATATAACAGTCTGTAGAAACTTTACCAAAAAATGTTGACAAGGTAAGGACAGGAACTACCTGAAATATTAAAGGAGATGAAGCTTTTCAGTCATTCTATAGTGTGTAAATGGAAAGAGAAGTGTCTTCAGCCTGTGAAACAAATGATACAAAAATACCTCCAAAAAAAGCTCTATCGGAGATACTTCATAAGATAGAGCCTTTGTGTCATCCTCGCCGCCCTGTTGTACATGAGGTCTATGGAATGGAAAATGTTTAGTACCTGCAGCATTCCTCTTTTATCTTGGTTTGAAACCAGTAAGATACCCTAATGAATATCTTTACAGTATTAACAATGAGACAAAAGTAGCCTCCAAAACTGCTTTAAAGTTTTATGTCAAGTGAATGTTTTCAAATTTTTTATCAGCTTGATTTTTGAAAAATTAGTTAAAGAGTCGTTTATTTAATGCTAGTGCACCTCTTCCTTCCCCTCTTTGGGGAGTCAAGAGACACCCTGCTATTTACAGTACAATAATTTTAATTGCCTGATTTTGTTCCTGCACGTTTTAGCGTTGTAAAAGAAGATGTAGAATTATGGCGAGCCTTTCATAAGCTCGGCAAAATGTCCTTCTTACTATCACTCTCTCAATACTTTTGATGCCAAGATACACAAAACCTCGCAGTTGTTCAAACCTGTCTTCATTGAAAACTTCTTCACCTTATCTTCATACGGATGTTCCTTGCGATTTTATGCAGACACACCGCTTTCTCTGCTGAATACCGATAGGCTTTGGTGAGAGCAAAGCAGTCGCATCGTATATCCCCTGGTCTTCTAATAAAAGGTGAGGGTCAATTGGGTTACTATCTTTTTTCTTCGCTTCCTCTTGTTGATACCTGTTTTCATTTCAAAGCTTTTGGTGAATTCTTTACCATGGTTGGCTTTCTTTGCAAACCTACCCTATACTTCCCACACGATGTTCATTATCCTTTCTAGTATACAATATACACGANTAGTGTGCAGACCAGTTACCTTGTTGTTTCTAAGACATTTTTACTTCTTCACCTTATCTTCATACGGATGTTCCTTGCGATTTTATGCAGACACACCGCTTTCTCTGCTGAATACCGATAGGCTTTGGTGAGAGCAAAGCAGTCGCATCGTATATCCCCTGGTCTTCTAATAAAAGGTGAGGGTCAATTGGGTTACTATCTTTTTTCTTCGCTTCCTCTTGTTGATACCTGTTTTCATTTCAAAGCTTTTGGTGAATTCTTTACCATGGTTGGCTTTCTTTGCAAACCTACCCTATACTTCCCACACGATGTTCATTATCCTTTCTAGTATACAATATACACGAAGGAATCTTCAACAATGTTCATAATGTTTATCGTCTAAAGCTTCCTTTAAGTCAATGAATATAGTATCAAGTGGAGCATTCCACTCATTTCACACTTTGACGAGGATAACAAATATCCTATTTGTGCAAGATTGACTTAGTCAAAAACAAGCTTGGTTTTTTCTTAGCTTTGTGTATGCCTTTTACACTTCTTCTACTCTGACTTCACCTGTATCAACACCTTCTTCTTTTTCTAAAGGCTACATGTCCAGGATTTCTGTTGGGCCTCTCTTGTTTACGGCCACTTTAATACATTGCTATCCTAATTATTGGCAAATAATTCTTGCCAATAGATGATGTTCTTAAGGGAACCTCGGACAGATTCAACCAGCCTACCTTTAAAATTTACAAAACGAAATTTTGTACTGAAACCTGCGTAAGGAGGGGAGAGGAATAACTATGCTTCAATAAAGCTACTGTAATGATGTAAACATTTATGATTTACCGGCCCAGTTGGTAGATGTCATCGCCAACTGGGAGAGATAGAGCTTCTTGATCATACTTATCATGATATATCACTAATGTGTCAGCCAATTTGAGTACTGACGGATGAAGTAGTTTGAACTAGTAGTGTGCTGATGTCATGAATTTAGCCACAGATGCTATTGATTAGCATTCCTTCTCTACAATAGGAATACTTAATTTCGCTCAATAATGATGCAGTGATGTCTAAAACATTTGGCTGTGCTTGTATTCCAGAGAGAGAGCGAAATGATAAGCTTGATCTTATTGCTGTTGTATTTGACTCAGGAATTCTAAATGAAAACAGGAAGCAACTTTTGGACATTTTCACCAACGCAGATTTGCAATCTGTTCAGTGAAGGTTTGCTTTGTTTCTTCACTGTACTCGTCTTCGTAGTGTTAATGTTATCAAAGCAACACTATTAGAGCGATGTATTTTTTGTTTAGTTCTATTGCCGAGATTTCAGTGGTTTGTTTTTCTTTTGTAATTGATGTTGATAAATATAAAATACATGCAATTCTTCTATTGCTATCATAAATCTACTATTTTTGCTAAGAAGAAACCTACATAAATGAAACCCGTCCCAAAAATTATTTCTATCGGTGCTATGCCAATTTTTGTTGAGGCAAAACTAATCACCTTGTAGTGAAATTAGCTAACGTTTTTATTTAAAAAACTCTATTACGTTTGAGATTTCCAAAATATATTGATCTGCGAACACCTTAGAATATGTCATGAAGATTTCTCAAAGATTCTTATACTCGTAATATAAATATATATTTGAGATATGTCAATTCTACATTGTTTACATGACGTAAAGCGGAAAAGTTTAAACTTTTTGAATTTGATGTCAGCTCAATTTACAGGAAATTATATAATTGAAAACGAGTGATCATGTACCGCAAAAGTGATCCCACAGTCACTGTATTTAGAAAGATTTCCTCTAATTTTAGTAAATAAATTGAGTTTACATTGTCGATGGTGAAGGTTAGCAAAATAATACAGCCTAAAAAAAGAGTAGATGGGATTAATGAAATTATTAACTCCATTTAACTCCATATAAATAAAATGAGAACACTAGTAATCAGGTCACGTTTTTGAAATACGAGGTTGTAAAAGAATGGTTACTTACGTCCTTTAATGCTATTTGTTGTCTTTAATTTTGGATATAGTGCTTTACAAATAGCATGCATTTTATCTACCAAACTTCAGAAATAAAGATTGCATAAGACACAACAACTAAACACGGATGAAGAGCCTTTTTTTGAAGACTTTCGCCTGTAATGAATAGCCACCACGTCTCCTTTCAAACACCAACTGTAGTCCGCAAGAAAGTTCACATCCCACCGGCCTTGATAGAGTTCTTCCTTGAAATGGATGTCCTGGTGGAAACGCTGTCCCTGTTCCTCACATAAGTCTCCACAGTTCTGAGGGAAATAGTTTAAGTGGACCATAGAAAGTGTATTTTGATTGAAATGTGAACCCCCTAATTTTTGAAACTTCTTTAGGAGTTCGTCCACTTTCTTTTCGTATTGTGCACTCCGGTTGTTTCCAAGAAAGTTTGTAATTACTGACTTAAGCGACAGCCAAGCAGACAGCTTAGCTGCGCTCAGTGCATAATTGAACATCGAGTCGTTCATGAGCTCCCGTACCTTGGGCCCATCAGGAATAATGTTTGCTTAATGTTTGCTCAGATTATCCGAGGAAACGTCTGCTGAAGGAAACTAAGCCCTCTGCCGTAACTGTTCATTGCCTTTACAAATTTCTTCATAAGTCGCAGTTTGATATGTAAAGGTGGAAGTAATATCTTGTTTTGTTCAACAAGAGGGTGAGAATAAACATTGTGCAAACTAGATTTCAACCCTTCTGTTAGCCGCCATTCTTGTCTGATGTAATGTTGATCATCAGCCCGACTGTCCCACAAATACAGAAAGCATGGATACTTTGTGTACCCACCCTGTAGTCCTAAAACCAATCCAACAACCTTAAGATCTCCATTGATCAACCACCCATGGTCATGATGGTTCAGAATAGACAGCAACTGATCCATGTTGTTGTGGGTTTCCTTCATTTGGAAAGAATGACCAACTGGAATTGAAGACTATTTATTTCCACTATGAAGGAGAACTGCTTTGAGATTTCTGCTGGACGAGTCGATGAAAAATCTCCAGTCCGTAGCAACATAGTCCATCCCCATCGATTTCATCAAATCAGTAGTGTTTTTGCAATAAACCAATAACGAGTCTCTCTTCGTTATGAAGAACTGTCAACTTTCTTTCATGCTCTCGATACCAGCAGAATGTTGTTCGAGCTGCCAGAAAATTGTTCTCACGAAGACAAGAACTCAGAAGCAATGCCGATTCTCTTGAGAGGTTTAGATTTCGTGTGAAATCATTGAGATCTGCTTGTGTTAGAGGCACTGTCCGGTCATTCTCTTCTGTTATGTATTCTTTACCCTCTTTTCTGTCATATGTGTTATCCGTTTCCGATTCAGAGCTAGATTTTATTGCAACATCTGCCTCGGGATCAGGTAGGTCTGGACCACGAGGAACTGGTCTTATGACAGATGAAACATCAGGATACTAAACACAATGCTTGTTCTTGCGATTGATTCCGTGGAGATTAGTCATGCAAAAAGAGCGGTCTGGCACATGATCTTTACCCTTTCTCCACACCTTAGGAACAGCAAATAGCATACTTTTCCTTTTGATATTTCTCCAAAAATTACTAAGAGAAAACTACTAATAAGAAACTACTATTCAGAATAAGTGGTTTAGTGCAAGTTTTCAATGCATAATTGTCTGTAAAAATTATTTTGAATTAAAGGCTCATGTAACTAAAAAATACGAGTGTTCGCGACAAGTAAATGAAAATGATTCCTAAATTTAGTTATTCAGTATTTACATCTAGTTAAAAGGAATGGAAAAAAGGAAATAAACTAAAATTACATAAGAAGCAACAGAAAAATCTTCAGGCAAGTCAAGGTACAAAAAGTAGGAAAACTGTACTTTTATTTTCAACAGAGTCATAAATATTAGCAACTAATTGATTTTCAATGGAAAAAACAGCAGACCTTTTATTGCTTCTCTTTACTTAAAAAATAAGAAAGAAAGAAAGTATTTGTTTTAGCAAACCTTCACTGATGGGAAAACGAAGAAGCTTACACAAAGATGTTGCTAGATAATAAAATCTGTCCTTGATTATCATTTAAAGGAACAGTGTATCAAAATTCCCTGAATGCCTTACTTTTACTTTTTTGAAATATACGTTGATATGAAATGGAATCATCCTCCTTTTCGTCATCGATTTCTATTATACCTTAAGTGGTTTCCGGGTTTCTTGTTTAAGCCTCCTACAGAGGTGAAATTATTTTGAGGTTTCAAAAGAACCTTACTTCTAAGGTAGAGTTTTCAGTAAAATTTGACTCCATATATTTTACTTTCTTACGTCACTATCTTCGCTGTCTTGCACTGTAAATGGGATTTGGTTTCCTACGTAGTTCCCGTGGGAATAGATAAATGTCATTTGGTTTTTTTTGTTCGTTTATCAAAGAAGGTCAATTTTTAAATATTTTTTTATATGAAAGTGTTTGTTTTATCAGCAATAGCTGGTAGGTCTATACTACTCTACTTTGAACTTATATATTTCACATTGCTTTAGTTGTTTAAATCGCAAAATTCAAAAGTTCTGATATATAATACCAACGGTTTTAAAAGCGCTATGTATTGAAGTAAATGGTCCAATAAAATAAACCGGTTCATGCACTACGCACGTAAGGTCTGTTTTTTTGGCAGTCTGTTCGTGAGTTCTTGTGCATGGCAGTTGAAAATGTTTTGTACGTGATTTTTGAAAACAGCATGGAAATTAAGTTATTTTTTTAGTTAGGATAACTAAAGTATGGATATAGGTGGGGCTCTTCCTTGCAGTAGGACTATATTTATTTGTTTTCAAGCAGTGGCGATCTATCTTGCCACATTTTTCTTTCTCTCCTCAACTCCTTTATCTCTGGTGAGATGGCACAATAAATTTTTTGTCTTGCTTCCACAAGGAGATGCAGATTAGCCATAAACTTAAAAGAGGTGTATCATCTTTCTTTCAAGACAGGGATTTAATATCTAATTGACCTCATAACAAACAGCTTGGGAGACAAGCGGGTTTCTGAGGTTAAAGTCTTTTTTTAATTCTATATAACAAATCTGACACTGAAAATTGTAAATGGAATTTGTCTGTTTGGAATGTCACATTAGCATCAATTCATTGATCAGAAGTTATGAGTTACGCTTTTCTTCTTTTTTTCCAAAAACTCTACAAAATTGGAAGTATTGCTGTTTCATGTTTCTGGACAATGTTCACTTGTATATGCTATTGTTCCACAACTGTCCTTGCAATAAGTCGCAGAGTATCTCGATTATTCTTGATATTTTGCATTATTTCAATACCTTTGCCACAACTGTTGTCTAAAGATACTAGAAGAGTTGGAAAGATAGATTGTTACATAGATTTGTGCTATGATATGTGGTAAGTTGTATTTATAACGAAAAGTACTTAATGGGTGAAGAAAATGTGATACAGAAGGTGAAACACGAAAAATAAGTTATATATTGCAACATAGTTTCACGAAATATCTGTGCCTGTTAATCAAAATATTATGAAACTATTAGTTCCAATACGTAGGTGGTCGATAACTCGGACTTCGTACTTTGTATGTAAAATCTACTAAAATCAGAAGTAACCTGAGACTATTCGAGAGATGAGGCAATGAACTGATCACTATTTGATCGCTTGGGGAAAATTGGACGTATTTACCATGAGATTGCAAAAAGAGCAAGTAACTATATCTGTCTTACTTTTCGTAACAGATCAACTGGTACTAAACCATTTTCAATAGAACATCTATTTTTTTCAGGCATGAGTGCCCAACAAAACACAGCTCAAATTAAGTAACAGACATTATTAAAAATCAAATCTGCATTATAGTAACTAAACCTCGGAAGCGGAAATTATATTTATTATACACAAATGATTTGAGCTATTGAAAGTTTACTTTATTTAGACCTGTAGAAAACTAATACAAAGACATATATAAACTGCCAAAATACACAGAAGGTTATAAACGCTTGAAGAAATAATGTGAAAGAGGATCTGAGCTTCTTCGCTTGCATCAGGAAGAGGCCCTGGAAAGAGAAATCTGGAGGCGGAAGACTCGGGGGGCCGACCCTGCAATGCGGGACCAACACCCATAAAGGAGAAGAAGAAGTAGTAGTAGTAGAAGAAGTTATAAACACTTAAAGGAATAGTACATTGACTCACAATTTTAACTTTTGACACAAGTCAGATATTAACCACATACACAAGCATTTCAAAAGTAATTTGTTACCTTTTACCATTTTATCAAACTCTTTTATCTGCTTAGAAATAAATACCATTTCTGTGTTCACTATACAATATAGATATATTTTCACTATTTACAAAAGAGAGAAATTTTGACTGGATACATAATGTATATATTTTTACTGTTCTCAAGAAGTATTCTCTCTCCAACATATTTGAGACTCATTTATTCCAACAAGAATTCAATACCAGCAAAGCCTTTCATAAATTGTTAGTGCTGACGCTCCAAATATCTACTAAATAAATAATATGAATCAAAAGGAAGACTAAGGAAAAAAATGAACCAGTTAAAGAGAGAAAAAAAATGAGTCGGTGTCCATACTAGTAATGTTGCATTGGTCTGTATAAGTCCGATCTCGAGGGTGATTTTATAATACTTCACTTGACCAATGCTGTTGCCAGCAGAAATGCTGAAAAATTACACAACATCATAAATATCAAATGTGATGACTTCTCTAGGTGTATTACTACATTTAGAATGCTTTGGATCTTACAGTGTACAGAATTTAGAGATAGAGGCATCGGTAATTTTTCTGTACCATACATTAGGAGTGTACATATCTCAAGTTTCTCTTTCTTCTGAGTTATTTTTTAGTTTTGCAACCTGATGCCAAAACTCTTTTCCTTCTTTGAAGAAAATCATTTTCGTTTTTGACTGTGGGATTGTATAAACTGCTGTGATGTATAAAATACTACATTTTGTCATACCACAGAGAAAATCTACTTATGATAATCTGACAAGATACATTTGCAAGTGAGAATCAGCTTTCAAGCATCTGTCATTTCCATGTCCAAAGAGAATATTTTTTATAAACAATCTAACCTTTCGCTTGATTGCTACATCGTATTTTTTTCCTAACTACTTAAATCTTTGTAATGTCTTCAAAATTAAAAAAGAAGTATCTTCTACTTTAGTTTAACGTCAAAGTTATGACAGTGTTTCAGTGAATAGCTCTACATTTTCAACCTAGTCTTATGGTACATGGATAACTGTATCCAATTTCCATCTTAATCTGCCTTCTGGGTTAAAAAACTGTAGTCATTGCGAAATGGTCTTCGCCAAAAGAGAAATAAAAGGATTTTATTAAAAATTTATCTTGTGTAGTGTAACATTTTTGTTTTTCTACTAGTGTCGTCTTGAAATTGGTGTATATAGGACTTAAGTCTCACGTAGTAGCACAAACCAATAACTAGGACTTAAAAGAAGAGTGCCAGGAACTTTACAGTGTCATGTTTAGTGAGATTAAAATGTAAGTATTTATTTTTGCTTAAGATTAGCCGTATCCTATTAATTATTCAGTTAATATGCCTTCGATTTATTGTAACTTGAAATTACCTTACAGCTTTAGGATTCAAGCTGCACAATTGTGCAAATTTCTATGTATATTTAATGCATTCCTGTTTTCGTTTCTGAGTTATATGGATAGTTCTGAAAGTGGTTTTTCAATTATGGAATAAAATTGCATGTTACATTAAACTACCTGTGTTCAAAACCAGGTCCATTGCCCATATTTTCCTGCTATCATTTTCACAGGAATTCATGTTTTCTAACAGTGATGTTCATTTTTATCACTTACCCCAACAGTATTCATGTTGCAAAACCTGCGCACTTAGAATTACCAATTAATCATCACAGGCTAAATGTATCATATTTATTTGGCTTGAGTACAAAGGAACGTCAAATGAAGTAGCTTACGTATTGTTATTGCCAAATGCAGTATGTTGTACGAAGAGAACATTGCAGAGAGAAAGTTGTGTTTCGAACAGTTTCATAAGAATTTATACAACATGCTGTGTCATACTGACTACTTGTCATAGTGCCCTTGCAGTCGAAGGTCAACGTCACTCTACTGTTTTATAACACGATTGTAAGCTTTGTCTAAGTTGTGGTTTATCAAATAAATAGCTATTATTATCATGTCCATTTTCAGAAGAAACTCCCTTACCTGATCTTTATTTAACAAGGCATGCCATGGATCAATTTTCATATTATCAGTCTGTGTTCCGCCAAAAGAAATTGAGAGGGATAGTGTAAGGAATAAAGTTGAATAAATGGCTCTATAGCCTCCTGCATTATGTTTTATCATTCTCCTATTGCCATTTGCAATACAAATGTACCATGGGTTACATAAAAAACATTCCAAAACGAAGAGCTACTGTAGGTGACTTCTTTGTTGGGTTTCAGTTATCAATATAAGTCAGTCCTGACTGATCACACTTTGTGATCCACCCATAGCTTGAATCGTTTATCTGCACCTCTTTATTTCCATCCCCTTAACAATTACTATCAGAACATTTCCACATGCCTCGATCTATTTCCCACCCCACTTCTTTACTTTGATCTTTAAGAGTATCCCTGTCACGATTCCTTGCTAAGCTGTTGAGTCGAGGACAACTTCTCTAAAGAAGGCTCTTAAGTAGAGTGAAACATTAGCTTGTTTACTTTCCACATACTTTCTGGTGTTGTTAACGAAGTATACAGATGAATAACATACTGTCTGTGATTTCTTTTTTTCTCTGGTATGGAATTTATCAGGTTTGAGTTCCCAGCTCTTTGATTTCATCATCAAACCTTCCAAGATCAGCTGAACATCTGTCTAGAAGGCATTCAAAAGGCACATGATGTGCAGTCTAAGGATCAACACAACTGGCAGATAGCAGAACGGGCTAAGTGCATTTTGTGCAAGTTGCTGCGGAAACGACTATGTTCAGTTCGTAAACACTTTACTCTATCAGAACAACGTCTTGGAGAGAATCACACTGGTGGTTTTTCAGACAATGTGCCAATGTATTGTTTAAGTTGTGACGTGTTGTTAGATCCTTCTAGTGTACTATTTTTGGAGGGAGAATTTTGTGTCTATAGACAACATCTCACAAGATAAATCACGTATTCGGAATGAATGAAGGTTTTGTTTGTTAATGATTCATACAATAAATGGCTGATTTGTTTGAAAGGGAGGGACAAACTGCTTTAAGTTACCTAACTGCAATGGGTAATAATCAAGGAGTCCAATTCTAGCATTTTGTTTTGGTAGTTGTCCTTCCTCTTGGTGGTGATGTTTTCATAATAATTTCATACTCTGTATCCTGGATCATTAAGGTAGCATCTTAATGCATCTAGATCGTAGACAAATGCATCTACATCCAAGCTTGCATGTTATATTAGATTTTATATTTCTCTCATGATCGATGGGTACTCACGAAATTTTACTTTTGCGACGAGGTTTGTGTGTTTTATGTGCAAGGTGGGTTCTATACCATGTTCTTGAGCGGTCATTACTACAGGGGCAGGTCTGTTGGCAACGAATTGCCAGTGAGTAGCAGGATCATTTAGGTTGTAGATAAGCAGTCGATACTCGTTCTTCTTCTTTTATCCATTTAAAAGGTGGTTCTTCTTCAGAAGTTGTCAATGCCAAGCCAAGCAATATTTTGGTTTTTATTTCAATTTTTCTTTCTCTCTCTCGTTATTCTTTAATGTGTTGGAATCTGGTGTCCAGATCCCTTCATGTTGTCTGTTTTCTTGTCCACTTGAGAAGAGACATGTTTCTGAGGACGTTATTCTCCATTATTTCTTGTAGCTCATTTTTAACCTCATATGAACAAAAAAAACCCTACCAAAACAGCAGTGCAGGCTTCAAATTACACCGATATCAAAAATTGAAAAATAGCTTCCTTGGGAAGGTCTTGAAACCAATTTGTATTAAATTCCAAAGACAAGAAAAATTTGAAAGTATGGAAACAATCGAACCAATAAGGCAATGAAGTTCTAAGAAACTGAGGCCAATATTTTAACATCCATAACACTTACGTCCGTCATCAGTGATAATGATAACTATCATACCATTTTTATAGAAAATTAGTTTCTACAATTATCGTTCAGGGTATTTACGATCAGGCCAGCTTGGTAATTGTTTCCATCGTCTCAAATTCACACAGTGCTTGTCATGTTGCAGTTTTATTCAAGTATTCCGTAACCATGACAGCGCAGTAGATTGTGAAGCGTCGTAAAAACTTAGATCTTTGTGTTTCGTGTTTTCTTTTAATTTTGAGTGATAGAAATGCCTTGAGCATCTTATAAGACAGCTTCACATTATTTGAATAAAATAGAAATATATAATAGGAACAAGGAGGTTTCGCGACCAAATAGCATTTTGGGAAGTTATAATAGGAAGGTTCTAATATTTTGATGAATGAAGAACAAAGGACGGAAACAGTTCAGAAAGATGTACAACAGAGATGGATTTTTACTTTAATTTTTAAAGTTGTTATTGAAAAAAAATCCAGTTTTTCCACATTTTCAAAATTGGGATTATTTATAATCTTGATTGAGATGAAAGATAAATTGAAACATTATGTGTCAAAAAAGCTTGCTTGAGATCTTTGTCAAGATCTATCACTTCATTAATTAGTAATTTTTACGCATTAATTGTTAGGCAAGAGCAAAATCGTTGTCATGAAATAAAATTTCAACAAATAGAAATTTCTCCAAAGATTTATTACTTACCAAAGCAATTGATACATNATTTTTCTTTCTCTCTCTCGTTATTCTTTAATGTGTTGGAATCTGGTGTCCAGATCCCTTCATGTTGTCTGTTTTCTTGTCCACTTGAGAAGAGACATGTTTCTGAGGACGTTATTCTCCATTATTTCTTGTAGCTCATTTTTAACCTCATATGAACAAAAAAAACCCTACCAAAACAGCAGTGCAGGCTTCAAATTACACCGATATCAAAAATTGAAAAATAGCTTCCTTGGGAAGGTCTTGAAACCAATTTGTATTAAATTCCAAAGACAAGAAAAATTTGAAAGTATGGAAACAATCGAACCAATAAGGCAATGAAGTTCTAAGAAACTGAGGCCAATATTTTAACATCCATAACACTTACGTCCGTCATCAGTGATAATGATAACTATCATACCATTTTTATAGAAAATTAGTTTCTACAATTATCGTTCAGGGTATTTACGATCAGGCCAGCTTGGTAATTGTTTCCATCGTCTCAAATTCACACAGTGCTTGTCATGTTGCAGTTTTATTCAAGTATTCCGTAACCATGACAGCGCAGTAGATTGTGAAGCGTCGTAAAAACTTAGATCTTTGTGTTTCGTGTTTTCTTTTAATTTTGAGTGATAGAAATGCCTTGAGCATCTTATAAGACAGCTTCACATTATTTGAATAAAATAGAAATATATAATAGGAACAAGGAGGTTTCGCGACCAAATAGCATTTTGGGAAGTTATAATAGGAAGGTTCTAATATTTTGATGAATGAAGAACAAAGGACGGAAACAGTTCAGAAAGATGTACAACAGAGATGGATTTTTACTTTAATTTTTAAAGTTGTTATTGAAAAAAAATCCAGTTTTTCCACATTTTCAAAATTGGGATTATTTATAATCTTGATTGAGATAAAAGATAAATTGAAACATTATGTGTCAAAAAAGCTTGCTTGAGATCTTTGTCAAGATCTATCACTTCATTAATTAGTAATTTTTACGCATTAATTGTTAGGCAAGAGCAAAATCGTTGTCATGAAATAAAATTTCAACAAATAGAAATTTCTCCAAAGATTTATTACTTACCAAAGCAATTGATACATTGGGTAAGTACGTAGTCTTTAGAGAACGTTTTAACGTTAGACTCTAATACCTCTACTTTGAGTTCAGGAGTAGATAAAACTGATTTTGAATTTTTAAATCATTTCTAAAACCATGATGTGAATGAAAATTGAACAAAACACCAACAAATATCCATTTAAAAAACCTCAGCCGGGTATTTTTGGATAGTAACTTTATATTTCTCATAGTTGTCTATCTAACAACTTAGTGTCATAACACCTTCGTTATATCAGCCATATCGTTAGAAAAGATCTTCCTTCCTATTTACCTATCTGGCTATGACATATACTGAAAGCAAAACTACCTTAGTTCAGTAGAACTATTTTTAGTACAAAGATCTATCAGCTCCTGAACTCCTAAACACAGGTCCTTCCTTATGCAGTGGCCCATAAACTTGTGCTGACGATCGATGTTTAATCTAACAGGGTATATTTTCAGCTCCTTTGTAGCCCTCACAAATGAACTATTTTCAACAGCTGAGTCAGTACTGACTCTACTTTTTGGACAAAGATAAACAAAAATGAAATAAGTTGTTGTTATTCCAAAATTCAATGTCAGATATCTTCGTTCCAACATTTCTGTGAAAGATCTCCTTCATTCCGCTTATCTTCATACTCTCGCACGTTGTGAGACGAGTTTCACAGTGTTAGTAATAGTGATCTACGTGTTGATGGTTACTTTACCTTTGTTTTGACTAGATTTTACAACTTATCTTCATGGTCACCCTTTTTTCAATGGAGAAAGTCATGCAACTTCTTAAACTAGTATACGACAAGGCAACAAGAGATGTAGGAGCTGAAGTTAATTTGTTCGTTAATGGTACTGGCCCTGCATAGAATCCCAAGGAGTTTTAAGAAACCAATAATTGGAAGTGAAAACAGGCTGTAGTAAGCAACAAGCAACAGAAGTAATTCTATTTATAGTTTACTAACAATCCATTGAAACTGAAACTTGTGAATTAAACACTGAAGATGAGAATGCAGTAAATATTTTTGTAACGTTTTGGGAGGGGAGGGGGAAGGGTAAAGCAATTAAGAATGAAAATTTAAAGACTTTTAAATGTATTTCAAAACAGAATAGGTCAAATGAGCCCGGTTCTCCTTTTTCCAATATTTCTTATCAAGTTATAAAATTTATAGAAGACATGCTTAGTATGACAAATAATATAAAATTAACGAAAAGTGTGAAACTGACTTTCAGTTTCCTACTCTAAAATTTGCAAGCTGTGTTTATAGAATGTATGACTTGAAAACGCTACCAGTTTTTCGAGATCATACATCACATTGTCAACCTGAGCATGAAAGTAACAGAAGAACTAACTTACTTACAACGTTAGTTCTCTCCTTCCCCAGTAGAGTATACCTCGGACGACAGAAAGCATCGTCATATTCCTTTGGCTGATCTCTCTTCACTGAGAGCTTTGTCTCCCAATCGTCCTCAACCTCAGGTTTTAATACTTCATGGTTCTTTGAGTGCTTCTCTTTTCCTTTGTCTTGTGAACTAATTATATTCCACATAGGAACCTTCATTTTGGTCCTGGTGGTAAGCATAAAATTTAAATAGCCAGTTTCCTCTTTTGAGGTATCCCTTTGCTACCTGGACTGAAGTAAGTTTGATCTGTGTCAATTTCGCTAACTCGAAGAACTTTCCTTTGTTGGGAGGTCCAAGTAAAGTTGATTGGTTGTGGGGTGGGCTATCACGCCAATTCCTCCACCCAGGCCAGCTTACTCTGATTATTCGGAGTAATCCTCCCACAGTGGAACTTGGCCCCCATCGGCCACCAAAGGGAGCATTATGCGGCTTTCATTTGATTCGATTAAAAAGCCTACGACAGGCAGCAGGGGAAAAATAAACAAATTTTTGTACTTAAGTTGTTCTTTAAGCAAAATTTTCAGAACTAAACACTGCATTCCTTATTTTCTTAATAGTTAAAAATCTAAATTGTTTTTTGAGCTTTTATCTTAGATTTTGTTATTGTTTTAATACATTATTTAAAGTAATGTTTTGACGTGGTTGAATGGGCAGATGGTTTTGTCATTTTTGCAATTTGAAACATCAGGATAGCGAAATAAACACAGTTTTTGAATAAGCAACTTGATTTAGGACCAGCCCTCAAAGTTGATTATGTGTTGCCTAGCTCTCAGCAAGCCCAAAGACAGTTACCAACGCCCCGTAGGGAAAACCCTTCAATTTAACAAAACCAATCAGTCGATATGTAAATATATTTTTTAGGAAATTCTATCTAAACAAGGCTTGAAGCCACTTTAGCGAAGAGGATTCCTGTTCTTATTCAAAATTGTTTTTCTTTGTATTTTTTAATCTTTTTTGTTGATTAATTTCTTTCCTCTCCCAATGCTGTCTTCGAAAACAATTATAAGGTCAGCGGTATGCAGTACTGTACCCAATTTGTATGCAGAAACAAATTGGGTACAGTACTTGGGATATGACAGGATTTCAAAACGCGATTCTCTTGGATAGTAATCTGCTGATTTAACCACTCGGCCATTACTGCACTAAAGTAATAGGCAGTGAAATCTCTGATATTCACAAAATCTCTGTATCATAAGCAAAATTATAAAAGAAGACTTTTACAACATAACAGTAGGATTATAACAAAGAAATGAGAACGTCAAAAATCCTGAAGAAATAGGGTCTTTTCAGTTCACAATCATAGTTCAAAGAGAATGTGCAGTTGCTTACAGCTTCTTCGATCAGCTTTTATGTTCCATACAATTTTCTGACCTCAGCTTCAACTGCTTATTAACAACAGTGTACACTCTTCATCATATCTGTCGGTATGAAACCTGAATTGTAAATGTTGTTCAGCAGAGAGTAGAGCTTGTTAATTCCCACTTCTTTTAAATGCTGCTATAATTTTTATAGCTTTTCTTATCTCGACAAGTTACTTTGTTGTCTTAAATATTTTTGATTGAACTAAGAAAGCTAAACTTCAAACTTAAAATTTATCATATAGTTCTTGAGATGCATTCTTGCACCTTTTTTGAATTCCATTGTCCTCTTCTTCTGTTGGAAGTTACGT
>RDPX01000053.1:1630230-1657941 GCA_003991215.1 Morbakka virulenta
GGAAGGTCGTTACGTACAAGAGTGGCAATACCATGCTTAGAGTGTTTGATTGAACCAATGAGAGAAAAGCCATATATCTTGATTTTGTCGTCATTGGTGGCATGTGTTTCTTGCAGTAGAATAACGGAAATTGAATTGTCCATGGCGATTTTTTGAATGACTTCACATTTTGGTCGTGTAAGGCCTTCTACATTTAATTGAAGGATAGCTGGACCAGATGGTTCATGTATCTTTGACATGTCGTTAGATTGTCTAGTTTGTCTCTGTTGTTCAGGTATTGGCATTAGTTTCCCAAAGTTAGATTGGTACTTGCAGGCTGGACCACGAGGAGGTTGCCAATATCCATCCCAATCTTCCACAAATTCCTTGATTTAAACGGTGGTCCCGATGGAGACCAAAATTTATTCCTCTGCTACTAAAATTGACCTAAAATTTCAGCCAAATCCATTCATATCGTCTTGAGTTATTTTGGACACAAACAGCCAAACAGTTAAACAGCCAAACAGCCAAACAGCCAAACAGAGAAACAGAGAAACAGAGAAAGAAACAAACAGACACACATGCAGACAAACGAACAAATGGACAAACGCAGTCGAAAACATAATCTCCCAGGCATACGTAAAACGGAACTGAACACTAATTCATTATGAAACAAGACTTTCTGTGGTCTTGGGTGAGGTCATTTTGCGGAGAAGTGAATAAAGGAGTTGAGTAATAATAAAATTGCCGTTCCCAGGTGAAACGAGTGTTTCGATGAAGTGTTAATGTGGATAGTTTTTTAAACAGTAGGTGACAAAGTATTGAAAACAAGCTATCCTTCGTGTCTGCATTTCCAGCAATGTCACACTGTCACCCTTCATTAACACCTTCCTTTATTAACTTTAGTGATAGCTAAAGCTCAACCATTTTCTATTAACGATTTTGGTTTAATATACAATAACTCGAATTGACGAATTATTACCTAGTTGGAATTTTTCTTGAACTGTGAGTCAAAATTGTTATATTCAATACAAAAGTTTCCCCTCTGTGTTAATGGTCTGAAAACTAATGGAAAAATATATTTACACAGAGGTCATTTGTTCAGTGACAATAGGCTTCTTGCATGCCCTCAGTTGAAATCAAAACAGGTTTTCTGGATGAAAACGTTTTGTTGTGACAAGTTTAAAAGTTCATTTCAAAAAATGTTAATGCTGAAATTCATGTTTAAAAACCAAGATGAACAGAATAATAAACTAATTTTATCCTGCAAGCTTCCAATTTTGAAATAAAGTGACCAACAACAAATAACTCAACTCAAAGTAAACCTCTTGAATCTCTTTTTATTTACATACCACATTACTTCTATTTTCATTTTCCTGTACCTATTTACAAAAAATATTGTAAAAGTTATACCGTTTTTGCCTGAAGTTGGCATAAGCTGCTGGAAGCAAAAAAAAAATTCTCCAAATCGACGACGAACCAGATTGGAAATCACATGAACGACGAGATCGATTTCTTCCATGGTACGGAAGAACAGCTTGAAAGGAAGGCTATTCGTTACCAACCAGTCAGGAAAAACCTGGCTGGTCAGCATCCAGGCATCACCACGTGGAGGTTGCCTTCTTGGACGCCCAAAAATCACATGTACCACCAGCTGATTAGAGGATTAATAGCCACCACCACTTAAATAGTTTGTGGGTTGATTTACTGGTCAATACATGTTAATTTTAATGGCCGGTGATGTATGGTTTACAACAAACATTTGCATTGTGATCCACTTATTCTGTTTGAAAGTACTAAGTCATAATAACCCGTAATTTCCTGTCAACTGAGGATACATGGCTGTCTTCTTTTTTCATATCTTGTTTACAACAAATGATCTGGTGGGTTCATTTCCAGTTTGGGTTAAAAAATTGCGCAGTTTAATAAATCATCCAACAGGTTTATAACTTATCTTTCTCTTTACCAGCGGGGGATCTGACTTTGTTCTGTACTGATTACATTCGTATGCAACAGTAGGACTATACTAAAAAAATTGAAACCTGTATTTATGTAATATGTGGTTCAAAACGCTACCATTTTTTCTTGATTATGGATCACACGGTTAACCTATGCATGTAACTTTCATTCAGAAATATTGAAAACTAGGTCTGTTATAAAACATTTTTCAGTTTACAAGACTGTGAAATCGACTAATTAATAGGCGATTCGTAACGATGCACAGGAAAGGAAACTAAAGAAAACTGAAATTACTTTCAAACTAAAGAAACATTGCTCACGCTAAGAATAATGTATTTTTTTGGATAAAACAGTTTTTCTTAACTAAATGTTCTTCAAAGTTGCTTTACCCCAAAAATAATTTTAAGTCACCGTAGATTTAATAAAACAATTGTTATGTGTCCTGTATGTCGGCAGTATTAGCCTGTTTATTTCTTAATATCATGGTGGTAAAATTCTAACAAGTAAACTCTCAAGGCTTTTTTTATGCTACTGGGTACTGGGACAAGTCATATTTTATGTCAGAAGGGCAATTTTGACAGTGTTGTTCGGGAAGATAGGAAATTAGATATACCAATTCAATGATTATCATAACTGAGATTGAAAAAGGATGTTGATAAAGAAAAGTGGGTAGACAATCACCTGTTTGGGAAACACCAAGCAAATGGTATCGGATTTCTGCTATNAAGGGCAATTTTGACAGTGTTGTTCGGGAAGATAGGAAATTAGATATACCAATTCAATGATTATCATAACTGAGATTGAAAAAGGATGTTGATAAAGAAAAGTGGGTAGACAATCACCTGTTTGGGAAACACCAAGCAAATGGTATCGGATTTCTGCTATTGAAAAATATCTGTAAGGCTATTCAATACTGGAAAACCTCTGATAAAACCATCCTACTCAAATAACCACATTTAAAGTTTAATATCAATCTGTACAACCATACGCACCCACATCTGATCCAATAAAAAAAACAAATTAAAATTTATATTAAGAAAATAATTTGGTAATCATAATTGTAAACACAGTGAAATGAAAATTATCATCGGTAAATCATAAATTCTCAATTTTCACAAGACAATAATATGTAGCTAAACAGAACTATTGAAATATGTTCTGATAATATTGGTACATATAGATATATTCAAAGCGTCTAAAATGGCTATAAATATGCTAACCACCTGCTAAATGTTCTATTGGCATGATAAGACTATGGTTTCCACCTCTGTTATTCTGCCAAAACCTTTACCCTTAACGCGACTTCCATACAACTTCCATGCGACTCCCATGCGACTTCCATGTGCCTTCCTTACGATTACCTTGCTACTCTACAAAAGCATTCATATGATACGAAGGGGCACCTTTTACAATTTTCATTAAAATGTCCTTGCCCACAACGGCTGAAAATTCTAAGTGTGTTGAGAATGTTTTCTTTTTTCAATCATTCCCAAAGTTAGGCCGAAGCGCAAGTAAAGCATACAGTACACAATTTTAATTCCTAATCTTAATGGGTACTGTCTTGTGCCGGCTACTTGATCAATAGCTCGTTTTTCACCATGAGAGTTAACAGCAAGAATCTTACCTTTTTCAACAGCATATGTCAAGTCAACTTAAACACAGTGATGATTCAGGATATTTTCAGAAACGTTAATGGAAAAAGGTTTTGTTGGATAAATGGAACAATCTGAAATTTTGTTGCTAAGCTCAAATTGCTTTGTTGTTCAAAGTGCAACCACAAAAGACATTGATTCGATGAGAATATTTTCAAAGGCTTGAGCATAAACTAGGGAGTCTTTTTTCTGAATTAAACCTGGGCTGGTTCTCTTACCGCTGATGTTGATAAAACATAAACACAATAAATACACAGCTTATTAAAGCCGGTTCTTTCTACATGAACCAAATATCTTAAATTTAAGGCTGCTGAGAGAAAACTAGAAATCTGGCATTGGGAAAAGGATTAGAGAAAATGAAAAACTTGAAAAAATTAAAATGAATAGCTGAAGTTTTAAATTAGGGCACATTATGAATTTTCAATAAATTCCTTTAGTCAAAATTTCTGTAGGTATTTCCAATATTACTATATTACTTATTAACATTTTCATAAATATTTTCATAAACATAGATATAAATACACCCCATATATATATAGTGATAGTTTAACAATCAAGAGTGCCTCAACAATTTCTGGAGCAGATATGCCAATATCGAAGTAATTATTAGCTATCGACAGTACTCAATAATATAAGAATATTAGAGCTATCATATGGTATAGCTACCATATGATAGCTTTCATATTCTTATATTATTGAGCACTGTCGATAACTAATAATTACTTCGATACTGGTATATATATATGTAGGTATGAAACTAAAAAATTCGTTACAAACGCGATCTTAAACGATAATAAACAGAATATCGTACGTAGTGTCATAGACAGGGAGAAGGGGTCAGTCTTTCGTATCGTGGTTCAAAACAGTAAATTTGTTTATGTGTCTCCACTTCGAAATAAGTTTATTTCTTCTATTCAAAATGGCATACTGGTTTTAGATGGCAATTTTAAGTTTTCTGCCTAAACATAAATTACATTTTTTGTGTGTAATTGTCGATATGTGGGCATTGTTTCCATATTTTCCATTTTCTTTGTTGGTACTTGGTTAAGATCCTTTTTACTTCTTCATACTTTTCTTTGAAAGTTCAGTTTCGTTTTTATATTAATAGATTAATAGTTGTTAAAAGATGTCTCGTGGCTTGCTAGTCGCATTTAAAAGCAAAGCTCTTTGAGACCAGTGGTTATTTTTTCCTTGTATGTAGTAGGGTCATTAGATGTCAGTCATGGTTTATAAATAATATTCTCAGTCAAGCAGTTTCCATTAAGCAAGCAATGATCTTTGTTAATACAGTTGCAGGTTCTTTTATTTAACGATGTAGCTTTTTTGTTTAAAATCTTTTGCTTATGGCTATTAATGTAAGATTCTTTTTTCTTGTGTAACTTTAGTTTACTTAAACTGAGTTTGGATTCAAGATTTTCTAGAGGTTATTGTTTGATGGGAAATGTGTGTTGATACGTTATAGGAAATGTTTTTCAATTTTAGTTTTTAAATTTTTACTGTATTGAGGGTTGAACCAAATGATATTCCTTTTACGATTACATTTTCTGCTAGGATCATTCTTGGTCTGTTGAATATAGTTCAGTTTAACATCAAAACCTGATTCTTTCAGTGCTTTTTTATGCAGGTTGATAAAACATGCTTTCATTTGATGAATGCTCAAATAAACTCTTTTCAATCATTTTAGTAATTTGTTTAATGATATTAGGTAAATGGCTTGATTCTTTGTGGATATATTGGATAATAGCATCTCTTTTGTGAAGTTGTTTTGTGTGTCATCATTGAGCTTAAACTTGACATCCAAGTAACTAACAATCTTTTTATTGCATTCAATTATAATTTTTAAGTCATGTTCTTTAAATATTGCTTAAAACGGTTTCTTTATTTGATGTAGGATGTTTATCGTGTCTTTAGTCTTAAGCTTTTTATGAGCTACGTTTCGAGGGATACTTCTGCCATCATCACGCGAGCCTGACGATGGGAGAAGTGTCTCGGGAAACGTAGCTCTTGAGTAGTAAATCAAATTAATTTGACATATACTGTTGAAAAACTTAAGATTCGTGCTGTAAACTTTCATGATGGACAACGAGTTATTGATCAAGTAGCCGCACAAAACAGTAATCATTATTATTATTTAAGACCAGAATGTCATTTATGGAGGACAGCATTCTGTCAGCAGATAGTCCTGACAGGTTGATGTTAATCATTCGTTTGTAGGATGCACCACCATTGCACAACCCATATGGAGTGACATTGAATTCTTATTTGCCTTGTGATATGGGTAAAACGTTTTTCTCTTTGTTTTTTTTTTCAGCCAATTGCATCGACCAGAATGCTGATACAAGCATCCAGATTTGTCCAATATTTAGCACCATGCTTCTAAAGTCGCAAACAAATCTCATCGAGTTGTGTTTCTTCTAGAAGAAGGTAATTGGCGCATGCTACGGAAAAGAAGATGGTCGAATAATACCACTTCTTTAGCGTTTCTTGGAATTGGTCATTTTTTCATCAGTCAGAGCATGCGCAATGATTTAGGGCTTATGATTCAATGGCTGAGCATTTTTTTATTGTTATATAGTTTCATATATTTTACGAGTATTGGTTTGCGTTGATTTGAAGCAAAAATGTCGCCATAGCTTTCAATCAGTGAAAATAATTTGTTTCGTTTAGCAGTTGTGAGGTTTTGGCTGAGTACTCTGACACATCTCAATACAATCACTTACTGTATGTTGTTTACAGGAGGAGTCATAACAAATTTTTTTAATGTAAATTGCCAATATGATCTCTCAAATGTAATTTAGCTGGGTCCTTGTTAGCATTTAATACTCTGATTTGAAATATACCTTCGATCTTTGGTATGACACGTCAATGTATATTTTCTAACTCAGATATTTACTTTATTGACATTGGCATAGAACCCGCGGTTATAAACGCGGGTTCTATGCCAATATAATTTTAAAAATAATAATTTTAAAAAAATAATTTTAAGTCACCGTAGATTTAATAAAACAATTGTTATGTGTCCTGTATGTCGGCAGTATTAGCCTGTTTATTTCTTAATATCATGGTGGTAAAATTCTAACAAGTAAACTCTCAAGGCTTTTTTTATGCTACTGGGTACTGGGACAAGTCATATTTTATGTCAGAAGGGCAATTTTGACAGTGTTGTTCGGGAAGATAGGAAATTAGATATACCAATTCAATGATTATCATAACTGAGATTGAAAAAGGATGTTGATAAAGAAAAGTGGGTAGACAATCACCTGTTTGGGAAACACCAAGCAAATGGTATCGGATTTCTGCTATTGAAAAATATCTGTAAGGCTATTCAATACTGGAAAACCTCTGATAAAACCATCCTACTCAAATAACCACATTTAAAGTTTAATATCAATCTGTACAACCATACGCACCCACATCTGATCCAATAAAAAAAACAAATTAAAATTTATATTAAGAAAATAATTTGGTAATCATAATTGTAAACACAGTGAAATGAAAATTATCATCGGTAAATCATAAATTCNTCAATCAGTGAAAATAATTTGTTTCGTTTAGCAGTTGTGAGGTTTTGGCTGAGTACTCTGACACATCTCAATACAATCACTTACTGTATGTTGTTTACAGGAGGAGTCATAACAAATTTTTTTAATGTAAATTGCCAATATGATCTCTCAAATGTAATTTAGCTGGGTCCTTGTTAGCATTTAATACTCTGATTTGAAATATACCTTCGATCTTTGGTATGACACGTCAATGTATATTTTCTAACTCAGATATTTACTTTATTGACATTGGCATAGAACCCGCGGTTATAAACGAATATGATTGATTGCAATTGAAAAGATACAATGCTTTAAGACGTCCAGGAATTATCACTGTTTTCTTACCTTTTACCCCTTCCATGTCGGCTAATGATATTCCCGGATTCCAAAAAATGTCTGTTTTGATTTTTCTGTCCCAAAGATCAAATTCGATTCTCCGAAGGATTGACAGGAAATTTCTCCCAAATATTACAGTCTTGTATGCTTTTGAGTTGAGCACTTTCATTGTTTGACAAAATCGTAAAGGGCGATTTTGAACCAAATGTTCTGGCTTTGATAGACATGACATTGCAGCTGGTGGCCTTTTCTAACATTTAGGATTGTTTTGCATGGAAGCCCTGTTGTCCATGTTGTTAAATCGAAGGAGAGCTAGGCCTCTTCTCTGATTCTTGTATTGTCTTTTGCCAGCAAAATGAGCGCTGTTAACGTCCTCTTGACCCCCATGTGAGGTTATTGAGGCGTCATTCATTTTCTCAACTTCTTTTGCTGCTATTGCTTCCACGAAATCAACATCATGGTTTGGGTGCTACGTGTTTACATGTGACCATTCTACTTTGACTTTGACAAAAGAAGTCACTTCCACTAGTTGCAATCTTGTGGTTTCCCTTGCAAAGCCTTTGATATCGGCCTCTTCAAATTTTGATAGAGATTTTGATGGAATTTCTTTCCTTGGATGGATTTTACTTGTGAAAAAATTATCCTTGCTGATTGTTTGACTGGTATCATAGAATGTTGGATAAGCTAATTTTATCAATTCCAATATTTTGTTGTATTACATCATTGCTGATTTATACTGTTATAGTTTGCGATTACATAGTTCACTGAAGCTCATTTCTCTGTTCCACTTACCCCTTTCGAATTCTTTACAAAGCTCAAATCCAATTTTTGCTGCGTCTTTCTTATCTTTATCAGATAATTGTATGTACACGTCAAAAGCTCTTCTCTCTAACGTACTGGCTACATTTTTAACTTCTTTCTCATTAATGTGCTCTTTTAAAGACGAATGCAGGCTTGTCATTTCCAAAAATGCTTTCACGTTTCCAGATTCGTTCAAATGCTTTTTTTCATCAGATTGAAAAGGTTCTGTCTCAGAAATGTTATCATTAATTTACTAGAACTGTCCGAAATTTAGTTTACTCTAAAATACTGTGACAGAATGGAAACCCCTTACAAGAACTAATATTAGATTACCAAAACAGCCTGAGCTGGGAGCTGCATGTCCATCAAAAACGTAAACAGCACAACACATACACAAGCAGACCTTTAGAACTATTTGATGATGACGATGTTATTATTTTTATTTATCTATTTATTTGTGTTATTTTATATACTCCTGCCAACAAATTAACCTATAAAAAAGTAAATTATTTTTTCTTGTTTTCATGGTGTGTTTGGTGGTTTGTTTTTCTATTTGGTCTCCTGAACGTTTTTATTCTATTAACCGGCAGTTGAATCTGTAGGATTGAAAATGTACGAGTATTCACATATTTCATATAAGGTAATAACGTTGTCCAACTCGTCATTTTCTACAGAGAGACCGACGTTTGTGAAGGATGTCAATAGCTTCTGGTGTTGCAAAACAGAATAGTCTTAATATCATTTCGGTACTCTCATGTTCGTTTTTACTCTTACCTTTATAGTTATTATTTATCACTGTCATTATGTCTTCAGAGATAGCTTTATCTTTTTGCAAAACTGGTCAATTGCAAGCGATTTCTTCATTAGCAAGTAAGTAGTCACTTGCATTGAGAACTTCTTATTGCTTGGGTAGATAATGAAACTCATAACGTCCAAGCGCTTGCCTGCACCGTATGATTTCAATACTCTCAAGTTTAAATAATCAGCTTTTATCTCTTGGCTTAACTTGTTTTTGTCTTTTCTCCACAGTTTCATACAGCCAGTGACATTTTTCTTTGTATGATGCCTTATCCATTAAAAAATTGGCCGTCGTAACAACAATAGCATTCTTTATGGGCAGTTTTATATGGAAACGTTTTCAGCAAAAGTACAATTTGAGTCTCGATATTTATTAATACCTCACAACACAGCCCTTTGTCACAGACTGTCTGTCTTTTAACGCTTTTAATTTTTCTTAGATTGATTAAGAGGCAACTAAACATCCCAATAATCATAGAGAAAATTTAAAGATTATTTTCATGTTAAATTTAATCTTTAAGACTTCTAAGAAAATCGCAAATCTTTAACATATACTTCAACTGAGATTAACGTGGAACTTTCAACCACAGGGAACAGAAAGCATGCCTCTAATTACCATGCTCAGAAAATAATTAAGGGAGACCTAGGTAAGTCATATTCAACTTTTATTGTCTCCGCTTTTAAAAAGAAATTGTTTTATATGGTCTTCAATTGCTTTAGACAGCCTGCCACAGAATGTGACAAGTTTTGTAAAAACCCTTCTTTATCCCTCAACTAATCAGAAAAAGTGGTGTGCTGGATCGATTTGCTCTTTCTCTTTCAATTGATCAAATTTCAACCGACCTTTGTTTTTTTCATTCATGCGTGGTGGAGAGCCAGTTTTTGTTAAAGAAGAGAGTGATTTTAACAACTGTCTGTTCCACGAATAGTTTATTTGGCAATATACAGTTCAAACTGTAAGCTGAAGATCCAAAACTGCCCTCGAAATGCCTTGGGAGTTTGATCAGTTTATTAGAAAATATGATATTATCATTGTCAGAAGCATTTTTGTCCGTATGAAGCTTCCTATAAGATGCAAAGAAACCGTTTTCTATTTAAAGGAACCCTTCCGGATTCCTCCACCATCCCAGACATTTTGACTCTTGATCTGTCCGTCTTTGTTTAGAGCTTTCTATTCACCATGTTTTGACCACCAAGGCACTCATCTTTAGTCAGGTGTGAGAAGAAAACCAGAACGTTGCTTTCACTAGTAAGGGTGTTGAACAATGGAAACATAAATAATAAAGATACGCCAGAAAGAATACGTTATGTGGTTGCGATTGTTACGACTCAAAATATTATATCATGAAGAAAAAGGTCTTGTCTTTGAGTTGTCATTGATTATGCTGATATCGTAAATTTTTCATTACTTCAAGACTCATGAATTGTTGACAAAAATAAATGTACAGCCACTTGGTGATAAAAGTGTTATCCGGACCATTGGTATCGTGAAAAGAATGCCGAAGAAGAAAAATTATTGTTGCTTTTCATGGTTTACTGTGAGCTTTAGTTATAATCATAGTGGACAAGATAACGTTAAGGTCCTTGCCCTTCTTGCTCGAGATTCGAGATTTGCACCCATGCCTGCATGGTTGGCTCATATTGTGTTTTTAGACACCAATCTTCGACCAACCAAGGGAAAGTTATCTACTGGAGATAAGGGTTTTGGTAGGCAGCATCATGCTATTCTTGGTGTAGTGCATGCTTTATATATACCGTTACTGACTATTCTCCCCTCTTTACCGGTCTTTCTTAGATGGAATGGTCTGAAAGGCAATAGGGGCCCACTATATACCAGGGTTGCTTGCCATAAATGAAAGATCCATAGTGGCCATTAGTTTTTTTGTAATATCATTGACTAAAACTTTGTTAGTCATGGATAAACGAGTTGCCAAAGCACGTGTCTATTTAAAAAAACATGATAACATTGTTTAATATACTTTTCGTTAACTGACAGAGCTGTAATGAAAAGAGTGATATTCGTTTTTTAATTTGAAAAAGAAAATTGCCTCTTTGCTGAGGATTACTTATTCCCCCGAGGAATGCTTAAAATAAAGAGCATATATTAAAAAATGTCAGGTTTTATGTAGTGAAGAGCAACTTCTGTACCCGCTGGAGATCTTTGTTATAACCCACATGTTTATCATGCCGATACCTCTATTAGTAGAATTTTTCTTGCTAATACTAAATATCATATCAGCACTAATGCAGTGGAAGTAGGACTACTTCTACTGAATCTACGACTAACATCTAATTAACAGCAAATTGTTCTGCACACCCTTTGCATTTAAGGGACATGGTATAAATGGGGAACTAACAAGCTTACAATTTGAATAAAGAGATTATTAGTTAGTCGACACATTTAGCCACGTGTTATTATTCTCTTTATTATTCAAAGGTAAAATTGAAATTATAGTACGCTATGAATTTCCTCGTGCTTCTCCTTTTTTATTTCACTTCTGTTTTTTCACACCCCGATATCTAGGCAAGCGTCATTGGCTGCCAGCCACAAATTAGGACTTTTAATCTCTTCTTTAGTCTAAGTTTGAGCCAAGGCCTTACAATCATCTGGTCTTTCAGCTACAACTGGACAAGTCTTGCATGTCTGACAGTCACTATGTTACAAAGTATGCGAATTGATGAATCATTTACGTTATTGCATGATTTCACCGTTCTGAAAGCGCAACAACATCCATTAAAGGAAGAGCCTTTCCTGTCGAGACAAAAATATTTGCCTTCTCGTTACAAAATAGAATCTGCTGGGTCTACTTATCTTAGTACACTTCAAGATCACAATAGGAGAATCTACTTTGAGTTCATTGATTTTTTAGTAAATGCTGTACAAGAACATCTCTACCAACCTGCTTTTCTAATTTATCAAATTTCAGGAGATCTCCTACTCAAGGCGGTCAGAGGAGAAGGCACTTCCAGAGAAATAAACACTGTAAAATCCACTTTTATAAGAGAGCTATCCGAAATAATACTGGGATCTCAACTGACAGTATTTCAAGTTCTTATGTATGGGAGTGTATGGAAACGATGAACAGATGCAGTGCTTTAATGATATTCTAAATATGGTAAAGTCCTTGAATGGGCATGAGTGAAATTTGATTAATGAAGTGGCGAGGTCATGCAAGATTATGCTCGTTAGTCCCTCTACTAATGCAACAGCAGAATATTCATTCTCTACTGCAAGACCATTGAAAATGTGGCTTTAGTCAAAGATGCAGCAGTCAAGATTCAACCATGTCTATACTGAGCATTCACAACCAGTGATTGGACACCCTTTCCCTTGCATCTATGGTTAATGAATTCATATCCTTGAAAGATAACCCAAAAAAGACTTTTAGAGTGGTCACATCTGCAGATTTCCACTGACTATATAATGTTACAGATAATTTTGCATGGGTATTTATTAAAATTCGTTTAAATTTATGTAGCATTATCGATGCATTGTTAATGTTCAATAAATTTAAGGAAATGTTCATTGCGCTTGTTTTATCGATGCTTTGAGCCCCAAATACAATCTATAAGATAAACGAGCACTAAAAATAAGGACACTGCACACAAACCATAATATATTGCCAGCAAAATTGTTCTGAACTGCTATTAGACCTGCAAATGTCAGCCGCTTCCCCCACCCTTAGGAAAACGCTGTGCCGTCCCTGTCAAGAAACATTTCTTCAGTTTACGCAGTCAAAGAAAACTGATGAATTAATTTAAGCTTTTAATAACTAACCATTGAGCATCATGACTAGAAAAACAGTCCAATGGTAGATGCTTCAGTTCTCTTTTCTCTCACACTTATACAAAATTATGGAGACTTTTGTTGACATTTAATAGCTTTTCTGTATATACTTGAAATTGAAAATTTTAACATTGTATTCGCATTAAACCAAGCTCTTAACTCATTCTTCACTGTTCCAAGTTGCTCCCTCTACAAAAGATATTACAAGTTAGAAATTGCAAGGGAGTCATCAACACATTGCTCAGATTCTACAAGAGCAATTTCTTTATCAAACTTCCATATAGTAAACCAGAACGCCTGGGTATGCTGATGAGAAAGTTGAAGGTCCTTTGCCCCTAGGAAACAAAATGGTAAGGCTCAAAGGGAAGGAAAATTAAGCATTATCTTCCACCCATCCTTCACAGCAGGTATACTTTCAGTAGAGAGATGCTCAGACCGAGTTATGGGGGTAAGGATCGAGGATAGTGGGCTCACCATGCAAGTCATCAGGGTCTACTCTCCACAGACTGGATGCGACGAGGAGGAAAAGGAAAGGTTCTGGGTAGATCTGGACGACCATGTGAGCGAGGCTTCCGTAGATGAACGTGTATATATAGGAGCAGATTTGAATGGACATGTCGAAGATGGCAACTTGGGAGACCAAAGAAACATGGGAAAACATGGACTATGAGCAAGAACTGAACAAGGCGAGAGAATAGTGCACTTTCGAGAAAGATACGATCTGGCTATTGTGAACCCTTTCTTTGCGAAGTCATTAGAACAGAAGGTCACGTTTAAGAGTGGTCAACATAGTACCCAGCTTGATTATACACTCTTCAGAAGAAGACTGCCGAAGGAAGTCACAGATTGCAAAGTACTGGCCAGTGAATGTGTCGCACCCCAATATTGGCCGATGATATGCAAGATGAAGCTGCGAACGCTATTAAAACGGACGAAGAAAGCGGAGCCCAGAGAATCAAATGGTGGAGGTTTAAAGAAACACAAGTTGGAGATAAGTTCAAAAGTGAAGTCAGAGGGAGGCTTGGAGAGGCATTGCCTATAAACTGGGATGTTATAGCAGACGGAATTCTCACAATGGCTAGAGAAGTGCTCGGTTTGACTACTGTTTGCGTAAAAAAGGAGAAGGAAACTTGGTGGTGAAATGAAGAGGTCCAGGAAAGTATAAAGAAAAAGAAGCAAGTCTTCAAGAAGTGGTGACTTTTGGAGAAGAACAGACTCAAGATGCATATAAGGAGGCAAAGAAGGAGGTCAATCGAGTAGTGGCAAACGCGAAGGCAGATGCATTTGATGATTTGTACAACAATATGGAGAGATGTGATGGAATGAAATCTGTTTACAGATTATCTAAGCAAAGGAGGAAGGATGCACAAGACACACAGCACGTAAAGATGATGAAAGACAAAAACGGTATTGTATTGAAGTCGGAAAAGTAAATGTTGGAGGGGTGAGACGGGTACTTTAAAGAATGTGGGAAACCCCAGAGAAGATCGGGAAAGCGGTGGACCACTTTAAGAAAGAGACATCTGTCCCATAGCAAGAGAGAAAGTGACACGGGTGTTTACTAAAATGAAGAATGGTAAAGCAGTTGGCCCTGATGACAAACCACTGGAAGCTCGGAAACATCTAGGAGACAACGGAATAGAGTTTCTTACAAGTTTATTTAACATTTTTCTGGACACAGAGCAAATGCCGAACGAGTGGAACAAAAACATGTTCATAACTGCTCCAACTACAGAGAGCTATTAAATCGTACCATGAAGGTCTGGGCGAAGGTGATGGATAAGAAAATTCGAGAAGAAATTGAAATCAGCCAAAATCAGCCAAGACCAGAAAAGCACAACAGATGCTATTTTCGCATTGCGAATGACAGCGAAAAAGCACAGGGAACGTCAAAAGGAGCTCCATTGCATATTTATGGACCTTGAAAGAGGACACGACATGGTGCCGTGAGATGAAATCTGGTATTGTATGAGAAGAAAAGGAGTGTCAGAGAAATATGTCTGCGGGGTCCAAGAAATGTACAGAGAGTGCAAGACAGTTGTCAGATGTAGAGCAGGAAGACGGAAACTTTTAATGTAAAAATAGGACTACACCAGGGGTCAGCTCTGCGTCCACTACTCTTTGTAGTAGTGGTGGATGTACTAGCAGAAGGAGTGAGGAGAGATGCACCGTAGAATATGATGTTTGAACATTACATCTTGCTCATTAATAAGGATAAAGGAGAGGCTGAACAAGAGCTGGAAGGATGGCGGCATGCACTGGAGGGACGTGGGTTGAAAATAAGCCAAGCAAAGACGAAGTACCTTTGCATAAACAGAAAATACCAGGCACCACCGATCAAAATAAGTGCTGATGAGCTGTCAGCAGTAGAGGACTTCAAGTACCTCGGACCATTACCGGAATTCTTTGTGATAAAAGAGTGCCGGTCAAGGTCAAAGGGAAGCTGTACAAGACAGTGGTAAGGCCTGCGATGTTGTATGGACTAGAGACCCCACCTCGGCCCCAATCCCCAACCAGTAGTTTTGAGAAAAATCTGAAAACTGCAGAAATGTGCGTGATGAGGTGGTCTCTTGGAGTTACAAGAAGGGGTATGATTAGAAATGAGAGGATTAGAGGCACCATCAGGGTATGTGACTTCAGAGGAAAACTGGCAGAAGCAAGTCTGAGATGGTACGTACATGTCCTGAGGAGAGAAGATGGTCACATTATGAAACGTCTGGTTAACATGGAGCTACCAGGGAGGAGAAGACAGGGAAGACCAAAGAGAAGATGGAGAGACTGTTTCAATAATGACATAATTAGGATTGGACTGTCAGAAGAGAATGCAAATGGAAAGAGTCAATCCGCTGTAACAACTCCTGAAAGGGAAAACGCCGAAAGAAGATGATGATAGTAAACTGGAGCGCAGTAGTACTGATAACGTATGATGTCAAAGCCAGGAGAATCTGCCAGTTTTTAAATATATTGACAGAGAAATTGAGAATCTGGAGAATCTGTCAGTTTTAAAAAATATTGACAGGGAAATTGATCTGATGTGCTCATCTTTCATTCTACTTAACCATGAGCTGCAGAGAACACCAGTTTTCTGGCAAAATCGACTCAGAAAATGTAATAGAATCAGACTCGGGACAATCCATAATATTTTTAATAGTTTTGTTATGTAACGTCCGATTCCAAAATGGCGGAACCCGGCTTAGACAATTTGTGTTTAAAAGTAGCAACAAATTTCCTCTTTAGCATTTGTCAGGTGTTGAATATTAAATCTTAAAGCCAGAATATACTAAGATGTTTTGTAATTTGTTGCTGGTACAAATTTTAGTAAATGCATAGGCAAGTATTATGTTAGCTGAAAGGCTTGCAAGACTTTATAATGTTCAAAAGGATATTACAATAGGGTAACCAAGGAAGCTCTGCATTACACAAGTTAAGTTTTGGTTTTAGTTTATTCACTATTTTGGATTTGCATTGCCCAACTCCATCCTATACAGCAAAAATTTACAGTACTTGAATATTAAAACTACAGAAAAAGGAAAACACCGTTGTGGTTTCAGAGTTTTTATTGGTCATCCTTGCTCACAGGACAATCTCAATGCCATGGATATTTTGGAGTAAGGTTAAGCAAGGCAATATCAACAAGATGGATACATCTAATTAATACTTTGTTTACCACCCAGACTTTTGACAGGGTAACACATAAAAATTCGAGTTGGATGAAGTTCTTGGAAAATTATTTTGGCCCACCACCGAGGAAAAGCAAAGCTGGAGGAACAGGAATCAAGGTGCTGCTCTTTATCGTTTGTAACCAGCAAGTTTGTAACAGTACATAGACTTGTTTATGCACCGACATCTTATTTTTTAAGATTTTAATTACTGTGATATTGTTTAGAATGCCTTTCCAGCCAAATATTGCTGTCGAAGTGGCAGCTGTCTGTTTTTAAAGATGGGGGACGAAACGCAACAAGGGGGCTCTACTTGGTCAGTGATCAATAAGCCGGGGTGTCAATAGGGACGGGTGGCAGGAACTGGTGCAAAGGAGCTTCAAGGGATGGGGCACAAAACACGAAAAAAAATTACATAAAACAGTACTTTTTTGCTCTGAATTTTTTCACCTTTCCTTCCCCGAAGGTTTGTGAACCTTAAAGCCGAATACATATGAAACTATGGTCGAATCCAGGTTTGTTCCTTTATATCGCACTTTGAGGACACTCCCCTTGAAAATATTATTCTGTTCGTACCCTCCGAAGTATATACCTCATTTAAAAGTTAATTTAACTATCTGGCAATGGGTTTTCAGAATGACTTGCTGCCATTTAACTCTTTTTCAGCTTGCTCATGCACAACGAACTTTTGGTAACTGTTGCCAATGCCCAAACCGACAAACCAACTTGTATAATTGCGACAGAACCGAGGACTGATTTTACATGCAAGTTTTAGAAGGTAAAATGGCTATAAATAAGACGAGAACTAATTTATAGGATATTGTTTTTTCCTAATCGTTATCGTAGTGACGGGACGCAATGGCTTCTATGTGTGGGTTTCTGGAAAGATAAACTGAGAAATAACACCTTCCTCATGCCCGTTCCTTGTAGTTTTGCATTATTATGATACACATCCTTGTGATTATTGTTATAGCTTCCTACATGTTATAGTTAACAAGTGATTGTAATGGTAATGTGCAGTGGCTGGAATTAAAATTGAGAACGCTCCTGTGCCAGTTTCTGAAGACTCGTATGTGATGAAAGAGGGGTTTTTTACGTTTGAAGAAGTTGGCTTTGAAATGTTTTCGTATTATTTTGATCCCACTCAGAAATTAACATCTCATTGTAGACTTATTTTTCTCGCAGCTCCCTTTAATTTTAATTATACACTATCATTTTATTTTGTAAAATCATTTTATTTTATTTTATTTGACCGTAGCCATTAAAGATGGAATACCATGCAGACAGCTGCAAAAAAAGTTTGAGTGAAAATGACTCGGCCGACGACGAAAGCAGTGGCAGTTGCTCTACCCGAGAGAAGTAAGCTTGTATAATTAAGTCTTTTTAGCTGCCCTTCTCTTTTCTAAGGATACACTAGTGCACGTTATGTATTTTTCTTTTGATACTGGTACATAAGGCCAAGTATTTACCCCGAGATGCCGCAACTTCATTGCGGTAGAAAGTTCACTGAATTTGCCCTAATACCATTCATGCGTCATTTTCCATTACAGTAGCCTGAATGATTCGAACCTCGAGATATATTTTTGAATTTTTTTTTCATCTGAACATATTTCCAGTTAGTCAAATTTGAAGGCATTTTTCATCGTTATTTGTAACAAGTTTTGTCGAACAGTCTGAAAAAATAATGCAGCCTTTTACTTGCTGCCCACTTGATTCCAGGTATTTCTTGATCTCATTTTGTTTAGAATGATTGTTTTGGTTAATTTTAGAACAAGCAAAGGATGCAGATCGTTTGCTTGTTCTCAATCCGTTTAAATTGATGCTTTTTATTAAAAGCGTTTTTGATGTACTTTTTGGTAATGTACTGTACCTTTATGTACTCTTTGTCGATGGTATAATTTTGCCCAGCTTGACATACTCTGGTTTTGTCAGTTTAAACCAAATTATTGCAATGGCTATTGTTTTGCATCCATTAAGTTGAACTGAAAGGGGCAAAATTATCAATGACAGAGCAAAGTGTAAACAACGCATCCTCAATTATTCAATTTGCAACCCAACCGAATAACTTCTTCCTGCAAGCTCAACCTGTTCTTATTACCAAATATATTAGACGTAATCAAATTTAAATCCAATTCTATACATTTCCGACTGCGTTAGTGTATGGCTTAAGCCAGTCTGGTTGACATAATTTTGACAATCAATTGCTAAAAACAAACAATAGATTGTCAATGAATAAAAAAAATTTGAAAAGCATGATTAAGAACGCTTATTCTTCATGCAGTGGTGAGCAGGGGTTACCAATCAAGATAAAGAATGAGATGTACTATTGCTTCAAGGAAGTTCCTGTTGTGTGTCCTTGTGTTGGGGTGGGAGGGGAAAAGTTTGCTTAATTAGCATGTTCCATGTGTTCTGAGTGCTTTACTGTACTAGTCCCAGCAGGAAGCTGCCAGGAAGTTCATAAGATTTCTTTTAAATTTGGACCAATGAGGAAGCTCATCACACTCACTTTTCAAATTCTATGGCCAATCAGACCTTTGGGTGATTTCTAAAATTTTGAAGTTTACCTTTTTTTGATTTTAAAGAACTTTTAATTCAATGTGGATTGCATAACACGCCCTTAGGTTTCTCTTTTCCAAGGTTCCATCCTCTAAAATTGTTGAAAATCCTAAAAAATTAAAACCTTGTAACAAATCCCATAAATCCCTAGATTTTCCAGTTTTTTATGAAGTCTTCTAAAAGTCACTTAGTTTTTAAAGAAGTGAAAAATTTAATTTGTCAAATATTGCTTTACTTTGAAGAGGTTTTTGGTAACTTGTTATCCAAAGTGAAGCATTTTGTTGGCCTGTTTTTCACCTGCATGTTCAATTTTGGTCCTGCAAAACTTACAAAATTTATTAAAAGGCAATAAAACTCACAGTTGATAGGGAGATATGCTGCATCAGATATTTTAAATGGATTCAAACATGTTTGGATGATGTAGATGCTGAAAAATTGTTGATTGCTCCAGTTGTTGATCATCATTAAGAACAGATAGCTTGATTCTGAGCAGCCATGGCCCTCTTCACCAGCTCACTCCAGATGTTCCAGTCTTAGGCAACTCTTGTTGCTTCTGCCATTGGCCATTCACATAAGTCTTTGATGTTAACTCCCAGTCTAGTTTTTTATCTGCCTCCACCTCTATTTACAATAACCATGGCCACAAGGAGAGTTTTTTCCAGGACTGTCATCCCTCAAGATGTGATCTATGAAGGACAGCTGGTGTGCTTGTATTGTGTTTAAAGAAACAATCTTTGCAGTTGATCTTTTGCAATACCAAATCATTAGTTACCCAGTCTGTCTGACTGATACAAAGCATTCTGTGATGATACCACAGGTTAAAGCTTCCCAGATGTTTTCTGTCTGATATCTTTAGGAACCAACATTCCGATGCACAAGTTGCTACCAGCTGTAGATGCATGGCTCAAATGTTAACACTGTTTCTTTCAACTTTGAATAAGGAAAGTCATTAACTTAAATATGTTAGAGGTAATGAAAGCTGATGGAACTAACCATGAATCTGTCATTTTCCCCTAACATGGGTCAAAATTGAAAATTTTGTTCTAATTGGTATATGTGAGCCAAAAAATCAATGTATGACAATTTTGATAAATTTGATCCTAGGAATTTTTGTACAATTATCCTTTTGCTTTGTCAAAAGCAGTGATTTTATTTGAAATACATTGCTTTGTACCAAATGAAAGAGTTCAAGGATTGAAACTGAAATTTTATTGCTGGGTGTAACACAAGAAATAAAAATCCAGTATAACCAAAACCAATGCAAGGCTTGCTTTATTCAATCAGATCTACATTGGTATCTAGAAGAGAAAGGAATTACAGCCCAATTAGTAAGGCACATAAATGCAGAACAGTATTAAGGTAAAAAACCAAAAGTTAGGCTTGGCAAATTAAATACCTCACCACACAAGTCCTGTAATCAGGATTTTCACTATGCTTTATTATGTAGGTTTGACACTATGGCAGTAGGCCTACAGCTTAACAAACCAGGTACTGGGGAGGTGATAGGCATTATGTTTATCAGCATTTTCTTTTTTAGTTTTAACGTCATTTTCCCCCAGCAATTGGGGCTCAGATGGTGCTCTTCAAAGGGACTTTGATTTGGCAGAGAGGAATTTCTTGGCTGGATGCTTTTTCCTGACGCTAACCAATGGCTTTTTACTTTGTAAAGTTCCAAATTCTCCTTGACAGCTTTGGGAATTGAACCCGGAACTCCTGGTTACTATGCAGTTGCACTAACCATTAAGCCACGACTCCTCTACCTGTTTACATTTAACCGTGACCCCAAATTAAGGATATGCTAAGCAATATGCAAGCTTGATTTTTTGTAAAAATTGATGTTTTAGGCATTTACAAAAAAGGGTCCAAGGTATTAGTTGTGGGTCATAGTATCAACGAAGAACTTATTGAAATACATTTAAAGGAAGGAGAAAGTTGAAAAGTGGTGGTGATTACTGATTTTGTAACACTTATAGTTGTTGGGTAATTACAGATTGGCATTGCAGTACTTGATAACATTAATTTCCTTTCTACTGGTCAAAGTCAGCCCTTTCAAACTCCAATTTATCATGCTATACTCACCAATGCCTGCTTCAGATAATAACTTGATTGAAAGTTATGATTTCTTTTGCAAAACCATAAAGTGCTGGAAATCACAAGTGATCAGTTGTTGTAAGAGATTTAAATGTCAAAATAGGATATGAGTGTGAAAACAAACCAGTAGGTTTTCTTTCCCTGAGAGTAAGGGAGTAAGAAGTGACAGAATGATAATCTGCTGCATCAAAAGTAAAATGACCACAATAAGTACATGATTCATTACGGTCAAACACCATCTAAAATGCAAGCTCACATAAGTCCAGGGTGGCCAAATTACTTGAGGTTGACCTTTTCCAGGTAAAAAAACAAGTATAATCAAGTGAAAATATCAACTGCAGTGTGAGAACATCAATTTTGACCACAAGCCAGCTGTTTTAGGCTTTAATCTGACACTAATATGTGTCTCCAAACCAAGAAGAGATAAAGACCTAAGAAGTTTATGTTGTATAGAGCATACAAGCAACAGTAATACAACGAGATACTGCAGAGGAATACTTTCAAAAGGAGCTCCTTCCAAGGCTGGATAATTGGGTAATACCAGTGGATGACAACCAATAAAAATATAATAAATAAATAAATAAATAAATAAATAAATAAAAGTAAATGAATAAATAGATAAATAAAAAGCAGCAATATTCTTTAATATAAAGTGAAGTACTATCATAATGCATTGGTGCAAAGTAAAACTGGCTAGTAAAAAAGTGTGAAGAAATGGAATTAAGACCTATCACTAGCCCTAAGCAGATGTACAAAAGGATAAACTAGATTGTAGGGAAAGGTCATTGCATGGTGAGAAGTGAATGAAAGCTGTAGACAAAACTGTTATTTTTGAGAAAGAACAATTTCTAGCTAGTTGAATTGAATATGTTCAAGAGCAGCTTTTTAATGGTGACAGGCAAATTGAAGATGGCATTGATGATTTGCTAAAAGGGCTGTCAATCTTAAAGGAAGAGGTAAAGTGGACTCGAAATAACACAGAAAGCTGAAAAAACGTCTGGACCAGAAAGGCTTTGCATTGAGGTTCTTCTTGCTCATGATGAAGGAGGAAGACAGGTTTTATGGGAACTGTTCTAAGATCTACAAAGAAGAGCGTTCTCCCCAAAAGATGATCCTTTTAATCTTCATCAAGCACTTTCAAATAACCAGTACTTGGATTGTAACGGTCATCAGACAATTAGTCATATGTGTTACATTATCAAACCCTTTCCAAAAATTGGCCTTTGCTGAATAAAATAACAATTATGGTTTTAAGTTAAGGTGTACTAATTTTATTTGTTGAAAAATTGCAAATAAGTAGGCCTAGTGTGATATTCACTTTGAGAATTTCTGTGTCCTTTTGATCTTCTGCAAAAAGATTAACACCAGAAGTTCCATTAATAGATGACACACATACAAAACTTACCAATAAGATTCTTGCACTGTCACTTTGTATATATGTATGAATGTATCTATGTATATTTGTATGTATGTTTGTATGTATGTTTGTATGTGTGTGTTTGTGTATATGTATGTATGTATGTATGTTTGTTTGTTTGTATAATAATCCAATTGCTCAAGATTGAATTGATGCCATTTTTGTCAACCTATGTAAAGAGAAAGGCAAGTAGTAAATTTGTAATAGCCATTGAGTAATTTCATTGCTTGCAATTATTGGAAAGTTTTTGAGATGCTGCTCTTGAATTAGTTAGAGATGTGTGTTTGGAGGAAGGTTATTTCTGAGTGGCAGTCTGGTTTTTATGCAGGGCATGGAACTGCCAACATGAATTTCTTTGGCAGGTCATTGATAAATGTAAAGAGCAATATATACCTCTTTGTCAAGTATTTGGAGATGTAATCAANTGTATGTATGTATGTATGTATGTATGTTTGTTTGTTTGTTTGTATAATAATCCAATTGCTCAAGATTGAATTGATGCCATTTTTGTCAACCTATGTAAAGAGAAAGGCAAGTAGTAAATTTGTAATAGCCATTGAGTAATTTCATTGCTTGCAATTATTGGAAAGTTTTTGAGATGCTGCTCTTGAATTAGTTAGAGATGTGTGTTTGGAGGAAGGTTATTTCTGAGTGGCAGTCTGGTTTTTATGCAGGGCATGGAACTGCCAACATGAATTTCTTTGGCAGGTCATTGATAAATGTAAAGAGCAATATATACCTCTTTGTCAAGTATTTGGAGATGTAATCAAGGCTTTTGAGACTGTCGATCATGATGCTCTTTGGAAGGTGCTGGGCTAATATGGTTGCACACCTGGATTTGTTGATAAAGCCAGACAGTTACATCATTCAGTGATGGCTCCTGTAAATTGATCAGTTATCAGAAGATATTGCTATTGAAAATGGAGTGAAATGCAGGGACATTCTTCCCCAAATGCAGTTTCACAGTATTTGGCTGTGGTCCTGCGATATGCTTTTAATGACTGTGACATATTTTTCCAATTTAGAACAACTGGTAAAGTGTTCAATTTAAGGAGATCCCAGGCCAAAGGTCTTGTATGTGGAATTCTTGGTAGGGAACTCCTGTATGTTGATGATGCTGATCTTGTTGTTGATTCTGCTGGTGATATGCAATATGTCATGGATTGCTTTGCTGATGCATGTACTCATTTTGGTTTGACAATCAGAATTGATAAAACCAAGGTAATTTATTATGCCTGGACCTGATGAGCATTATGTAGAACTGGACTTTTTTGTTAATGGAAAAAGCTTGAAGTTGTCAATGGTAGGCCTACTGTTGATTTTGAAATCAAGGGAAGGATCAGCAAAGCTTCAGGTTCTTTTGACAAATTAGAAGACAGAGTTTGGTGTGGTGGTGATCTCATTCCAAAAATCAAACTGTATTGGTGACCTGTTTGCTGGCCACTCTTTTGTATGCCTCAGAGACATGGACTCTGTATCAGTTGTAAATCAAGCTGCTTGAGAGATTTCACCATCATTGTCTCACATTCTTGGAATTGGAGAACCGTACCCCCAACACTTCTGTCTTGTCCAAAGTAAACACTGTAAGCATATTATCAATGGTGATGAGAAGTAAGATGCACTGGGCTGACCACTTTACACAAATGGATGACTCCAGGCTCTGTAAAAAACTGTTTTATTGTGAAGTGTCATCTAGAAAAAGATATCAGTGTAAGCCATGAAAGAGGTTCAAGGAGAACCTGAAGCCTATAGAGATTGTTGTGGGAGGCATTAAATGCTGATCATGAGGTTTGATCTTTTAAGGTGTCAAGTTGTATAGGAGAGAAGAGTTTCTCATGCTAAACTGAAGAGAATCTGCAGAGCTGATTATGGCCCTGTTTGGCCTTGTAAGGTGTGTGGACGACCTCTGCTGTCTAAGGCAGCACTGGTGAATCATCAGAAATCTCATCTGACCATAAAGCCAGGAATCATTCCTGTTGTGCTTCTTACTGCTGCTACTTCTGAATCTTCCATTTATTCATTTCCGTGCATCTGGTGGACTCAAGCAACACCTTGGGATTTATAGAGATGAAAATCCTGCTGTTGCTACCCTGATGGATTACATGGAATGACACAATCTGTCGCAAACTGTGCAAGTTGCTTGCAGGTCTCAAGAGCCACTTAAGACTACATGGGGCTGGAAGAGCAGGCAGAGGAAGGAAATGAAGGAATGGCACTCATCTGACAAGATAGAGCAATTATATTTGTATGTATGTATGTATGTATGTATGTATGTATGTATGTATGTATGTATGTATTATGTATTATGTATGTATGTATTATGTATGTATCAGATTGCCACAAAATTTGTATGTATGTATTATGTATGTATGTACTATGTATGTAACAGATTGCCACAAAATTTAAAATTTAAAATGTTTTTAATAGCTTAAAAATCAATACATTGCAATTCGAATTAAATACAAACAATATTACAATTTTTTTATATTACAAATAGTTGCCAATTAAAACACAGAATTACAGTGGCAGGGATAGCATTAAAAGGTTGGCTTGATCTTGTTACAATAATGGTCACCTCAAATTTGATTTTTCAAATGGGAATCATATTCTAGTGTTCATACGTATTGATCAAACATTATTGTTTATGTCCTTGTGAGCGACGATTTTTAGTGGAAGATTATTTTGTAGAGCAGTAGCCAATATGGCAGATTGTTAATTCCCTTGTATGGACAGTCTGAGATACTAAATTTGCGACGAGGATTTGAATTGGTAGTTTTACAGTTTCCTGCTTTTGATACTAATACAGAACCAGCCTCACTCGGAATAGCATGGGAGAAATGGATGCAAAGGCTTGAAAATTTGTTTGTTGCTCTTGATGTCAAGAACAAAAGTAGAGAAACATCTTTACTGTTACATTGTGGTGGAGCATGCCTCTGTGACATTTGCTACACTCTTGAAACGGATGTGGACAGACTAAGCATGTCAAAGCCATGCTAGACACTTATTTTGAGCCAAAAGTGAATGTCAGTTATGAGACTTTTTTTTTCAGCTAGCTCAAGAAGATGAAAAGCCAATCAATGGTTTCCTTACTTGTCTGCGGGAAGCAGCAACTCGATGTAATTTTCACGACATGAACAGAGAAATAAATGACGAGATAATGCGAAAATGCCAATCAGAGAGGCTGCGGCGTCGAGCCTTACGAGATAATCCTTCATTGGATGCCCTGCTGGCATCATGGCTGATCGAGAAGCTAAGGCCATCGAAAATACCAACATTAGTGTGAATAAAGCTAGGCAAACAAACTATAGTCCTGATAAACGAGTTTCAGTTGCTGAGAAGCCATCTAAGAACGACGATTTGTGTTCTAGTTTTGGGGGACAGTGGTCCACACCCAAAAGGACGTCGAAAATTAACCTGCATGGGCCTATGAATGTAGAAATTGTCTCAGAAAGAATCATTATGCTCGAATGTGTAGAAATATAAAAGCAAACAAAGTGAAGGCCACCCATGATATAGATAGCGATTATAATGATGACGAGTATGCCTTAAATGTTATCAACACAAATGCTAGGTCGAAAAAGAAGAAACCTATCACCCATGTGACTGTAAAAATTAATGGTATTCGAATGCATCTTCAATTTGACTCCGTCATTGTTTTGGATGAAGCTAGCTACAGCAAGTTGAAAGGGAATATTTATATTGAGAAAACAAGGGCCAACCTGTTTCAATATCTGTTGAGCCCTTGCCACTTGCTGGGAAGTTTACTATGGTTATTTCAAGTAAAAGCTGTTTCGATACTGCAGATTCTAATGTTGTGAAAGACACACGATCATCAGGGGTTTTGTTGGGGTCATCGTCAGCCATAAATTTGGGCATACTTCACATATTTAACTCTGTGAAGAGTGGCCTAACAATATCAGACCCCAAAATCCCAACAAAGATTACTACTTCGTACAGCTAGTCCTACAAAGATAGTGAGACCGCACGATTCATTGCCAGGAAAAGTAGGCAAGTTAATACAGGACTACGATTACCTTTTCCATGGCATGGGGAAGGTGAAAGGTGTGGAAGTTAACTTAAATGTTGACGAGAATGTTAAACCAGTTGCCCGGAAACACAAACGGGCTCCCTTTCACTTGAGAGACAAAGTTGAAAAAGAACTGAAAAGGCTGGAAGAGTCCAAAATAATCGAAAAAGGGGGCAGTCCCATGGACTGGGCACCTATTGTAATTACACCGAAACGTGTGTGGACGTGATTGAAGCTAATCAGGGCATAAAGAGGACACGGAATGTGATACCAACGGTTGGGGAACTCAGAAATGATTAAAATGGTGCAAAGGTCCTTTCTAAATTGTACTTAGCTAGTAGATCATCAGCTGGAATTAAAAGAACAGAGTAGTAGTATTACCACATTTTTAACTCATGTTGGCTTGTTTCGATACTGTCGGCTCAATTTTGGAACATTCTCTGCTTCTGAGCTGTTTCACGAAGAGTTGGGAAAACGTCTTGAGGGCGAAGCAGAGGGTTGGGTATAACTTACAAGTGGGGTAAGTGTGAGCTTGCACTGCCTTCTCCGACGTTTTACGGGTTGATGTTCTCAGCAGATGAAATTGGCCCTGACCCTGACAAAGTAGAAGCCCTTCATCACATTCAGGCACCGACAAATAAAAAAGAATTGCGTTCATTTCTTGGTATGACGAATTATTCGGCTCAGTTTATTCCTAACTACGCAACATTGGGAACTCCACCATGAGAATTGACGAAGAAAAAAATTACGATAGAGTTGAAAATCTGAGCATGAACTTGCTTTCAGGTTACTTAAGGAAAGCCTTAAGGAAAATGCGCCTCTGAAGTATTATAACCCTAATTTGGAAACTGAGGTCATTTGCGGCATAGACTGTGATTAAAATCAGAGGGTCCTTTTTAACAAAAACACAATGGTCACTTTCACATCTTTCGAAACCTAAGCCTTGTAAATACGTTGTAAATCTTTGATTCCAGCAACGTGGACTTTGCTTGAGTCCATACAACGAACACTTCAATTTACACACCAAGGTTTTTTTGCCTTTTTCTGTATAACGGGGGGGGGGGGGGGTGTCCCTTTGGTTTTCCCGCTTTAAAAACCATTTTAAAA
>RDPX01000053.1:1657966-1667969 GCA_003991215.1 Morbakka virulenta
GTCCTTATGTGCTCCCTATCAAATTATTTTTCCGATAGACTGCAATTTTTTTTTTGAGTTTTTCCTAGTTCGCTGGGGTGTCGGGTTGTTCCATATGGATTTCCTCGTTTAAATAACCATTTAAAAATGCTGTAGTGATGCTGTGTGTCGTTATAATCAACACCATATCTCTGAGAATATCCCTTTGCAACAAGTCTTGCTTTATATCTCTCAATTGATCCATCCTCCTTGTATTTACGTTTGAATACCCATCGACAGCCTATTGGTTTACGACCTTCTGGCAGCTGTACAAGTTCCCATGTATTCATATTCACCAGCGAATTGTACTCTTTGTCTGCAGCTTCCTGCCATTTCACATTTTCTTTACTTGACACAGCTTCATCAGTTGTCTTAGGCTCATCCTGACTGATGTCAAATAAATAATGACATGTCTCTGGCTGTGCTACTGCAAGATCAATTTCATCAAATTTTGTGACATCTACTTCATCACCCTGAACCCAGTTAACTAAGCGATTTGATTCTTTCCTTTTATGGCCTATTAATTACAGGTGCTGGTTCAGAAATATCAGCTGGCTGTAGATTCTGACTTTCAACTTGTTCATAGTTTGACGAAGAACTTTGTTGAACTGGTGTTGGAACAGGATCACAATCAAGTACTCTTTCTCTTCCAAAGTCGTTCTCATTAAATTGAACATCACGTCGAAAAATCAGCTTTCGGTTTTGCTCATCAAATAATCTTTAGCCAGTAGAATTTGATTCATAACCAACCAATCGTAATTTCTCAGCTTTTGGCAAAAGCTTCCTGTGCTCTGTTTCCGGTAACACTGCGTATCCATAGCAACCAAAAATACGTATATGGTCTACTCTTGGCATTCGACCCAAAAATCTTTGATAGGGGGTAACGCCTATTGTAGTTGTTGGCATACGATTGCGAATATAAACTGCAGCTCCCTCTGATTCAGCCCATAAGTTACGTGGTACATTTGCATGTACAATTTGGGCAAGAGCAATTTCATTGATGGCACGGTCTCTCTGCGACGCCATTTTGTTAGGGAGAATGTGGTACAGTTTTTTGATGCACAATTCCTTTCATCTTTAAAAAGTCTTCAAACTACTTAGACGTATATTTCCCACCATTATCTGTACCTAGTACTTTGATCCTTTTCTCTGTTTGATTTGCGACTTCCGCTTCATACTTCTTAAACTTTGAAAAAACTTCATCCTTTGTACGCATGAAATAGACACGGCAAATCCTGCTATAATTGTCAATGAAGGTTACAAAATACTTTGCACCGCCATAAGATGCTGTTGACATCGGTCAACACACATCACTGTGCACAAGTTCCAATATATCATTTGTACGTACCTCACCAATTGGTTTAAAGGCTTTTCTAGTTTGCTTAGCTTGCGCGCAACCTTCACAAAATGACCTATGTAATTTACCACGCTTGGGTAAATTAACTCCTCGAATTAGGCCTTTTCTCACTGCGTGTACTAAACACCCCGCACCACAATGTCCTAATCTTCTATGCCATAAATCCATTGTAGCTCTCAACTCGTCCTCACTGCTGGCTGTGTGTGCTGTCTTTATTGCTTGCTTTTCGACGTTGACCTGCGGGTCTGCACGAAGAATGAACATCTTGCTTTTCGATTCACCTTTAGCAGCAAGCTCTTTCTTTCGATCATACAACCAGCAACACGAGCTCCTAATTACAAGCGAGTTGCCCTGTGCTGTCACTGCGTTAACTGAGAAAAATTTTTTATTTAACTCAGGTACAAACAACAAATTTGTCAAAATAAGTTCGCTAAAATTTCTATTATTAGCGTAAACATTAAGAATAACTGTTCCAGGCCCTATTGCAAAACACTTATTGTCATCTCCTGAAAATACAGGCTCTGGGGACGTAAACTGTTCATAACTACTAAAAATAACAAAATCGTAAGTCATGTGTGCACTAGCATCACTATCAACAATCCATTGATTACGTTGCTGTAAGCCTCCATGATAAACAACAGTAAATAGACCTGCGTCTTCTCCATACTCATCCTTGTCTTCTTCACAAGCCATTTTTGCCTCCTGGATTGAGTCTGCTTCTCACTTGAATTGTTCTTCCTGTTACTTCCACATCTAGTAAACTGACTTTCACCATCATACTTGTGCGTACAATCACGTTTGAAGTGGCCGTCGTCTCCACAATGGTAACAAGGACCAGAAAATTTTTTTCCACGACTATGCTTTGAAATATTGCGATTTGCAGCATACATCACTGACGAACTTGACGATTAATTCCTTTTCTCCATTACTCTTTATTCCTTTGTTCGTAGTCCTTCCCTCAACTCTGACTGTACGACTTCACCTTTTGCCACGTAAGCAATGCGTAAATTTTCGTATTCAGGCGGTAATCCACGAAGAAGAACAGCGATTTGAAAATCTGGAGCAACTGCAGAATCTATTACAGCTAATCGCTCAGTTATGTCCTGTAAATCCTTAAGATGTGCATCCACAGTCTGATCTGACTTCATTTTTAAATCGAGTAGCTGTGAAAGTAACTGCAACTTGTTTAACAACGAAGCTCTGTCAAAAGTTTGAACCAATTCATTCCATTTCTGACGTGGGGTAACTAATTCCGATCTAGCAATGATATGTAACTGAGAAGTACATACAGTCTGTAGTAAAATCGAGTTGACCCTTACCTCTCGCACTATAAATCGAGTCAACGCCTCTTGATTTTCACTATCATATCTAGGGGGAACAACAGATCCATCTACTAGATCTCAAAGTTCTTTAGCTTGTAAATAAGCAGTCACTTGCGATTTCCGTATCGGCCAATTGGAGTCGTTCAGTTTATCGATAGACGGCAACTTATCGTCTGAAGCCATAACTCTGCTCCGTGTTAAAAAGGTAACACAATAAACGTTTGGAACTTACAAATTGCTTCAAAAGAACACGTCCATTGAATATTCAAGGTGATCTCAATGACGCAAACTTTATCTGAGCTCCTTTCTGCAGTGGAAGCATGCTCGGACCACAACCAGTGTTGTGATGAAGTATCAGCATCGAGAAACATATAAACAAATACGGCACGATATGATTTGCATAAATTGTAATCAATGCTAATAACATAACTTGTACATAGCTCGTGCAGATCCAACTAACTAAATCCAAAACAAAAGACAAAAATAAGCTAAAGTGATTGGCAAGACAGACAGGGGCAACCGCAGTACCGAGGCACTGGTGTCACTGGGCTGCACAATCTCTAACACAAGGTTTAGTCAAAAGAAAACAGTTTTTCAGGTCACGAAATTGTTTTCCTGTTATTTGCCATCAAATTGAAAAGGTAGTTTGACCATGTCCTGGTTGTTAAGTAAATTCGCATTATCCATGTTAAGAGCCACTGTACTTAACAGAGCTTCCTTCTAGCCCATGGGAGTGGCTAGATATTAATTTTCATGAGCCATTGCCTACAGGTAATTATGTGTTAGTTGCTATAGATGAATACTCTTGCCATCCTGAGATAAATTTTACAATAACCACCTCGGCCAAAGCTACGACCCCAAAACTGGATCGAATAGTGTCCCCATTTGGTATACCGTTACAACTGAAAAGTGACAATAGTCCTCCGTTTGATTCAAAGACATTTGAGACTTACTGTAACTTTATGGGCATCGAATACAATCCTATCACTCCACGTCACCCAAGAGCTAACGGTTTAGTCGAAAATTTCAACAAGTTATTTCAACAAGTTAATTAATAAAGCTATTCGCATTTCAACTATTGAACCCACATTCTGGAAACAAGGACTGTACAAATTCTTCAGAAATTTTCCTGCTACACCACATGCTACTGCAGGAAAAAGTCTAGCTAAACTGCTGTTTAAGAAAAGACCTTTTCTTACTAGACTTCCAGATCACTCAACATTTGATGTTGATGACAGGGACATTCGTAAAAGAGATGATAAACTGAAGCTGAAAGCAAAGTTTTATGCAGATAGAACACAGTATATGAAACCAACAGATATTGAAGCTGGTTGTGATGGACTGGTGAAAAAAAAAGTTAAGTTACAGCCACTTTATGACTCAGTACCATACACAGTCATTCAAAAGAAAAGTGCCATGATCAGATGAGGTTACTTTGTTGGATGAAAACGTGGATGAAGAAGAGGAGCCAGTTGATGTTCGACCTCAAAGAAACAGACAGATGCGGAAACAATATGATGATTATGAAATGGCATTGAAAATTGATTCAGTGAAAGGGTTTAAAGTGTAGAAGTGAAGTGCTGGTAACCTCTGCTTGAAGAATGAACATGCAATATTGACTTGTAAGTAGACGTAGGGTTTTCTATTCTAGTTTGTTGCTTGATTATGTCCTTTTATCAACTAGTATTCATGGATTGATCATTCGGTGTGATTCGTGTTGTTAGGTGTTGTCTTGTTCATATGCGAAAATCATATCCTATTGTTCAAGTTGACGTAATATCAGTATCGTCATCATAATTTTGGTGATTTTCTATCTGAAAGTTTTGGAGGGATGTAGCATTCATAGATATTGATCAGCCATTATTGTTTATATCCTTGTGAGGAATGAGTTTTAGTGGAAGATTATTCTGTAGATCAGTAGACAATATGGTGGATGGCCAATTCCCTTGTCTCGAAAGTCTGAGATACTAAACATATGAGTGTCAAAATGAAAAGAAAATTTAAACTTCATTGTGGTTTTTTGATGAAATATAATTTTTAGGGCTGAGTCATGAATTCAAGAGGAGATACTAGGTATCAGTAGTAAAGATACATCATCTTCCTCCCTGTATATTTTGGAAGAGGTTTTCTTTGATCTTGTTTGTGGATTTGAAGTCAGATGCTAGATTATTCCATATTTTCGCTTCAAGTAAAATAGGCATTTTAACCTGAGTTACTTTTACAGATTGGGGTGTTTAAGTAAAACTTGGACCTTCATATTTTGTTACTATGGCTAATGTTTGGAATAATTCATTGGTGGAAGCTGGAACAGTGACCTTGAAAGTTTTTATTATCTTTAAATTGATATTTTGATTTATTCTCTGCTTTGTTGGGAACCAGTTCATAACTTTGAATTCTGTAGCCCCAACACATGCAACTGTTTTTTTCAATTCAGATTAAAACAAATGCATTTGTTTTATGTCGATTAAAGTTTTTGAATAACTTCCTACTCAAAATTGGGTACCACGAGGCACGTGATTAATCGAAATGAGGTTGAATAAGAGTGCTTAAGAGCAACCCCTGAAGAAAGATATACAGAAAGGTTTGTTTTTATTTTTCTGAGCATTTTAGTTGAGATTGACTCCTCAGAGAGATTTTCGCACAGAATACGTTGGAGATCTGTGACCACTAAATGTTGTTTGATTGCTATATCACTCTTCCTAATGTACATCGTTTTAAGGTTTTTGCAGGGTTTTTTATCTGAAAAGAATGGATTTGTTTTTACCCTTCCAAAAGTAAATCATTTATGGCTCTCTGTATTTCCTGATCCCCACAAGCTTAATACAGTTAAAAAGAGTTACAAGATTGCATAATATTACATGTAACAAATAACTTTAATATCACTGACATACCGGTTACAAGATGCTTCATGTAATATAAGGGATTAAATATTCGAGTTATGTCAGTAATGTCAACAAATAAATATAAAACAGTGGATTGTATGATAATGACTACAACTATACCACAATACTACAAGAATGAAGGCTAAGCACTGAACAGAGTTCAAGAAAAATATGTAATTGGCATTTACTGACAATACGTTACATTTGTTCATGTACGAAATAGCAAACTTTTCAAGTTACTCAAACAAAGCAAAATACATGTCAAAGATCTACATTTGCTGCATAACCTTTGCCATCAATAAAGCGCAGGAATTAGGCTTCTATCACCTGTGAGGGCACTTAGAAACAGGACTCAACTAAATAAACCTCACTTTTGTAAACATGACCTGAGTGTTTCTTGACCCGGAATGAAGGGTTTAGGTGTTCAACAACAGGCATTGGAGGGTTATAAAACGAAAGTTTATTTTGTTATCGCAGAAAGATATCAGATGATATTTGTGTTTATGGAGATTTCATGCAGAATACAGAGCTGATCTTAATCAAACCTTCACCAACCTAATTAATACAGGACTATAACAGAGCCTATGTGAATGGGAGCTAAGTAAATAAAAGAAAATCTTCTCAGGTTTATCTGTTAACCAAAAGAATTATATTGGGTAACAGCTTAAAACTTTAGGCAGTCAATACACTGTGGGCCCCCAACGTTGACTACAGTAGTATTATTTAACACTACAATAGACTGGTGTCATTGTGCAACCACAGATTGAAAGGATGTTTTTTATATGAACAAAAGTTAAACAAGATGCTTCCTATATGCATAAGCTTGCAGATGGTAAGACAACGGCTTACTGGCTCTGAAGTTCTATCACAACTGGCGGGGTGGGGGTAAAAGATTAGCTGTCTACTTACATAAAATGTTCCAAAGGTATTCCAGCGACATCATGGCAGGGGATTTCTGCTGTTAAAGTCAGGAGTGAAATTGATCCACATGTGCGTTAAGAATTTTTCATAGTAAATAAGGCCAAATAGCCTACGCATTGGCTCATTAAGAGAGTGTAGTTCATACTACACATAGTCAAGAGTGCAAACGATTGATCGGTTTCTCTACGGTTCTTTGGTATGGGGGAAACCAATGTTGGGCGAGTTGGTTTGACCAGCTATGCTATGACATGAAATCTTATTTGTTAAGATTCCGTCATTCATACCATGTCTTCGTCCAATTTTTTTCCACTGGGGTTTCCCGGTTCCCCATTCATTTCCATTACTAACACAATTTGATCTGATATATTTTTTTACTTTATTCCATAAAATTTCGTCACCCTTAATTTTTCACGTCATTCAGTTTTCGTCCCTTTGGGTTCCCGAACATAACCCCTTTAGTTTTCACCACTTCCACTTTGCCTTCTTTGAAAGACAATACGTTTTAAACCTTTGAAGAAAGAGATCAATGGTACACTTTGAACACAAACGAAGAACGTAAGCTCAGGTGATATTCCTCGAGTCCGTAAGTAACTCAGCTTTTTCACCAGGTGTCTCTGAATTTTACTAGACTTTAGTCAACCACAGTCAAAAGTATCTTGTGAATGTACCCATATGTCTTAAAAACTGCCAATCGTATTTTTACTTTTAACATTATGGTACCCACATCTCGTCAAGTAGCTTGAAGCTTGCCAATGGTATTTGTACTTTAATCAGCATTTTCAGTGTCCTACTAAGTGCTAATGGTCTTATATCAGCCTTGAAGCAGTTTTTAGCTTCCTATTCTCATTATGTTTTTCCCTTTTCCTTTTTGTTTACTGTGTCAAAACAGGACAACGTTGATAGCAGTTTTTACAGTATATGTAAAATACTGATGTGTTTACATGTATATTTTGCATATATGTACTGTATCCTGTATAAACATTAATTTAATAATAATAAAAATAATAATAATAATAATAATAATGATGATAATAATAAATGTCGACGAGCGCTCAGTAGTTCTCAGTGAATACCGGGATGGTGTCTGGTGGTTCCTCGTACTGGGCTGATGGGATCGTTAAGCAGGCAAGGTAGGATAGTGACATCAGGGGAAGAGTGCCTGTGAGGTATGGCCCACCGGTGCCCCTCACCTTAAACTGCGGGGAACGGCACACCCTGGAGTCTGTTGTTAGGAGGGTAGGTCGCTCTAGTCGAGGTTCCCATTAGCTCGTTGTCTTGATATACAGTAGACCCCACTGCCTTGTGGGTAGGTGTTTGAATCGAAGGCTAAGTAAGAAAATCCCGACAGAAAACACAAATCTTACTGCTGAGTGAGTCAGATTCTAAGATCATCAGCTAAGGGAGCCAACCCCTACAGAAAATAGACAAGGGAGAGAACCCTGACAGAAATCTAAACTCTTTAACATGATGAATACAACAAATACAAGTACCGCTAACGGCGTAAATGGGAGAGATTGGTACCTACCTCTGTCGCGGGCGGCAGGCTTCCTGTGGACAATCATGCAGGAGCAGGTCGTCATCCTGTTACTGGAGTTGAGCAAGAAGAACAACAGCAAAGAACAAAGGGGAAAAGGAAATGGGACAGACAGGATGACATCAAAGTTACGGAGTGCTACTTTCTGGCAAAGAGTGACCCAAGAACAGGCTATATGAACAGAATGCTGAAAATCTGGCGAGATAAGGGAGGACGTGGTGATGCAAGTAGTCAGAGGCTCGCAGATCAGATTAGAGTAATAAGGAGAAATGGTGTGCTATCGCAGTTAGAGATTAAGGAGATTGATGCCATCTAGCCAGGAATAGGAACCATCAGATTTAACCCCAGACCCGATCACTGAGATCAAGAATGTGAGCACACCCCAACGGCAGCATGTGTCAATGGATGAGACACAGCCACAAAACAATATGAGCAGGGACTTACAGATGACCAGAAAGAGATAATTGAAAGACTAACCAATCGATTAAGAGATCTGAATGGTGCGAACGTAAATGTGACTAGTTTAAAGAACGCAATGGCTAGAAAGGTTAGGAAGCGTACCCAAGACGTCAATGGGGTGATTGGCAGAATACCTACAGCAACTATTGAGGAAACGAACCAACTCATTTATGCAGGTGCTCTAGTTGTGGGAGAAGATCTAGGACGGAAGAAGGGACCAACGAGCAACTGTATGAGCAGGAAGCATGAGCCAAAATGGAAGATCAGGCTGGAAAACAAGATAAAAGAAAAGAGAAGAGATCTGTCGAGGTTAGGTGGGATTGAGAAAGAAAGGTGTGAGTGCTATGAGTATTTGGTAAAGAAATACCAGTTGAACAGTAGGACAGTCACTACAGTCAAGGAGGAATTGAGACAAAGTATAGTTGCCATCACCGCTAAAAAGAAAAGGTATCTGGAAAGACACGAGCAATACCGTCAAAATAAATATTTTGAAAAGACCAAAAAAGATTCTATCAACAATTAGAAGGCAAGGAACAGGTGGATATTCAACCAGATGCGGAAGAAGCAAGGGAATTTTGGAGTAACATTTAGGGTAATGGATGTGATCATAACAGTAAAGCGGCATGGCTTAAGGATGTCAAATGAGACATTAAGGTGGACGCAGAACGACAAGACACCACAATCACAGTTGAAATGGTGACCAAGGCTTGTAGTAGTATGTCATCATGGAAAGCTGCTGGCCCAGACGGAGTGCAAGGATACTGGATAAAGAGATTCACAACGCTGCATCAAGGAATCGCAGACCAAATAGACGAGATCTTGCAGAGTGCCCAGGTTCCATCATGGATGACTAAAGGAAGTACGTTGTTAATACTCAAAGACACTAGCAAAGGAAACATAACACAAAACTATAGACCGATCACATGCCTAACCCTTAAGTGGAAACTGTTAACATCAATAATAAGCCATGAGATCTACAAGCATCTTGATGAACAAAATCTGTTACCATGGGAGCAGAAAGGATGCACAAAGGGCGGAAGAGGGTCTAAGGAGCAGTTGGTAATAGACAAGTGTACCATGAAAGACAGTAAGGCAAGCTCAACCAACTTGGCAACGGGGTGGGTTGATTACAGTAAAGTCTATGATATGGTGCCTCACACATGGATTCACGAGTGTTTAGAGGTGTATGGGGTTGATAGCAGGATAAGAAACACGTTGAGACGGAGTACGAAATTTTGGAGGACAATGCTACAGAGCGGTGGGAAAGATCTAGGGGAAGTAGCAATAAAAAGAGGAATATTTCAAGGTGACAGTCTCTCGCCCCTCCTTTTTGTCATAGCGATGATACCACTGACAGCGGTACTCCGGATAGCTGCACCTAGCTACGTGTTTAGGGACAAGACTAAATTGAATCACCTCCTCTACATGGATGATTTGAAGTTGTTCGGTAAGAGCAAGAGCGACTTGGAGTCACTGTTGAATACTGTTCGTGTTTTTAGTGATGATATCA
>RDPX01000053.1:1668234-1723459 GCA_003991215.1 Morbakka virulenta
AAAGATCTAGGGGAAGTAGCAATAAAAAGAGGAATATTTCAAGGTGACAGTCTCTCGCCCCTCCTTTTTGTCATAGCGATGATACCACTGACAGCGGTACTCCGGATAGCTGCACCTAGCTACGTGTTTAGGGACAAGACTAAATTGAATCACCTCCTCTACATGGATGATTTGAAGTTGTTCGGTAAGAGCAAGAGCGACTTGGAGTCACTGTTGAATACTGTTCGTGTTTTTAGTGATGATATCAGGATGCAGTTTGGTTTTGATAAGTGTGCCATCACGGCTTTGAAGCGAGGAACATTAGTGAAAGATAGTTCTGGAATCGTGTTTGAAAACAATTAGGTAATACGGTCAATTGCCGAGGACAATTCCTATAAGTATCTTGGGGTGCTTGAGTTGGATGTCATAAAGCAGAGCGAAATGAAAATCAATGTGCAAAACGAGTACATCAGAAGGTTGAGAAAGGTACTTAAGTCCAAACTGAATGCTGGAAACCTGGTAAAAGCTAAAAACACGTGGGCGGTATCTCTCTTCAGATATGGAGGAGGGATCCTAGAATGGACGCAGCAGGAGCTGGAGCAACTAGATCGGAAGACACGAAAGCTGATGCACGCATATGGTGCTGTGTATTTACGAGCAGATGTAGACCGCCACTATGTACACAGAGAAGAAGGTGGTAGAGGTCTGATGAGTGTTTACGACACCGTGAAGTCAATACATCGCCAATAAGAGCTCTGACATCATGGGAGCAGTCAAAACGTATGTGAAAAGACCATCTGAAAGTGAAAGAAAAACATTCAGGAAGGAGCAGAAACAACAGAGGAAAGAAGGGTGGCAGGACAAGGCGATGCACGGGCAACTCTCAGTTTGACGCTTCAAGCTACCTCTCTTTAAACATTGCCAGCTTAATGGGGATGCAAATTCTTTTGTCTGTGAGGCAGACAAAAGAATTTGCACGAAAAATATCTGAGGACGAAAGGAGACCAAAACGTCATTGTGACTATTACTTGTTTTTGAGCACCTGCCTATGTCAAATACACCTCTTTTCAATAAGCAACTAGGGCAGCATTGACCTAAACAGCAAGCAACTCCAGGCCACAATGAAACAGATGTGGTCGACTGAGCAGTTAAGCAACTACGCTGGAACAAACAAGCTGTCAAACAACCATTCTAGGTCATTTCATATGATATAAACTGGATTTTCTGGGGGTTTTTTTATCAAGTATGCACCGAAAAGTACATACAGAACTAGCAACAATCTACAATCGTACTTTCTCTCAAAATGAAAACATTAGTGTAAGTACAGGAATACTTAGAACACTGCCAAAACCAAGAAAACCAACAGGTCCTCCAAAAAATCTTCGTTCCATAACACTCTTAGACAGCACCAGAAAAATTCTATCCAAAATCCTGATTGATCGAACACAAGAAGATTTCAACAGATACCTATTGTTAAATCAAAGTGCGTACAGAAAAGGCAGAAGCACGAGTGACATTCTATGGACGTTCAGGTGGATTATTGCCAAAGTACAAGAAAAACAGGGCTTAGAAATATACGTGATTGGGATTGATATGTCCAGTGCCTTTGACACTATATATCGCCCAAAAATTCTAGACATATCCAAAGAAATTCTTCATGAAGATGAATTACGGATTTTGCAGTTATTACTAAGCAATACCGCCTTAGAAATAAAAATGAAAGGAGCAAAATCAACACCTTTTACCTCCAATATAGGTTCACCACAAGGTGACGCCATCAGTGGTCCACTATTTACAGTGTATTTTGAACATTTTCTAAGACAACTCAGAAACGAACTGAATAATATCCCAATAGATGTTACCAAAATCAACGAAAAGTGGTTAGAACAAAAAAGATCAGCTCTACCAATAGAGATCACCTATGCCGATGACTGTGACTTTTTTTACAGAAAGCATAGGCATAAAACAGACAATTCAAGACAATACATGAATCTCTGAAAAAAGGCAACTTAACAGTGAACACCGATAAAACTGAAACAACAACACCAAAACACAGTAAAAAAGAAAGAGGATTGGAGAAATACGAAAAAATTGGGATCATTTTTAGGTGACAAAGAAGATATCAAAGCAAGAAAACACAATACAACAATAGCTCTGTCAAAAATGAACAAAATCTGGTTAAATAAAAGACACATTAGTATAGACAGAAAGATTAAACTGTATAACATGTTGGTCAAAAGCATCCTGGTGTACAACTGTTCAACGTGCGGCCTAACACTACAGGATGAAAAAGAGTTAGATTCGTTCCACCGACGTCAACTGAGGGAAGTTATTGGTGTAAGATGGTCTCATCGTATTCGCAACAAAAAAACTGTATAAAATAACAAAAACTAAACCAATTTCGATTGAGATAACCGAAAGGCGCTGAAAATTATTTGGACATATTTTGAGATTACCACCTGATGCACCAGCAAGAAAGGCAATGAAATTTTTCTTTGAAACAACATGTAACAATAAGTTCAGAGAACGAAAAAGAGCCAATCCACTCAACGATAAGACGTGATATACTGAAAACCAAACAGAAAAATCCGAACTTTGTTATTAAGGAACTGAAAACTGAAATTGCACTGCATAATATTGGTTCTAAAGCAAGAAATAGAAAACATTGGAAACTTATTACAAATTCAGTCGCAGAGGCGGCTTATTCTGACACAGCGACGTACGACCCAACAACTGGAAACATTGGAGACGACGAACTGCTGTAGAAGAGAATAAGCATTATTGATAGATTCTGTTTTTTATTGCATGAAAATTACTTGCATGCAGAGTCGGCCAGTATCAGGGTCAAAGAGGTGTTCATTTCAAACACGAATTGTTGCATAACAGATGTGCCAATTTTTTCAGATAATCATGATATGTGAGAATTAACAAGAAAAAAATCATTCGATTGTGTTCAAAGTTTTGACAGTTGTACTGTACCGCTTGCAGGGAAAAGTTTGTGTTGCGAAGAAATATCTGAAGAAACATCTTTGTTTAAGCTGGGATTCAAATGAAAAATAGAATATCGAGAACAATCAGTGATTGGAGTGTAACGGTGAAAGCTGGCTCTCACAAGTGTCAAAGATGCGGAAAGTTTTTTCAGTCAAAACAAGTATTGTCATCCTTTGTCATATGAATGCACCCGACAACAGTTGGCACCAATATGAACTACGATGTAGCTATGAAAGTATCTGTGATCGAAGTTAAGAGGGCATTTAAAAGAGATGTTGAATAAGTTTTAGTTTGTTTGAATCTGCTTCCAATTTCAATTCAATCACAATTGACTTAATAAGCAACCCTACAGTTGCCAACACTAAAACCTTTCGTCGAAGACACAGACGGTATGACTTTTATTGAAGATGAATGCGATAGAATAAGTTGTAAAATTCTCTTTCTTGTTCCATTAAAAACAATTCAAAGTCGCATGCTGGTAATTTAATGAGGAAAACCAAACTGGGCGTACATACCTTTTTTTCCTTACCAGATGCTTGGCTGCTTACCCAAACCTTGTGCGACCCCCTTTTTTCTTTAACAATTTCAGACCCATAAGTTGTTTTACGGCCTGCGTATTTGGTGGACTTTGCATTTTTCTTGAGCACCCGACGACGCAGATTTGAAGACCCATCGTCGATTTCTTTGCTGTTCCTGAACCAACGGGAAATTAAGGCCTTGTCAATGTTATTACGAAATGTCTTGAGGCTGACTATCGTGCCAGCGACAATCAAGCATACCATAAACCTGTGGATATTTTCTGGCAGGCAAATGCTGGGGCCGATACTAATGACAGTGTGGGCTGGGTACAGAAAACACATCTCTGCTGCACAAAACATGCCAGAACCTGTATTATTCTGGAACAACTCGGAGGCACAAGTAAGTTTATCTTTTCAAGAAGTCATAAGGAAATTGAATGGAGTAGCGTGGTACGGCATAAAAAGTCATACTGATCTATGGCAACATGTGATGTTGCCCTGGCATTTGTTTTAAAAGTTTTGGTTGGATAGGACCAACAGGAGTGACACTGAGAGATAGAGAAAGACGTACTGACATCAAGAGAGAATTGGGAGTGAGTGACATCAATGAAAAGGTCAAGGAAAAGAGAATGAGATGCTACGGACATCCACGGAGGAGGAAAGAAGGACACCCAGCAAAAGGGGCTTTGGATAGTATAGTGCCAGGAAGAAGGCCGAGAGGGAGACGAAAGAAGCGATGGAGAGCTAATGTGAAAGAGGATATGAGGTATCAGAAAGAGGCCCTGGGAAGAGAAACCTGGAGCCTGATCCGGGCGACTGACTCTGCAATGCGGGACTAACACCAATAATGGAGAAGAGAGAAATAGACCAACAGAACTGGATAAAACACGATGAAAATCTAGATGTATGGATGGAAAATAGCCAGACTAAGCAGGCTGTCAAGGAATGCGGAATCCTTATTTCGCAGAGGGCGAGGAAAGCAAATTAAAAAACTGAACAGTGAAGCATATAACAATCTACGTTATCGATATTTCCAACGAAGAGGGTACCTCATTACCGCGGATAGATCGGGTGATAAAGTGATAAGCTCGGAAGGGCTGATCAGGTACATAGTCCCATCGCCCTTACCGAGTCAAACTCAGAACAACCCTGTCATTATATCAACTCCTATAGCTGATCTTAAACCCGAAGAACAAGATATACTAGAAGAGGATGATGGAGACCTTGACTTATATTCTGAGACTGACAGACAACATGATGATGCTGGACGGGCACCAGGTCACATGACGTTAGACCAACATTCCTGGCACAGCAGTCATATTGATATATTTCGAGTCATACAGGAGGATGAAAAAGGTGATTTTATTTCTCCAGATGAGATTGATAGTGCTGAGATTGTGTCGATTGACTTAGAATTGAACTAAAAGTTGGACATTTGGCTTATTCATTTTGTTAGAAAACTGAAGACTTGGTTACTGTAACCACTGTTTTGACAAGGTAAAATTTGTTATTCGTAAAAGAGATATTTAACAAAAGTAATGTCTTTTTGCAAATGGTTTTCTAATTTTCCCTTTCAGTATTAACTTGGGATAAGGGGTAGTGTATATATATGGTTTGTTTTATTTTTTAAGCAACTTTAAGGGCTAGGACCTGAGTCAACCTGCTTATTCAAAAGGTGCAAAGCACATGTTACACAAAAATTACTTTTCTTTCACCGATCTATTAGTTTTAAGAGCTTTTAATGACAGCCAGTTTTCACAGGGACTTTCACTATCCATTCATTGTTTTTTTTCGTCTCATACTGAACGCGTGGCAGACGAAATCACAATGGAAGCAGACGTAAAAACAGAAATTAACTGGCCCAGAAAACCTTTACTCAAAATAATAATTCTCCAAAATTAATAAGCACCTGGGGGTAATGAGAGTTGTTAAAAATGTTTTTAGAAAAATGATTAAGCCGGGGACGATTAACAAAGTCCAAGAGTACCATGTTTTGGCTATATTTTTTAGAGAAATATTTGACAGGTTTGTCAAGAGCCCAGAGATTTTTGACAGATACGTCAGGAGCCCAGAAATGTTTGGTTCAATTGGCAACCAGTAGACCAGTCGCTCCGTCTCCTTTCACGACGTTCATCGTCTTGTGTCAACTCCGCCCACTGCCCTGGGAATATCTTTTTCCAAAAAAGATGAACAATTTAGGTGAAGTTTCAATTCTTTTGGTGTTTGCTGCGATATAGCAAATTGATAGTAGTGATATCACTGATCCACACGAGTGACAGGATACGTACATTAAGGTGGCATCATTCGATTTTTCCACTAAATCAACAGTACTGCATTGAAAATTACCGTTAACATTTTTCGAGAAAGTTCTGATGATTGGGCCCCTAGCATTAGTTTCCTCTTTCAAGATTGCTCCGAAAATACCCCTGTTCTCCGAAGGTAATTCTCCAGGGCAGTCTTTTCAGGGGACGGTTCACCCAGTACTCAATCAGAGTTATCGGAAAAGTGCCATCTGGATTTTTCTAAACATACAAACAACATTTATTGGAGGTTAAAAACTTCGTTTTTGATTTATTTTTTTTTGACTACACATGATGTTTTAGTTGTGATTACTGGTTTTTAACGAAGAAGTAGAGCAAGTATTGTTACACTATATTTGTGTTATTTGGACAGATCACAACAGGCGAGAAATATCAGCGAAAAGAGAAGAAGAGACAAACTAAATCTCTACATCAATGAGCTGTCATCCATGCTTCCTTCAGGTACAAGCAGAAAACTTGATAAGTCTTCTGTCTTGAAGATAGCAGTTAATTATTTGAAAATTCACAATGGTGAGTATTATAATGATTAATATATTGTTGTCCACTTGACCTTCTTCAAGACTTTACCAGCCTTGTTTACTATATTTTATTGAATGTATAGTTCTGTTGGGGTTTTTTTTGTTTGATCAGTTTTCAATTGGTTTGAAAAGATTGGGATATCTTTGTTTGTTATTTCGGCATGGCCTTCAAGCGCGTTCGGTAATTTTGATACTGGATGACTATTGTGTATGATCTTTGCTGAATAGTCTCGGATTATATTAGTGTTTGTATTCCTCGAAAATACAGCGTTGGGCATAAAGAGTCCATAGTCACTGAAGAGGGTATAAAATTCTGAGGTCTTGAAGGTTGTAGATAAAACTTACATCACATTGTATGCACTTGAACCATTGACGTCATCAGCGTTAGTTTTGGAAATGCAACCTTTGAAAGAAGTATTTGATATATACCCATTTCAACGTTCAAAAAACCTCTTGTTTACTTAAAGCGTCTGGTAAGAACGCATTACTTTAGACTCTTTCTGACCGATTATAAGTGTAGAGACGATTTTACTAGTTTTAAAGTTTTCCTGTAACAAATTTTTTATTAGGAGCCCCAATACCAGATATCTACAAAAGAAAAGGCCTTCATGCTATCTGCTTCATTATCAAATCGTTTACAAAGCATCCTGATCCAATTTGCAGGCTTCAAAAAGTATTTTTTAGTATTTTTTAAAATTTTCAGGATCTTTCAATTTAAATATAATAGAATCAATTAAAGTTCACTAAAGTAAATATATAAATTTGAGGTTGCTGTAATCACAACACGATTTAGTTTTGTTTTCTTTATGTTTAGGAGATAGTAAAAGTTGGGAATCATAATCACTTTGTAGCTTTGTTATGAAAACGTCATGAATCATCTCAATTTAGGAGGTCATTTAGGGGACATGACAGGTGTAGGAACGAATTACAAATAAATCAAGTTCAAAAATCTGACTCTTCTATGCCAGAGTTGGCCAAAACAGTGAAGCTAAAACAACTCAGAAGAGCACTGGAAAGACACCACCTTCGTGACAATGCAATTAACACATGAAAAATCATGTTCGTGAAAGCTGTACTCAGAGCTGTACACAGAGAAAGAAAAGATGGTTAACTATTATTGATTTGGCCTGTCGGGGTTTTACCGAAAAGATTTTGGGGGGACCAACCTCTTCAGAACAGTACATGTTGGAATAACGATATAACTTAGATAAGCTGGTAGTGTTCCGTTTGTAAGAAAGAGGCTGGAGAGTATAGAGCAGTTCATCACCAATTACTTTGTTTATGCAATGTTTCACTTTTTCAAAGCTGGGGAAGTTTCTCTTGGGGGCAATCAGCCAAATATCTCAATACTATTCCATCTGAGGTATGATCAGACTTTTGTAAAGGCACAGGGTAGTTTGAGAGATGAGAAACATCCTGATCGAAAAAAAATGACTCTACTATTTTTGAAGACTCTCTTGTTATGGATCTTATGTATACCTTGCGTATGAAGCTTGTCGTGATCCTGAGACCTAACAGCCCAGTGAAACATTCAGATTTATTTAAAGTTATGCTACTGACGGAGATAGATGGGAGAAGGCAGGATCGGGAATGGCGTATAGAGAGAATATTAGTTTTGGATGGATTGGATGTAACAAGCCATGTTTTCCTCAAATTGATGGTATGTTCCAAGTCCGCTGAGAGATCTAAAGAAAGGCTGGTCTCTTTTTAGTTTTTTTGAAGGACGCCTATATACGGTAGAGTCATCAGCGTAAGTGTCAATAAGCGACTTAAGGATAACATCAGGTAGACCGTTAATAAAGTTGAGAAACAGAGTGGAACCAGGAATAGATCCCTAAGGGACACAAGCATTGGGGCACAGAAGATTGGACATTGACAACTAGTTTCAAGCATCTGTTGAAAAGAAAAGATTTGATGATGGCAAGAGTAGTTCTGGTGATAGCATAATTAACGAGTTTTTGCAAAGGTTCTTTATGCCAAACTTTGCTAAATGCTTTGGAAAAATTTAAAGGTGTAATTCTAGTTATGCCTCTGTTGTGAAGAGCTTCACTTAGTATATTGACGGTAGATCTAGATAAGCGAATGCCATATTACAGGTCACTTAAGCGGTTATTTTTGCTCAAATGTGTGAAGTGTAAGAACTGTTTATTAATCAAAGATATAAGAAATTTTCCCATAGAAGATTCTTTACACATATTTCGGAAGCATTTTTCTTTCAGAAAGTGGTTAAAGAGACGATTTAGAATGGAAGCAGGCCCTGGGGTTGGGGGTGAAGGTGTGTTTTAAAACCACAGCAGAAATCATGTCAGCGGCAGAGGCCTTACTTGAATCTAAATTTTTGGTGAAACTGGGAGCTTCTCGAGTTGTTGCAAAGACGTTAGTAACAGAGATAAGTAATATGAAGTTAGCTGATGGATACCTTTGATCACTTAGGGTAGAATTGGAGGCAAATATTATTGCCAATAAATTTACCTAGTCAGTGGATAGTGGGAGTACTTCTGGGCCGTTAATCAGTGGTCAATTTTATTTAGGATTTTATTAGCGAGTCTGCAGAGCTCACCCGATCCCAAAATTTAATCACTAATTTTTCCTTAAATAATTTATACACCGCTAGCCTTGACATCTCCTTTTACAGTAGTTGACTCCTTTTAGACTCCTTTTACAAGCAGTTTTGATTTTGAGATGAAGGCTTTAGCTTTCAGAGTTGAACAATTTGGCTGCAACACTCTCATGCAACATTGTTTAACAGGAAAGAGAGATGACGGCATGATTAGAGAAGCCTAAAGAAAGGAGTAAATGATATGAACGTTGATCAGGAAAAGTTGTAAGGAAAAAGTCAAGAAAATTTAGAGTACTTATTGGCTGCATCAGAGGTTCTGGTTGGTCTGTTAACAAATTAAGCGAATCCACAAGCGAAAAACTGTACCATAAAAGTCACTCCTGCTAAAGTGAACAGGCAACTCTGTGGTTAATGTTTAAATAACTACAAATCTGAATATTGGTAATGAGTACTTTGGCAGGACTTGATAAAATTTTTCACCAGAGAGATTAAAGATAGCTGTACTTTCATTCTGAGATCTGTAGAGGGCAGGGTTAAATGGCCTGGAGTGAACCTGTGCCACTCGCTATAACACTGTCAGGGCCTATTTTAGGTTTATTTGAGCTCAATTCGCTTTTGTCGTGTTTAATGAGGGGCATATTATGATTTGCGTTAACTATAAGGCCAAGTATCATAAAAAGAACCGCCGGGTATTGGCCAGTCAAAAGTATCTCAGGCAGCCAGNGGAGTGAACCTGTGCCACTCGCTATAACACTGTCAGGGCCTATTTTAGGTTTATTTGAGCTCAATTCGCTTTTGTCGTGTTTAATGAGGGGCATATTATGATTTGCGTTAACTATAAGGCCAAGTATCATAAAAAGAACCGCCGGGTATGGGCCAGTCAAAAGTATCTCAGGCAGCCAGAGAGCAATGCAATAGCATTACGCTTTGATATGGCATCGAGAGGCCTCATAGGAAACTCCTCCAGGGTGCAGAACCACTTAAAAAATGGAATACGCCAGCTCTAGTATTATGCATCTGTTGACAGGACAGCCTCCTTAATACGTACTTCAAGGAACGCGTTCCTACACTAAGAGACGGATAACGTCACCCCAGAGAACCTTTTCTCTCCACTACCCCTACCGTAGAAATCAGCTTGCTATAAGTATTGAGCAAACGTTATCAACTAGTAAGGCCAGTAATTCAACTTTGATTTATGGCAGTAGTTATTCTCCCCAAGTCAGAAATGTCAGTTATCATGCTAAAGCACCAAGAAAAATTTGATTCATGAGTACAAACTGACCTATTAAGATAAACAGCGGTTGCCGTACTGCTTTGAAATAAAGGCCATTCTCTTCGCGTGAAAGCTTGCCCCATTACCACTTGTGGCTATGACAACCTTGGAAAAATTAAGATGCCGTAGCTCAGCGAGCATTAACTAGATAAGAATTACATAAAGAACCAAAGCAGTGCTTTGAATTTCTTTACACAAAATAAAAAATGGAAGTTTACCCGTAAAAGAAACACAGTCCTTCGCTATAAAACTACATCAGATTGTCGTAAAGTTGAAGCAGTCATCAATTTGCCACACCCTCACCTCACACACGAAGTTTACCGAGTTATCGACAAAGTAAAATTCTGACTGAAATGATATACTCTGAGCTGGTGTTGATATCCATGTTTTGCCACGTTTCTTTTTTCGAACAAGGTAAGAAACAATTGTTTACTGGATGGAGCATTTTTGGTTGCCTTGATATTTAGCCCTCGGTCATTGTCGTTCATTCGATTTTCCATGGACAAGCTCTGTGTTTTAATTGTATTTTTATACTAAAACGGAGCAGAAATCCTCCTGTCATTTTCTCGTATTGCCTAAGAGTCTTCTCTTAGTGACAGCTCATTTCAAGACACTTAAAGTTGATTTTTTCGTCGCATGGTAAAATAAACTCCTTGGTGTGATAAAACACAAAAGCTCTATAATTTGCCGGTCATTATTCTTTGACCGAATAGTTCGCGTCTTAAAAACACCATACCATCGTACAGAATTCACGTATCAGTCACTATTTCATCATCTACTCATCATAATCGGTCACCGCTTCCGTAAAATTGTATCCATTTTCTCAAAGCTGTGTATGGTGATCTGACTCTTGTCTGGCATTGCATTATGAATTAACGGGTACAGAATTGGTGATATATTTGAAGCGATATATCTTGTTCAGTCGGCTCACCAGCCCCCAATCTGCAGCTGGCATTGTCTTCTCCACTAAAAATAACAGTAATACCACTCGTATTTGATTCATTGATTCTAAGACCAAATAGTTATCGAAGCTTTGTATTCACATCTGTAAAGAGAATTGTGATATGTTTTACCAAACTCTTCCAATGCACCCGGACACAACTGCAATGAAAATATTTAGAAAAAGGCATAAGTTGACCTTTTGACCATCCGCATCGTATTGCAATGGATGCTTTGAGCGATACTACAAATGCTTTGAACATTATGTTTCCATTATTCCTCGTTACCAACAACAACAGCTCCACTGCTAATGCTAGTGAATTGACAACCATATGTTTAATACGGCCAGTTAATCAAACAAAGTCAGCTAGTGCAACATAATACCGGAACTAAAAGTTTCTGATAGACGTGACCGACCAAAATGGGTTGTGACATACCTACATTAAGACAGGCACGTAAGTTAAGATATTTCATGTTTGCACTTAGGCACAATAATGCCGAATCGCCCTCATCCTCATTCATAAAAGCTACACCAAAAGAAATTGGTTATGCAAGATAAAAACAACACTGTACAAGGAAACTTAAAAGGGGGATCTATGATGCTGAAGCAGGTAAAACATTGTTGTAGATCATAGATCACATAACATGGTCAGCAATGAGTTACTTATGCTTAAGGGGGTCCTACGTCGTGTACCGACGAAGCTCATTGCGCAGCATCATCTTCCGTTTCCAGTCTGAAAGGATGTATATGGTCCCACCCCAGATCATTTTCGTTTTTTCCCTTTTTCTCGTAAATAATGGTTTCCTCTTAAGAACTTACTTTACAACACTTTGGAGCCTTTCAACATGTTCCAATTAGTTAAAGGATTACTTTGAGATCCTTTGGTGTGCAGGAGTCTTCTCTGGTCATATTCTTCCCTGTTCTTTTGGAGATAACACTGTACCACTTGATGTCCAGAAAAAGGTTTCAGGTATCATTGTGTTATCTGTAAGTAGCTTAGATAGTTCTTACCCTGATGAACTGAGAATTATACAGATGTGAACATAATATCTATTGTAATTTTGTAATAATTACTGTCAAACGTATTTACAACTTTTATTTGTAGAGCTGACTTAGTATTAACTAACGCGTCTTACTTATTTCAAAACAGAAAATTTTTTTTTGGTTAAGGTAATCTTTTAATCCGTTGCCATTTTTGTGTGGACGACCTCGCCATACTTGCTTTGTCGCACGAAGTTGCTGAATTTATGCTGGACACTCTCAGGAATGGCTCGTAAAGATATCCCCTTATCATCTACTCAGCCAAGACTGAATTTATAGTGATCAGTGATACATTTGCCACAATCTTCTCATACGGCAACATCATCCCATGTGTTGACAAATTTTTAATACCTTAGTTGAACAATTACTACAAACCAGGATGACTCGAAGGAAATACGTACATAAATTCCCCTGCGCAAAGCAATCGTGGATCAGTCAAAATGTCTCTGATCATCCGGGGTATCCCTTGACATCTAAGCGAAATTAGCTGATGCACTCATTCCTTCAGTTTTTGCATATGGCTCAGCCACATGTTCCATGAAAACATCTGACCTAAGCCGCATCGATACATTTGGGTTCAACATCTTTAGGGTGCTACATGGTGCTACGTGATACTGATGGAGATGGTAAGGAGCAGATCACTAGTCCGTTCTGATCTGCTTATAAAAAGGAAAGCTAGATGGCGTTGTCGTGCAATACTTCAAGTTGGCCTCGCAAATGTTGTCACTTTTGGCTGTCAACAGGAATTTGGCGTCCTTGCGGAAGACCGAAAATGAGACCGTGCGACAATATCTGAAAATGGACCGGCCCCTCCATACACGAAATAACCAAAATAAGCCTAGCGAGACAGTGGAAGACACTTAAAACAATGAAATGATTTTCAAGATCCAACGCAGATAAGATAGCCATTTCTCAGATTTTGAGAGGACTTATCACTGCCTGCTGCATGTCATATTTGTGCACCTCCATATGCCTTTGCAGTCACGAAATGGATTTATAAACTTAGCCACTCACAATACAAGTTGTATTTCCCTTGCACATACATAAATACGTACTTGCGTCCACACTGACATTCATATATACATAAATCATTTACTTATATGCTTTGAGCAACGAAGCACCTGTCAAAGAATTAAACTATATACATTTACAGAAGTAGAAATATGCACTTTAATATATATCCATATCAGATAACGTTGGAGTATTGCTTGTTGCAATAGCTTTTATTGGAGCCACTGGTACTCGATATATTTGTCGACACAGACACAGGTAGGAAGCCAAACATTATCTCATTGGTATCTTCACAGTGGTCTTTAAACACTGTTTTTATCTATTATTGGAATTACCAACTTGTAATAGTGTACTACAAGTGTGGTCTCCTCACTTTTTCTCGTTTTTGACAAATAAGGACGTTTCTTTTATATATATATTACTTTGAATGACTTATTACCCATCTATTTTCAACCTCAGTTTTTAAGTTGCAAATAAGGATAAGGGTCGCAACTCCTAAAACCTTGCACTAATTAAAAAACTAATTAAAGCAGTTATGCCTGGCTAGTGTAGAATTTCTGAATCCTCTGAACAGCAACGGTGTTTATCATTCTACAACATCAACTTGACGTGCGTCAACACCATCTTGTGACCCAGGTCATCTCAACTACTGGTTGCCCATATCGTATATGCAGATTTTTTATCGAGGCTGAACCCCCTGGACCGGGCATGATTTGTCTAGCTTCTGCCAAAGTAATCCAGTTCTGAATTCATTTGTGAGTACCTTAAGAAAAACGTTGAACGAAAAGGTCTGAAAACTGAACATTGGTCCACCACTACGTTTACAACAACTTCCCCTATGATGCCATTATCCTGACAGCTCTCCTTTCCCTTTTATATATGGACATCACTTCTCTAATGACCGATTTCTTTACACCTACATGATGATGACACAAAGAATTATTAAATATTATTATTATATATTATATTTATGATTTTTAATATTTATATTGTAAAACTAAATTTTTGTCCAGGTTAATTTTGCACTATTCAGTGTCTGTATTATTTACACATTTCTTTTCTAATGTGTAACAGTTTCTATTTTTTGGTGTTGTGTTGTTTTCTTGTTTTAATGTTAAGATTATATTAATAGTTATTTCTCATTTGTATTTGGAGCGCTTTAAATTTGTTATAGTTTGAATTCTTTTATCAGGAAGTAATTCATTAATAGTTTTTTTGCGTTTTAAAGAATGGATCCATTTTGAAAACCTTGATATCAATAAAATGTATGATGAATGAAAAATAAAAAATATAATAAATAATAATAAATAAATAAACAAATAAATGAATGAATAAATACGTAAATGAATAAATAAATAATAAATACAACAAGCAGGACTCTGCTGGTCTGGACACTTGCAACGAATGCTTGATGATAACAAAACAAAGAAGCTCGGAAGATGGAAATTGAAACTAGCCGACAACAAGAAGACTTTGTAAACATTGGATGGATCACATCAGGAAGGATATATAGGGGATAGACTGAGGGAAGATTATCCCCAGAACAGAAGAAGGTGGAGAAGAAAGATTTTGAACCCCCAATATGGCAGTAATGCCGGACAAGGAGGAAGAAGAAGATGATGCTGAATTAAACAAATTAATAGATATGGCTCATTGTATAATTTTCAATTTTAGGCATTGCGTGTATGTAGCCAAAGTTTTAAACTGAAATTCTAGTGTCACTTGTCTTTTTCACAGATTTATCTCTCAGTGTCATGGGGGACGGAAAAACCCTCAAATCTTCCATTCTTTCAACAGAAGAGCTGGGGCAGCTAATGCTGGAGGTAAACCTTAAGTTGATTTTAAACCATGTTTGACAGGAGATTTTTATTAATTTAATTCAGAACTTTTTTCTCGATTAAGCTTTGATTGTTAATACTAGCTTTTTCAATCGATTGTTAAATTACCAAACAAAATAGTTTTCTTTCAGTAGGTAACAGTTTTGGAGAAGTATAAATTGAAATTCAGAAATGGCAGGCAGGATCAATCTTTTGAATTGCTTTATTTTGCTTGCAATGACTTATACCAGTGAGATCGGGACATCTAGAGTTGCCGATGAAAATCATTCTGTTCCTTGGATTGCAGATAGTCGCCTTGGTACAAAGAGGGACCTGATGGACAAAATCATTAAATGACAGTCGCTGTTTCTTAGACATGTTTTCTTGAACTCCGCCTGCCAAGGTTTTGTATTGTGTGAGAGATAGCAGGAGAAGACAGTCTACCAATGAATTACCAAAATTAACTTGTGTGAGGAAGGAAGCGGAGATCCGGGAAAATAATTCTACATTGCGCCAATCATAACGTGTTGCGAGTCCTCCCTGTCCAAATATAACGGGAAAAGGACGGGAAAATAAGGGGAAAAAAGAGAATACCACGTATAATAGCATCTTTAACACTCGATAAAATAACAAAATAAACTCCATTGCGTTATAATTCGCATGTTTGTCATTAAACACTAGGTGCTGGTAAGTACTTCACTTTCAAAGTCCAAACTGATGCTGTCGCAAGAGGGAGTAGACCCCCTTACAATAAAATAAACTGGGGAGGAACTACTATTTTAAGAATCAATTCATTGGTGTAGAAATAAAAATAAGTTGGGTGCGACGTAAGTAGGTACGTTATGGTTGAGCTATATGGTAAGGCAGTTAAATGGTAAATATATGCAATTCTTTAATGTACAATTTAGAAGATGACATTTTTCAAAATTTGAAATGAGTTAAGAAATAAAGACAGGAGTCTTCGTAATCATCATTTTCATCACCTTTATCATCATCTTCTTCTGCAGCTTTTTCCATTTTTATATGGGTCACTGTTCCTCGAGTGTCTCTTCCATTCTTTTTTACACCCTACTGGGTGTTCATAGAGGTTCTTTTCCTGCATATCTCCTGTCTTTGACTTCTATGGAAGAAGTCAAAGACAGGAGTCTTCGGAATGAAATTCAATAAATAGATTAAAAGGAAGGAGAGAACGGTCGTGCCTTTTCCCAACATTTCATTATTAATTACCTCGAGAATACATTTCGCATTTCATAATCGTTCGGTCGTGTATGTATCGCACAGGATGTACACAGTTTGCCATTATCACAAGTCATGAAAAGAAGGAAAAATTCTGAGATAAATATAGGAAGACAGAGAGAAAAAAGAGTGATGAAATACATCCAGAAGAATTGAAATAGAGCCTTTGCTCCGAGGTTTGAAACTTAAAGCCCATACTATGGAATGTAAAGCATAATAAATTTTTATTTTTTGTTACATTAATAGTTGTAATTTTTTCTACTTGTTTATTTTGGTGTCCAACGAAGTAACTTGTAGTTTTTGAGGTCACCTGGAAAAAATTAGCTCAAAGTAGCTTAATAATTTTTAGGTTTGTGCTCATACATTACAATCATTTGTTTTGTATCACAGGCTTTGGGTGGATTTCTTCTTGTGATGAATAGAGATGGAGTTGTAATTTATGTTGCAGATTCGATCAAGCCTTTGATTGGTATTGATGCGGTGAGTGGAATTTGTATTTTGAAATCAAATATCCCATTTGTTATTATTAGTACAGTCCCCCTCTAACCAGTATCTCTGGTAACACGTATAGTCTGAATGGTTTTACACTTTTAACGAACAGACAAGCTGGATAGTACCTCCAGGGTTGTCGCAGTGGTCGAACTCGTAGCATCCAGTTGTAAGATGATGATCACTAGTACATATAAAACATATCAGAGTTATGCGAGCAAGTTTTCATGGAAATTGTTTTAGTACAAGAGGGCCTTTAGAAACTGATACAAAATAACAGGTATAGAAAATAGAATTAGAATAGTATTTATACCACTTCATTTGTAATTACTGCCTATGCCAGATATTCTATTGTATCACAGGGATTTGATGTACTATGGTCATGTAAAACTGTCTGTGTGATGTGTAAATTACCTATTTAGAGAGAAGTACATGATGATAATTTATTGTGGCATGGCTGATTTTTATGCAAAATAACCACAAGACTATAATATTTATCGTGATATTATTTATGGTAGAGCTCAAGTAAAGGACCCGTATTGACTATCACGAGTACAAATTTTCTTATCGTTGCAATAACAATCTTTTGTTGTGCACATGTGAAGAAACACTAAGCTCTCAATGGTTTATTATTGCACAAATGCATTTTTGTTCACCAATAACATTTTGTTGCTAGACCCATTTAGCATGAACGCCAGTGATTTCTCCCGGTATTCTTCAAGCGAGGACTCCTTTATGTATATTTTTTCTGCACAACATCAATTTTTGGTAATGGTCATAAGTCTGATTACGATTTCATGTTATTGCATTCTTATCCCCTGAATTATTCCGTTATCCCGTGGAGAGCGTTCGTATTTTTTACGACTCTATAGGGAATATCTCAATACTTGTCGAGTCTTTTTTGGGGATTAACTTTTGACAGAAAACACTGCAATGGATAAATTATTGAAGACAAAATTGTTTATGGAGATAAACTGAAAAAATAAAGCTGTGAAAACTTTAAAAAGATACCTTTTTTGTAAGAGAAAGTTTCTAGCTATCAAAGAAGTCATTTTCTGATAAGTAATATTTTATTTTTTACATTCATGTAAACCCAAATTTTTACGAAACTCTTAAAAGGGCAAAACTATTGCAATATTTCATTAATCTGGCACACTGTAGTTAAATAGTTTTCTCTCTGTTTTTAACTGAAGTGACGATGATGGGTAGACTTCGAGCAAAGTCACTTCTGGGACGTTTTTGCGATGGACTAGTTTTATGGGATGTTGTTTTTCTCCGCCACAAATGAGGAATGGAAAGTAACAACTTCATCGTATAGTAGGACACAAACATTTTGGTTTAATTGAATTAATTATTAGTTTGAAACACATCTTTTTTTATTAACATCTTAAAACCTGTCATTTTGAGATCAAATTTTACATTTTTGATATTGTACGAAAATTCTTGCTTTGTTTGCCCAGGAAATCTTTATCAAGTATGTTTGCAAAGGAAGGGGTGGGAGAGGGATGACATATTTTTGAAATAAGTGACAAAGTTGTGGTTGTGTTTTAAGACAATTTGGAGAGCATAGTCACAAACCTTAAGGCAGGTTCCGAAGTTTCTTACACCACACATTTTTCCTTCCATCGGGCGTTACTACAATCCTTGCATGCTGGTGTAGTGGTAACACATTAAATTAGTATCACGTGACTTGGTACAGCTGAGTTTGTGTTCTTTATTGACCCTTCCTTGTAGATACATTTACCTTGAAGCTTGAAATTAACTCATTGGATACATGGGATAAACATTTCATTACCATGGTAACATTAGTATAATTTTTAGTATAATTTTTTATAGTACTGTTACGTTACTAAGTACTATTATTGTTATTGTTATTATTATTATTACTACTACTAAAATACTGTAGTAGTGATATTTGTTGGGTGATTTTTGATATTGATGTTTATTCGCAGGCGGCAGTGGCTGGTGAACCTCTGGCGCCATTTGTTCATTTCGAAGACATGGACAGAATTCTTGAAGAACTTTCAAGGCCACTAGAACCTACCAATAGTAAAGAAGGTGAAGAGGTAGATTTGAGATTGTTTGGAGGTAAATGTGTTTCGTTTCTTTGAGTGTAATAGTGTAATAAATCGTATTTACAAAATATCGAAGAATAAATATGTATTAGAAGTGTTAAAAACCAAGGCGAGATATCAAAATTGTCTCAATGGGAATCTTCGAAGCAGCGAGACTAAGGGCGCTACGTAACGATCTCCTTGGTCCCACAGTTAACAACGAGAAAATAAACAACGAAGCGGTAAACACACTAGGAACAGAACCTTGATATTTCGTCATCACAAATTTGCCAATAAATAAGAGAACAGTAGAACAATAGTAGAAAAATTTTAGGAAGAAATTTTTATTTACTGCCACCTGAATTATTGATTTGTTTCCTTCAGAATTTTTAATTACCTGCCCTCTGTCATTACTTCTGAAAAGTCATTGGTGAACACGCCACCCAATTTGGTCAGTGCTCTGACGTATTGCTAAAAGATAACATTTTTCTAATCACAAGCGATGTCACTTTCACATGACCTCAATGGATGTTTTGTAAACTTTTTCTTGAACGAAACAGCTCTCGATGACTTTTTTCTAGTCATATGCCCAAATAAATGAATTTTGTTTTTAAGAATCCTCCCCTGCAGTGTAAGGTTGAAACCAATCTTATCTGGTACCCACTAATTTCTCTTTTTGCAGGCCCATTCATTACAACAATCTCTGGTAGTTGCACATCTCAAAAGCATTTTTATTTCCACATTTTGTTTTTGACATCCATATGACTCATGGTTCCACAAAAAACCAGTTTTTTTCTTTGTGTCTTCACAATAGTCACCCCGAAGTACTAACAAAGTGCCCTACTTATTTTTTATATATTGTTACTTTAGGCAAAAGTAATATTGTTAATGTTACTATTACGCTTATTTTATTTGTTTGTGTGAATTTATACTGAACATGCAGTCAGAACCTTCCGGATTCAATTTATTTTCTGATTGGCTACATATTAATAAGGAAACTTTTGGCACAAATAGAAAGTTTAGGAATTTTTGGGATGCTTATACATTAAATACTAAAAATGGACCTTATAAATCCCAGCTCTTCAGTACGAAATTTGATTTTGAGAAGGAAATATTAAATGCATTAAATACATTAAAAGTAATAATCGAATATTATCATATTGTCAAGATTTCATCACTCATTTCTATGGAAGCCATTCACTGGATTATTTCCTCTTTATCTTGATAAAGCCACACCTTTAGACCTGGATTGCATATTTGATTTGGATGTTAAATGACACTAAAACCACAACCCTTTGTGTCAATTAATCTTCTGTAATCTCTACATTTTGATTTGTGTATCTCCTGGAATTCTCCTTTGATACTTAAAGAACTGCTTCCAGAAACGTACAGACTTTTCCATTATTCAGGTCAGGTCAATCCATTATTATCCTGTAATTCATGTATAAATCACGTTATATTGATATATCTAAATTCAGCTTCAGTTATTGTTGCTATCCGATTCCTTGTGTAACTCCTAAAAACCATATACTGTAACAATAAATAGAACTGTAATTAGTAGTATTTATTTTTTACCTTGTTCACTTTTAATCAACAACTGTAGAGCGTTTCCTTTCTTCTTGTTATTTTGTTTTAGCATACCATGAATAAGTTCATTGATTGATTTCTGCCGTTTGCCATTTCAAAGTATTATTATATTTACAGTTTGCTTTTTTTAACCTTGATGGTAACGTTGTCTTTCTAGATACCGGTATGGATTGTAAAAACGAAAGTGGAGTTGTTTCATTACATTTTAGAATGATTTACAAGAAGAATGGTAATGAGAACGAGTATCGAGAACTGTTTTGCCGTGGGAAATGGCGAAGCTGGGTTGATAAAGGTAAAGAACCACAACTCAACTTGTTTGCAGAAAATAGAGAAATTTTTTACTCACGGTAAAAAGCGTGCTTAACAAAGGTTTGTTTGGTAACTAAAAACTAAAGTAGACAAATGGATTTCGGTTGCATGTTTTTGAAAAGAGAAGTTGCTCATTACAAGACCCAAGAACCAATGGTAGCCTATTGACTACATTTAAAAAAAAATAATTTTTGTATATATATATATATCAGAGGTACGAGTAAGAAAAAGTCTAACCTTACACTCGGAGTTTCATGTCTTTCACAATTTTCAGCTGTATACAAGTGTATACAAGTGTTGTATACAGCTGAAGACTGTGAAAGACATGAAACTCCGAGTACTGTAAAGTTAGAGTTTTCTTACTAGTATATCTGATTATATAATAGCTCCTACGTTTTAATGTGGTANAAGTCTAACCTTACACTCGGAGTTTCATGTCTTTCACAATTTTCAGCTGTATACAAGTGTATACAAGTGTTGTATACAGCTGAAGACTGTGAAAGACATGAAACTCCGAGTACTGTAAAGTTAGAGTTTTCTTACTAGTATATCTGATTATATAATAGCTCCTACGTTTTAATGTGGTAAAGCACTGTTGGTGATGACACTTCATATTCATTTATTAATATACATATATATATATAATGTATACGAAAATATGCATATATACGTATCCATATTTTTGACGTAATGTAGTAGTTTGTTGCATATCATTTTCTTCTTACTCCTATCCCAACGCTATGATTGAAAATATGTACAAACTCAATAGCGCATTCCATCTTCCTCTTGCAGCCGTTTGCATCGACTTAAGTAGGCCTGAGGTAATAAGTTGCTGTTTATGTCTCTTTTGAAATAGTTGTAGTATCTTCTGCCTCGCCATACCTCTATGTATAAATTAACCTTTTTCTTCTTGGTCCCATTGAGTATGTTTATTATTTCTACGTAACAGTAGTAGCTTTTTTATCCCACTTTTTCTTACAGTCTGCTCAAATACTCCATTTCTTTCCATATGGCCTTTCGTCACAGCTACTCTCTTCTTTTTCACTTTTTTAAACCTAATAAGCCAACAGAAACGAAGTGCAAAAGCAAGCAGAACAGTTAAAAGAGCGAAGTTAAGCGATTTCAGTTAACAAATGGTACACTCAATTTCGCGAACAGCAGATTATGAAGCAAAATAATGCAAACAAGAATTGGCCTAGCAAAGAATGTTTTTACTAAAATGAGGGCTGTTGTCACAAATCCTTCTCTTTCAGTGAAAAAGAGCCTCCATGTGACATACGTTTTGCATAGTTCTTTGATGTCTTACTGTAGGCCCAGATCCAAATGCCTTCATTCTTTCCCAAGTGGCTCCCAATGGTTCAGGTTCATCTTGGATCCTTAGGGATCATGCTTACCCTGGTTTCCGTCTTTAACTTTTAGCACCCTTTTTATTTCAAACTGTAACTTCCGTACGGCTGGAATTGTGAGAAACGCTTAAGGCTTGCCGACAGGAGAAGATTACACAAGCAATAAAGTTGGCTTACCTACAAGCGACTGACAGTTTAGGGCATATACCTACATTTTTATTTTCACTTTTTGTCATTATACCTCTAGGTTGTTCCCGTAGAAGTTGATCTGCGTAATGTTTATCCTTTTTTAACTTTTAACAGATGCAGACTCACAAACAATGTTGGACGCTGAAAAAGTCCTGGTTATGTTGGCCTGCCTTAAACCTCACAGTGATCTGAGAGAAGTGGCATCCTCGGAAGGGCCAAAGATGTTTTCATCACGGCATAGTATGGATGGAAAATTTCTCTTTGTAGATACAAAGTACGTGTTTTCTCATTTAACACGAGACCAAATAACTTATTTGGCTGTTAATTTCATTTATGTTGCTGTTTTTCAGGTGGTAGTTTAAACTCTTTGGGGGGAAATGTGATAATATTTAATAACTACCCAATGATTCTAGCCAATACCTACTACTGTCTACTTGTTCATCGGTTCCCAAGACAAATAGGAGAAAATATACAGTAAATACGTCAGTAAGAAAGCCAGGTAAGTTAGTAAGTACATACATACGGAAGTAAGTACGGAAGTAAGTACATAAGTAAGTAAGTTCGTAAGTAAGTTCGTAAGTAAGTACGTAAGTAACTAACAAACAAAGTAACTAACCAACTAACTAACTGACTAACGGACTGAGTGACTGACTAATTTCATCACCAGATATGTTAGGCATACTATTTATCTATATGTACTCGTTTATGTTTATGCCGTTTATGTCGTAAAAGAGCTAATTTGAACCGAAGACCTTCTGATACGAAAATAGAGAGTTACATCGCTTGAAAGGACTTTAATCGTCATTACAAAGTGATTAAAGAGTTATTAAAACACAAATAAGATTCTATCCTACTGGAAATAGATTAGATTCAATTCAGCTTTTCTTGTAATTATGGATTAAGTCTTATTTAATGTAGTTTGTTTCAGGGATAGAGATAATCAGCGGAAACATTCCCTTTATTAATACTCCCCCAGAATGTAGACGACTGCCACAGTAACATTGCCACAAGAGGACAGAATCAGACCGTTTTATCCCTGAGGCCCCGATAATTAGAATCGGCTGTAGTAATTGTCAGTTTTTTTACCGTCAGTATTCTAATTTTGAGCCCTTCATTTTCTTAGTTCATCTCAAGTAACTGGCTATCTTCCTTACGAGTTGCTTGGCACATCCTTGTACAGCTATGTATATTCAGATGATATTGAAGAAGTTGCCAGGGCTCATCGTAGTTGTAAGTACTCATTATTTACAAAAGATATGTTATCAGATTTAGTTTGCTAAGGACTTTAGATGATCAAGGGATGCCTGAAAGCATTAGCTTTAATTTTTACTTTTCATACCTCATGGTGACAATAATTTTATCTACCCAACCTGTTGCTTAATTTACTAACAAATATTGTTCCTCCAGTTAATTATTTAAGAGCAGAGTTCAATGGTCACTTTGGCAAATTATTTTATGTGAATCCACAAAACTCATGTAAACCAGTTGGTCTTTTTGCTAGTATTGCTACTGGTATTACTCATAATTTTCTTTACTACTGCTACTCCTACCATCACAACCACTGTTACTACTACTGCTGCTACTACTACTACTACTACTACTACTACTACTACTACTACTACTACTACTACTATTACTGCTTGTATTGTTACTCCTATTCTTATTTGTTATGAATTTTTTTGGTGGCAGTATGCTTTTCACGTGTGCATCATGCAAGTTATTTTGGATTAATTTTAAGTGTGTTTGTTTGAAATGTTGATGCACAAAAATGTTTTTTTTCCAAAATTATTACTAGTTAAAAGAGCAACAAAAATGTTATTATTGTTGAGTTGGTGTAAGGATCATTGTGCCCTTTAAATTATGTTCGTTTTTATTTTTAGTTATTAACATACATTCGTTGATTGCTTCATAGTAAAATATGCATGATATGAATGTTAGTAGTAATACGTACATGATACGCTTGTTGATACCACCATGTAGATGGCCTACAGTTTGAATAGTTTTGTACTGGTGTTATGTTTATTTTCTCGGCCTTTCCAAATAATGTTGTATTTTTCCATAAATACGGAATGATATGTAAAAAATAAACATGATATGTAGATTATTAATCCAACTTATATTTTATGTGTGTTGATATTAATGTGTACATGATATGTTTGTTGGTAATAGTAAGCACAAGGAATAACTAAATGAAATAACTAAATAAAATAGCTAAATGTAGAACATATTTTTCGTTGTAGTAATGTCTTCGATGGACACTGTAATGCTGTTTTTTCGATTCCAATCAAAAGGATTGGAATGGTTGCTATTACGAGCAACATGTCGCGTGACATACAACCCCATGACATCGAAACCGCAATATTTTACATCATCTTTTGCTCTTGCAAGGTTTGTTTTCAATTACTATTGATTAACCAAATAGTCACAAATGTCCGAATGACCGCTCATTTATTACGTAGATTTGGTTTTCTTAATGATTAGTAGAAGAGCGGAAGAAACATCCGGCTGTTTCTGACCCAATGTGTGAATTTTTTTGTTTACATTTTTACTATGCTCTGCTACTTTGTAGCTGTCAAGCTTTGTAACCATCTTGTCGGTTTTCTCCACAATATCATGTATGTTTTTGGCAGGATGTGATGTGTGCTTTTTCACTTGCCACGTTATTACATATTATGTTTATAGTTAGCGATTACTGTCCCATCAGGGTTTAAAAAGTGGGTTTGGAAGCCTACGACTGTACAGCTGTGCTCCGGTGCAGAGCGCCCAATTTTTTAATGCGTTCGAAAAGCGTACCCTCTCAACAGAATTTTTATTTTCGATTTGCTGATGGTGTTTTCAGTATTAATCAATGTTTATCCTATTACTAGCAGTTTTTATTCCACAAGCGCTAAAGTAGTTTATCCTTAAATTTACCATTGATATTGATACACCATTAGTCATCAGACAAGAATATATTTCATAACAGTATCGGTATCGTTATACAGAATTTAATAAATTTCCATGACGGTTTATCGGCAATAAGATGTTATTGGTTTTAAACAATACTGAAAAACCTTCAATCTATAAGCGCGAGCGTAGTATTGTATTTTATTTTATTTTATTACTGAGCAAAGAAATGTCTTTTAAAATAACTGAACATTACTGAGCAAAGAAGTGTCTATAAAACGACTCTGAACTTCACTTAATACATGGAAGGGTGCCCATTAGGTCTACATTGAACTCAGTTTTAGAATCGAACAACTTATTGTTCTGTTCCACAATAGAGTACGCGTACAGGGCACGCATTAAAGACTAGTCTGTTTAAATTGTCTGTAACGAAAAGATAAATCGTCCAAGAACAAGAACAAGGAAAATACAAAGATGAAGAAGCGCGGTAATACTTGCTCGCGCTTAAAAAATGCTACGAAATTAACTATAAACATCTGTTAGGAAGTGAAATTGGGAGTGCCGAGAGTTGTGTTAACGTCAAAGATATGGCTTTTGATGTGCCATGAGCAGGTCAAACTTTTGGGATAGACCCATAAACAAAGTGCACAGTTGATAGGCCCAAGGAATGCTGTGATAAAATTTTTTATTTGATTGTTTGTGAAAGCTCTTAACTATTGGCAACAGCAGCTTCATGATTTGGATGAGGGGCCTTTTATTTGGTCCAGTTTTCTGTTTTGAAGCTTAGCCACCTGTGTTCTCGGGCATAACTGGCAGGTTTTCTATCACTCAAACTGAAAAAATTCTCTGCGAGTTTTATGGCGGAAGTACATTAATTTCTGAGAATTGGCCAGGCAGATTACTTGGCCATTCGATAGGTTGTTGGTTGCAATTTTCTTACGTAGAAAAGACGACCTCCGTATCTTGTGCCCCGAAATGCTAAAGAAAGGGTCAGAAGTGGTGGTTAACATACTATATACATACATATATATACATATATCTACATATATATACCTATATATACATATATATACATATATATATATACATATATATATACATATATACATATATATATACATATATTCATATATATATATATATGGAAATGGCTACATACTGGTCCTAGAAAATCCAGAAACATAGCCTGGAATATTTTTTTAAAAGGTAACAGACAGTGGCCATCCAATTTTACAAACTTGTGGGTTTTTTTGTAGTGAGGGGGTTTGAACAAGATGTGCTGCCAGTGATCAGCTTAAGGAGTAGACGTTTCAATATCCACCTACTAAAAATAACAGCTGGCTACTTATATTTACGAAATTCATCCAAACACTTTTCTATAGTCTCACGGGTAGTTACATTCATAAACAACGATTTGACCTCGTAAGACATGTATTTGTCATTCGGTGATAGCATTGGTTGGCCTTGATTCAGTTTTGGAAAGTCCTGGCTGTGTATAATATAGCATTTTTCAATTTACAATGGTTTTAAATTCTGAGATAACTTAAGCAGTTGTACATACATTTACCAGTACATACATTTACCAGTCTATGCGGTCATACGACGGAGTTTCAACGAGTCAACAGTAATTTTGGAGACATCTTCAAACTTGTGTGGTTTTGCTGGACCGTATAATTGAGCAGGTGTTTTCAATGAGGTGGACATTCTTTTAAAATGTTTTTACATCTGTGATAGCTCGTAAATGACCCATTTTAGACCACTAGTTGGATTGAAATTGTTTATTTCTATTTTGAAATTAAGTTAGGCAGATATTTTAATTACTTTGTAAATGCAATCAAGATTTTTTTAAATCCATTTCAACGAGGGATTGCATTTAAATTGCTTTGAATTGTTCTTACAAACATGTTTATAAATACTATTGTAATCTAACTCTATAACCTATCGTCCTTTAGTGCTGAAGGTAGTTTTCAACCGAAAATTTTATATTTATTTTGAATAAAGTTATCTTCTGTTTTGAGGATGTTATACTACTTTTACTAAGAAGGATTGCTAATGAGAACAACAAATTATATTGATTTTCGGTCAAATTCAATAAAACATCAAATATTGGATTTATAGAGAATTGTTTACATCCACTCATAACTTCTGGATTTCCAAAAACTACACAGTGAGTTTATGAACAATGATGAGAAACGTAATGTTGAAAATAATTTAATAGCTTCACACGCTAAAAGACACATTCAGGATATCCAAGCACTTACCAAACAAGATCGACCTGCTTCAGAGAACTTGATACTTTGCTATTTAAACTGTTGTACTGTATGGTTGTAGGTATTGTACTAAACATACGAAGATCATCATGAGGTATAGGAACAAAGAACATATCATATCCAGAGGTCACGCAAGATAAGAAAAGGACATTTTACTATATTTCTGTGATGAATATGTGTTCCACTGAACTCACCTAAATTGAACTTATGCAGATACTTTTTGGTATGAACACACCATCTTAGACCAAAAAAAACTTTGCTTCAAACCTTGAATATCTAACCAATTTGTTGATAATTATGCATCTAATGAACAGAACGAGGAATTTAACGGGTTCCGACGAATCTATTGTAACATTTTCTTTAAAACATATATTCGTCAAACGATTACACGCACTCAAACCTTAAATGATTTGTCAGTGATGACAAATTGATGGTTGGCTCCGGCGATAAGGACTCTTTTGTGATTGTGATGAATAAATCTGATTATGTTCTCAAAATGCAAGATTTGATTGATGGAAAATAGAGTAAAGACATCTACAAATTCAAATACCTTCAGGGATTTGAAATGTTTCCAGGATATCAAAAGTTCAAGAGCTATGAACATGAAAGAATGTGCGCCTCATCGCATAATTTGCACAATTGTACGGTATAGCAAAAACACAGGAGATCGAAGATGTCAAAATTGGGGAAAAAAATAGGCAAACCAACGAACCGTAAAATGCCTTGTAGCTGTAAACAAAGAGGTTGAAAGAAAAAAACCCAACCAATCAAAAATCTGAAAAATTTGATTGGTTTTGTGAAAGTTTTTTTAATGTGGTTGAAGATTGAAACCAGTTTTATTTATTTACAGATGAGGAGATAGGGTGAAATGCAGTACGACGTAGAGAAACTTGTATTTTTTTTAGGAAAAATTGGCATGATAGTTTACCAGATACGTTCTTTTACTTTTTTTTCTTATTTTTACCCAAGAAAAGACCATATTTTCATGCACAATAGGGAAAAAGTTAAATTTTCGTCCTTTATTGTATCTTACAATAACAATGAAGACGTAGCTGCGACGTGCTGATTTAAGACTACGACCTAGAAGGGCCAAAACTGAGCAAGACCGAGTCGTACTTTAGCTGGATTTCGTATCATGATGTGTACAGATGAGTACAAAGATTTTGTACTATTAGAACACATGAAGGTACTGGGAATGACATGAAATTAATTTTCTGGCTCTACTTGTAAAGTTGATGAAAAAAAGAGTCATGTGTAGAGTCAACATTATAGTCACTCAGAGCGTAAGGACACTTATCTTACCATACAAGAAAAGAAGTTGGCTGTGATGAGTTAACTTCTCACTGATTTTGGGCATCTGAATGTCTTGTAGAGGTATTTATGAATGTCAAGTATTCGCGTATTTCTTGTTCAGGCCACTCAGAACTTAGTTGTCACATACCGCTTTTGTAACTTTTTATCTGGACGACTGGCAGATGGCTTTAGGCGATTGGATCAGTTAATTATCATAATAGTGGGATAGCCTGTTTAAAGGGCAGTCTGTTCATACCATATTGAAATCTATGTTTCTATCCGGAGACTAGTTAAATGTTTGTTTGGGGCATGCATAGATCGCTGTGGATCTTGTGCTTCGCCTTTTCTTCTCATTTTCAGCAGCATGACGATGTGAGGTATTACCTGAAGGGCCTGGATTAAACGTTATTTTGGTACTATTACCCAGACTTCCAGACAAATTGACGAGCGTAAAGTAGGCTGATAGTATGACCGATATGATACATGGCAGAAGATGTGTGTAGCTATCCCCAGTCTCCATATTAGTAAACACATACACTCTCTATAGTTCATATGCTAAGTCATACCTCTCTACATGTGCAACAATTTATTTTTATATCTCTGGCAGGGTTCTGTGTCCGGGTGGAATTATTATGACTACGTTGTCTTGCCGGAAGAAAAGAACACACAGCCTATTGGCCAGAAGCACCTGAAGACCTGGATGTCTAGGGAGTTAAAACGACATTAATTGGAATTGTGTTAATCCAAAATGTCTATCACGAAGATTTTATTTAAAATTTTACATAATTAGCCCGGAATTTACTAGCCATATATACATTGGGTGCAGGATGCTGCTACTTTAGTGATGTTAAGTGTAGACCTTTTACTATTCGCATGATAGCATCTCACCGACTTTTGAAATTCATGATATCGAGCAAAAGTTAAATTTTAGTTTGACAATTTGTGTAAAGTTTTCTATGGGCACCTGTATAATAAATTGAACACCCTCATTTTGGTGATCATTTATTTACGGCGTGACTGCCTCATAATATTTTGCCCCAGACTCCCGCATGATAGTTTGGCTCAGAAAAGAAAGTGTAAACTCTGAAACGTCTCCATATATTGTGAACGCGCTGTAAGCTAAACTTTGTTTAGCAGATCTATTCAGTGTAATGTGGCCACACAAGCTTGTTATTTATTTATGCTCCTTTTGACCTATGTCCGTTTGTAAACAGAATTAGCATTTGACTAAGTTGTTGTACTCTAGGGAACCTTTAATTTCGTCTTGGAAATATTCTGTTTGAGTTGGCTTTGCCAGTTTGCTTAATATGTTTGCATTTAAAGACGCATAGCTTTATGCTCGACAATTCTTTTTTTTATAGTGCGGATGAAATAGCCCAGTTCCGTAAACTTAAGCAGAGTAATTCAGAAACGAATCCGTACCAAATTCCCCCCGAGATTTCTCAATCTCAAATAAATAATGAGAACGAAAACAGCAAAAATAAATCGAAAAAGGTAAGTAGAAAGTGGTTATAATCTTTGACTTATATATCTTTTTTGTTTACTGTGTTCTTATTCTTTTCATAACTTTGGTTTTTTGTTAGGTAATAGTTCAATTCGATTATCCTTTTCAGCTAGATCGTCAAACGTTTTTCTTGTACAAACTTTAAGGATAATATTTTAATCGAACGACGAATTTGCGAGTTTCAGAAGCGCTTGACTGTATAACATTTCCAGTTTGTTGCTTATAATCGAATTCTGCGTTATATTTACTGCCTGTGTAAGCACTGCTGTACCCTGCTTATCAAAGTTAATCCTTTTCGACCATTTAGCGGTCTAATTTTAATACTTTTCTTGTCAAGCGGACATTTCTTTTCATTACTGTGATAGCTATCTGTACTTAATGCTAATGACCCTAGGCATCTCCGCCGCAAATGGATTACCTAAAATCAAATTCAAAAATAGTCTTTACAGTAGACTCAGGATGCCAACAATGATATTATATTTGCTTTTGTATGACATATGCTACGTTTTCTTAGTGATATGGATAGCAGTATGTATGCATGTGTATGTATGTATGTATATATGTATGTATGAATGTACATGATGTATGTAATGTATGTTTATTTGTGTGTATGTATTTAATGTATTTATGTATTTAATGTATGTATTTATGTATGTATTGTGAATATTTTATAAATTTGTATACATTTCAGCTTACAAAACTGCTATAAACATGTATCCTTTTAGGCCTTATAAAAAGAAAGCTATTTAGATAAATTAAGTAGTAGTAAATAAATTGGAATATACGATTCAGTAAAGCTTATCGAATGTCATGTATTAAAAGATTTTCTTAAAAATTGACTTAATTGTGTTTTCAAAATTATATGCACTTTATCTACAGGGAGTAAGTTGTATAAACTTACAACCATAAAGAAAAAATCATCCTTAGAAACTCTAATTTAACTTTGGGAATGAGTAAAAGAAGATCTTAGTTCCGTGTCCTTACATTGCATTTATTTGTCTTGAAATAATCTCGAAAATTTGTACGCATTTTCGAGATTAAACAGATATATGTTACGTCAGGTAAACGTAAGTAGGAATTTTGATTTCGAACAAAATTAATTGTTGCATTTATGTAGATTTATTTGTGACCTATTCCTGTATGTAGGGATTTATGTTGTAAGGATAGCTAAAGCATGTCTGCGTCTGTCCACACAACCGGTTGTTAACTATGATAAACCAAAATCTTTAGCCTGGTATGTACTTAATATCAGGTGCCTAATAAGCAAGGGGTTTGAATAAATTGTGTGGTTGGATTTTTTCCGGAAATTGAAAATCAGTGGTCAAAATGAACGAAAATAGATTTTGGAGTTTACAAAATTTTTGACAATAAGCTTATTATTATTTATTAGATTTTTTGTGAATTTTTTTGTGAAAAAAGTAAGGATAATTGTGTTCTGCTGCTTTCTGTTTTTACAATCTAACTATAAAAAATAAAAAGCATGTACGTTAATATCGGCAAAATTGTTGACATAAATATTTTCATAGGTTCTTCCTGATTCAGGTAATGACGTAGTTTGGATAGCAGCTTTAATCGTGAACTGCTTTTCTTGTAAGCATTATCGAAATCCTGGTTAAGTATGAGATTAGAGTCCTAGGTATGTGTAAGAGTTAGTGTTGTAGGGGTCTTGGTTGTGTTGATATTCTGTTCGCTGTATCAAACAACATTACCTCGGTCTTTCCAACATTCATGTCAATTATCAGCTCGTTTTCTCGTAGATACTGGTCAATACGTGTCAGCTCCTCAGCCAGCTTCTCCTCGATCTCTATAACACTCTTTCCATTGCATGTTATGACAGTATCACCATCATAAATCACAGTTTCACATACTTTAAGAACTTCTGTAAAGTCGTTAAAAAACAAAATGAACAGTAGTGGGCCTAGAACTGACCCTTGTGGAACTCCAGTGAAACATGGTTTAAAATCAGATTGTAATTACTTTATTTGTGCGTACTGCTTTCTTTGAAAAAGATAGCCGGTAAGCAATTGCAATTCGTTACCACGAATACCATACGATGGATGTTTAGTGAGGAAGCGCCGTGGCTCAACGTATCAAACGCTTTGCTCAGATCTATGAATGTCGCACCGACTAAATAGCCTTGATCGACGTATCTCCTGATGTTATCAAGAAAGAAGGTGGTTGCAAGGTTGGTTGATCTTTTCATACGATATCCGAATTGATTTTCATTTAGCAGGTTTTCTGTCTCTAGAAATTCTACCAGTTGTTGATGTACTGCTTTTTCTAAGCTTTTGGACAAAGCAGGCAATACTGATATCGGACGGTAGTTAGCGGAATCAGTCCTTGAGCCTTTTTTGTAGATCGAAACTACCTTGGCTATTTTCCATAGTGACGGTACTGTACAAGTTCTCACTGATGGATTGAAAATGTAACATAGCGGTTTAGATATCTGGTTTCGACAGTCTTTCAACATACCAGGAGGTAGTCCATCTAGTCCTGACGCTTTTTTACGTTTGAACCGTTTTAACTGATTCAGCACAAAAACATTAGAGATATACGTTATGTTGAATCGCTTCTCTGTTCGTGAGCGAAATACATTTTGCTGATTTCCATACAAAGTGGGCCAATCCATTGGACTTTTTCTTGAGAACGTTTACTGCAGTTGCATGGTTTTCGCTGCATTTCTCGACAATAGTTTGATTTTTGGTTATGTTAGTAGAGGTATGGTTAGTCTTACTGGGAAAAATCGTTTTCATACATTGCCAGAATTGATGCGCATTTCTAGAATGTTCATTTAACATATTTCGGTAGAAAACACTATTTGCTGATTTTAACTTGTTATTAAAACAATTACGATGTTTTTGTACAGGCTCCAATCAGAGGGCTCCTTGGATCTTCTCGCCATTTTTATTTGTTTTCAATTTAACGTCATGAGTCATCTATTCACATGGTTTTTTTCTAATTCTTTTCACTACAATAGGAGCATGTTTATCAAAAACGTCTGCAACTGTTCTATTAAAGTAATCAACAGGATCCTTTACGTTTTGCATTTCAATGGGTTCCAATCAACTTGTTCCATGTCATTAAGCATTGAATCAAGATTATATCTTGTATTGTTTCTACAAGCAATAGTTTTGGGTGTAAAAGATCTATTGTTAATTTTTCGTACGCCTCCAATGAAGTCATGGTCGCTTATGCCCATTGGGAATACTCCGTCGTTCACAATTGCATCTCAATTGTTTGTATTGATTAAATCAATTAATCTTTCAGATTGGTCTGTTGGTGTTTTAATACCTTGCGTGTAACAGTGTTAAGTGTAAGTGTCTTTTATATCTTTATTGTCTCCTGCTTTATTGTAGTCCACATTCAAATCCCCAAAGATAATCACTTCCTTTGTTCTTTTGAAACGTTCAATAATGTTTCATTAAAAGTATCAGTGAAATTTTTTGATGCAAACTTTGAACTATTTGGAGGTCCGTAATAAACAGCGCATAAGAGATTTTTTGCTTTGTTGGTGTTGATTTCGATCCACATATTTTCGCAAGATGTTGTTTCGAGATCAAATCTCCGTTCCCATGATAAGTTTTCCTTTACATAAAAAGTAACTCATCCACTATTTCCTTCAGCTCTACACCGTTTAAAAAATGATTTTCATTATAATTGTTTGTCTTTATATGTGTTTCGGAGAGAGATAAGATGCCTATGTCTTTACACTGATCTAATAAATGTTCTAAATGTATAAAGTTTGTGAAAATACCTCTCACATTCTGGTGAAAGATTTTCAAACATCTCTTCTTTGTAAAATATACTAACGAGGTTAAACAATCTTTCTCTGCATCTCTATTTCTTTCAAAATTAATACCAAAATTACACAACAGCAAAAATATAATCAGCAAGACATGCATGACATTCACATGCACCATCTTGAAATTTTAACTATTTTCGATTTTCAAGTACAGATTAAGCTCGATGAGACTAAATAAGGCGAAAAACGTATAATAAACACAGCTAAATGTGACTTAAGCGTTCAAAATAACCATCCAGCTTGTCGATTGGAACTATATCTTGCGAAGGGTATATATAATCAGCACTTTTTGCATCCAAGCCTTAATTTACAATTTCAACTTTTCTGTTTGTGCAGCTAGGAATACTTCTTTTCTAAGCTGTGTCTACTTCGCTCTGTCATTAGCAATATTTATTAACTTTGGTAAATCTTTGTCTGATTCGAATGAACATATATTAAATGATATTGTTTCTCTTGCAGAAGCTTGACAAATATCTCGGTCTACCATTACAGGTAACGTGATACGTTGTCTACCAGGAAATTTTGATGCGCTTGATTTAGAAAAATATTGTGTCATTGATTTCTGTTTGGGGGTTTCACTATCCATGCGCAGGACATGTCCAAAGAGACGCCATCTGCGGTTTAAGATTTGTAGTGATAGATGTTGTTCGTTAGTTCTTTCATACAACTCCTTGTTTTTCACAATGTTCGGATGCTTAATATGTAGTACATCTCTGAGTTGCCGTCTATGAAAACTATCTAGATTGTTTTCATCCGATTTTGTCAAACCCCAAGTGCCGCAATTATACAGAAGAACACTTTTTTACATAAACATTGTAGAGCTTTAGACGTACTGAAGGAGATATCTTGTGGTGCCTTATCCAAACTTTGTTGAGCTTTCTCGTTGCTATTATTGCTAGCTGTTTTCTGCGATTGACGTCTTCTTTATCACCAAGTAGCGAACAAATAATAATAAAGATGTAGATGATATCGAAAAACTCGACGCCCGTCACAGCCATAGCTGATTCGTTATAAATAATGTAAAATCAACCTTCAAATCCTGTTTATTTCCAGATGTTGAGAAAATGAAGAGCAAATAATCAAATATTCCAATATTCCTTTTTCTTGTTATGTATATAATAAATCCTGTGTATACTAAAAACTATTGAACTTGTATTTGATCATGCTTGTGTATTCTAAATGAACTGGACAATAACAACGATATCATCTATGATATCATCTGAAACTCGTCCGCTCGTCACAGCCACTGAATACAACCAAAACACTGTACAAGTAAAACAATATGCAAGAGTTTGTCCAAGTATATTTATTTCATCCACAAAACTCTAAATCGATTCATGAATCACTAGTTAATTTAAAAGCTAAACTTAACAGTTAAACGCAAATGTTAAGCCTAAAATTCAGGAGCCATTCAAAGCATGACCGTCCCAGAAATTTCCAGCCTAAAAGATACTAATTCATTCTAAACATGTGATGTTCTTTTACATTTATTCTACCATCTTTTTTCTCTCCACTGATTTCGTTCGATACAGGGTCATCTGGTCCCAGATGAAAATGGGCTGGTCCACTACATCTGCCACTATAGAACAAATTTATCCCACAGATCTTTTGAATGTAGTTCTTGGAGCGAGTTTTCTGATCTTCAACATTACAAAGCTTTTGTAGGTTTCTGGCTTACTTGATATTCAACTTACATGATGTTCATTTATACATCCTTTTACTCACTTGTTGCCGAACTGTAATCAGTCTTCTGCCAGTACAGGTGCTTTTTGTTGTTTAAGCCATTTATCAGAGAACTTTATGTATTCACCATTGTCATCAAAGCTTCATCAAAACCAAACTTGTTTATTGGATGGCTGTCATAACATCATTTTCCTAATTGTAGGTCTCTTTAAGGATAGAATTATTTGTGTTTACATCTTGCAGCGCTCTCTGAAAAGATGTAACGGGTTTTTGATAGAGCACTTTATATTAGAGCTTTTTATTAGTGAGCCCTGTCGAGGTACAAAGAATAGACTTTCTTTTGCCTGACGAAATTAACCTTTGGTTCGGAATTATTTTATGACGCCTAAATATAAGCTATAAAATTCAAATGAAAGCTCTTGCTAGAAGTAGATGATCCATGCATGGAACTGAATCGCACCTGATATAAAACCACGTCAATTGACGTCATTGGTTGTAAAAGATATATGGTCTTCAAATCATTTTATTAGCACAAAAATGAATACTTTGTAAACAAATTTGATTTTAGTCCCATCATATCAATTAGAGCTAGTAAACAGTAGCTCTAATTGATATGATGATATACTTAAAGGATTTTTTAAACATCAATAAGATAAGAAACAACAAAATTATTTTCGGAATTTTTTGGAGGTTGTTACAGACAATTTCATGTCTTGTTAGTTATTTTGAATATTAAGTCTCGTAATATTTATGACGCATAACAAAAAGCGGCTTTTCTAAAGCGAAATATCTTTTAACACAGCGATGAAGCAGAGGGCCATCCAGTTTAGTGAACGCTTTCTGCATGACTACGCAGTTACTTTAATTACACACGTCACTGTTGTCAGTACTATGAAGTCCCTTTGGATTTTATACAAGTTGTTATTTTGGCTTTAGTTTTTGCTTCTCAAATTCTCATTGGTCATTGAATGGAAAACAGGTAATACTAGTGTTTCTTAGTAGTTGTAGGCGTAGCAATGAAAAGAATATATTTTTACTGCACTTTACTTTTAATACATTTTCATTTTGGATAGATTTATCTTTATTTAATTGTATCTAGTACTAACCATCTGCTCAAAACTACCGTCGATCTTTTTCTTTAGATCGTACATTGAAAAATATGTTTTAATTTCGTAGATTAAGAACCCGAATTCTGTTGTGCCAACAAAGATATCGGCAGTACCTATGGATGAAGAAAAAAAGGGTATAAATGATTCTTGACCTTTGATATTTTAGTATTATTTTCATAAATGTTCATGGATATTTTTATGAAGGTATGGAATGATGTATTGGCTCTGAAACTATTGTTCTTATATGTCAGTCCCTCCAAAAATTGTTTGTGTAATTCTGTTATCCTTCCAGTTTTATATTAATTTGCTATATCATTATTTTGTTGAACCATAATCTGTCGGACCCAACTGGGAAGTACCAAATTAAAAAAATAATGCAATTTTACGTTATATTTTTTCACCCAAAATAAAACAATCCAGAGAGCCGAAGGGAAGAAGAAAACAAAATTTCTTCGATAAAAATGGTAAAGGTAAAAATTTGAAAAAGTAAATCGGTGGAACCATAAATTCAGCAGTAGGTTCTTATAAAGTGACCGCGAGCAGAGTAATTCCTTTCTCCTTAATAAACAAGGCCTCTTTAATAATTTGTCTATGTATGACTGTTTTCATGGTATTGTGCTGTGCTATTTCTTTGCCTTTCATTCCCGCCCCAATTTCCCGCAAACTTTGTTATGTTATTATGATACATTGATGATCTTGCTGTTATGAATCACAGATCTTCTTATCGAATCAGTGCGTTTAACAGTTGTAAACCGTGAGATTCTAGACCGAGCTGTATGACAATAATCAACAGTTGTTGTGGCAAAACTGACACTGCTGGCCAGACCTCCACTTGGTTCCATATTTCTTAATTTAGTGTGCAGGTTTTGCAGATCTCGTAGTGAAGGGCGGCAAAAAGTTATTGATACGAAGTGATTGCAGAGAGAACAAACAGTGGCATAAGACACGCCAACAGGCTATAAATACCGTCGTATTCTTCAGTACTGTTAAAAAACCTTAAAAGATTTCCCTGACAATTACGTATTTATTTTTTTTATTAATTTATTTACTACCCGGTGCTGCCCGGGGCATCTGGTTGAGTGGTCAAAGAAACGTAAAATAATTGCTTTATGATAAATACCTAAAATCAAATTCCATCCTTTTATTTTTAGGATCCCTGGACAACTTTAGTTAAATTCATTTTTCGATTGTAGTTCTCTATCTTTGGAAAATATCGCACATGATCCCCTTTCCCCCAAGACACCCTAACACCAAGTTTTAGCTTTTTTTCCTTAACTGGCTATATTCATTTTTCAATTATATGCCTTGATCTGTAATTAGGTCCAAAGGTACCCACACGTGCCCCTTNTAAAAAAAAGTCGGGTAAACTGGTGGTACTTGGTGGGGGGGGGGGTTTGTACCAGTGCAGTGAGTGACTGAATGTAGTTTTTTCGAAAAAGAAAAAAAAAAGTGGGTTATTCTTCAAATGTATAACAAATAAATACATTTATTTATTCATAGATCTTTACTTTTCTTAAAATTACGTATTTATTTTTTTAATTAATTTATTTACTACCCGGTGCTGCCCGGGGCATCTGGTTGAGTGGTCAAAGAAACGTAAAATAATTGCTTTATGATAAATACCTAAAATCAAATTCCATCCTTTTATTTTTAGGATCCCTGGACAACTTTAGTTAAATTCATTTTTCGATTGTAGTTCTCTATCTTTGGAAAATATCGCACATGATCCCCTTTCCCCCAAGACACCCTAACACCAAGTTTTAGCTTTTTTTCCTTAACTGGCTATATTCATTTTTCAATTATATGCCTTGATCTGTAATTAGGTCCAAAGGTACCCACACGTGCCCCTTTCTTACTCTCAGCGGCCGTCTTAGTGGTCCCCAGCCTATTTTTTGCATAGGGTTCCAAACATCTCTAACACCAAATTTGAACTTCCTAATCTGCCTAGTTAAATTCATTTTAAACTATGGGGGTTAATCTCTAATAACAAACTCATGCAACCCCATTTTTTATCCCGTAACACAGCAGTACCACATAACCCCCATCAAGCCCTGACGGCGGTTACAGCTGTCGTGTTAAAAAATTACATAGCCTATATTCAGCACAGGGCTGCAAAGTACCATGACACGATATATTTCTAACTTTTATGTTGGCCAATTGAATTTATTTTTAATTGTAGATGTTTGTCTTTGAGAATAGCCAACACCTTCGTTTTTGTTCTAGACGTCGCCCTAGGGGTCTTATAAAAATATATAGTCATTGTTTAATACAGGGAAGCGATGTACCGCGACACCATGTTTTTTTATGTCGCCCATGGCTGCAAAGTACCCAAAAATCAATCGTGAGCTTTCAGCGTTGTCTGATCTACAACTCCATCTGAGGCACGCAAGCACAGTCACAGAGAATTCCTATCTATATTTGTATATTTCAAAGTCTCTGTGCGTGCGTGTTAAAAAGGTCAAGTTGATCTGTTCTTAAAGACAGAGACCTACAATGAAAAAAGGAATTTTAACAAGGCATTGGAAAAAGCTAAAATGTGTGTCCTGGTACTTAGCAATACTGTTTTGAAGATAGACTATGTTATTTTTTCGACGTGACTAGAACGGTCTCTAGCACCAAAAGGGGACCATGTTGGTAGATTCTCCAGAATAGGGCCTTATAATTATCAAATAAATTTAATAAGGCAAAGTAAAGCCCTCAGATTTGTTGTTATTGCACCTTACCGTCCAGTACTGAATACAGGCTGTGCTGTTGTCAGATATTACTATCAAAGCGATCGCTAGGCCCAAAGAAGAGTCATGCTGGCCTGTTGTTAATAATTTACTATCAAACAATGAATTTAACAATAATTGTTCAGTGGCTCCCAAAAATCTGGGACGGCTTAATTCAGAATATAAGTTCAAATGTCTAACGCGATGATTCAATGTTACTTTGACCACTTAACCATAGCGCCAGGGAGTCCAAGGTAACTCTGCTAGTTTTGTAAAGTAGATAATATTGTGACTGCTACTGATCTTGATCTCACCATGAAAAGTTAACTCTATGATTTTGACGTCCGATGGAGATCGCAGTTTTGGTTTCCAACAGTGGTTCTTAGGCGGGTATTCTTATACCCCTCTGAGGTTTGGGAACTAAAGGCTTGGGGCTTATGACTTTGTATTCGAGTACTAGTATTTATTTTTTTTGAAATTTCATTTCATTTTTAAGCAGGTAGCAAATCAACAAAACGCCATAGGATCTTTTTGAAGACATAAATGGTTGTTTTTTAATTTTGTATAGTACTGAACTGTAAGAAATAAAATTACTGGTTTGACATCTGTAACAGATGGGTCAAATTTGTGAAGTAGTTGTGCACTTTGTATTTTTGTCATTTCAGATATTTTATTTAGCTTTTTGTAAATACGATAATTTTACCTGTTCATCTTATTTTGGTTTTTGTTGACGTCCTAGCTATTGATATTTAAGGTGCAGTAAATTTAAGCTATTGACGTATTTTGAAGTTTTACTGGCAACTGATTTAAGAAAAGCCCCATTTCACGTAACCCTCGTGCTTTGCACAGTTGCCATATAACAACAAATGACGCCTTTAGCAATTACAAAATGGCTTGGTTAAACAAATAGTACGCATATAATATTTATGGATTGGATATCAAGAGGAAAAATTTTGTTGTTAAAAATGTCTATGATCTTTAAGAAAAGGGCAAAGTAAAGGCTTAATTATTAGGGGTATAGGATCCTATTAGACAACATTGAAGGGTCTGGAGCCATTAAAAGGGTTTCGTGTTGTATTTTCTTTTTCATTTGTACGCTTCATGTTAGTGATTCATTTGGTTTTTACGTATGGTCTAGCTTTATTACGATTCTTTCTTCATTTTTTAGAGAAAAGTTCGCTGCCACTAAAAGATAAAGAGGTACATATAGTTAACCTTTAGAAGAATTTATTCCAAAATGTATTTATGAAGAAAACTTTTGGAAGTTTAGACTCTTGTTTCCCCTGCTTATGACATTGAAAGTAAAACCATAGAAAGTTCACGAGAAGAGATTAGGTTCACGAGAAAAGGCACTGTTGTACACTGTATACGAATATTTCACTACGAAACAAGTGGTGGTAAAGTATTTACTATTAGTATTCTTAGTAAAGTATTTACTTTAGTTATAGTATTTACTTACTATAACTAAAGCACAAAATGGGTGAGTGTTTGTTGCAACAAGTATTTGATGCCTATAAGGTGTTCTATCCCACGAATCCTAGATGAAAAAAATGTGATGAATATGCTCAATGTCTATTAATTTCCTACAAAGACTTGTTTTGAATTTTTTGTGTAGGATGGGGCTCCATATAAATCAAGTAATATTCCTCTGATAGCTACGGTTTTGTTGTTTCTGTGAAAACATGCGCAAATCTATAGTTGATCATGATCTGCATTTCTTTTATACATTCTAAATATTTTAGTCTTAATACAGGTTTAATTGAAGCTAGTTTTTTTAGTTATTTTTATTTTTGGTATATGTGATATGTGGTTGATTTTATAGTTGATACTAATGGAATGCCAAAATTGGAGTTAATTTTTGCCTATCGCAAGTGACATACGCAGAATTACCTTTTTTTCTACCGTATCTCTGATACGCACAGTATCTGGTCTACAAAATATGTGTCTTCATGTTTACGAGTGACTGATCCACGTGTCCAAAGTGAAGTAATTTATAAACAAAGTAATTCCAAAACGTATCAAGTTTTCTTTAATTCCGACCGACCATTCTGGAACATTAACCGAATAGATTTTGAAATAGTTGGTGCTATATTGTGTCATAGATATTTACATTGATTCCTTTGTACCATCTTCTTAGGGAGAAAAAGAGGAAAGTCAAGAGCGTTTCCTAGAAGCACAGCGACATCTTCATGACCAGCTAACATCCAAACAGAATAAGCTTTTAAGGAGCTTTGAACTTCAAACAAAACAGTTAAATAACATTTCAGATTTAGTATCTAAGCTTCGTGAAGCAGCTAGGAAGGACCCCACTTTAACCGGACGTTTTCAGCACCACCAAGAAATGCTTGATTATGTAAACAATACCTTTAAAACCCAAAAAACAGTTCATGGTGAGTTGCACCGAAAATTACAAGACAAAATAAAGGAGCTAGATACACAGCAACGTGCAATCGACCTTCGTAGAAAGGCTATGTTGTACAAAAAGATGCTCCAGGCAACTCAAAAGCGACATCATCCCTTTTCTCCCCAACAAGACCAAATGACAGTGGGAAAACGAGTTGTTCCTAAAGGTTCTGATCCACCAACTCCCAACGTAATGTTACAAAATCTTGATAGTTCACAAGCCTACAGCAACACACGCAACAATGAATCAACACCTACTAAGCAACAGCCTTGGAAGGGTTCACGGGACTCAAACGCTAGTGTTCGAGATATAGTCATTTCCCAATCAAATCCTAGTACGGAGTCTTTGCAGAACCAACTCCAAAAGTTGCAGCAGAAAGAGGATATTCTTTCTAATCAAGATGTAGTGAGCCCTTTGCAGGGAGAACTACAGTCAAATCAGCAAAATGATTTTCTACAGCTTTTTGTTCAACAGCAGCAAGGAAATCAACAGCAGCCTAACAAGCAGCAGATTAATACAATGATTAAGGAAAGAGAGACTGGTCTTTCCCAGTTTTTGGATGTACAGTCGCCCTCTCCGCAAAATATGCTTTTGACCGGCAACAACCGTGGTCTATCTCAATCAAGGAGCCAAGAACCAACTGATCTTTTCCAGACTTTGACTAACATCTCTTTAAACCAGAATGGACCTCGACAAGGTTCAAATTTTAACGACCAGCAGACGCAAGTATTGTCACAACAAATTTTGCTTCAACTGCAGGTTTTGCAACAGCAACTGCTTTCCCAGATTGAAATGATACAAAGACCGAGAGATAACAATCAACCCCTTCACTTAATACAACTTATTCCGGCTTTGCAACAATTACAGGAGGCACAGCAAGTATTACTTGAGAAACAACAGCAGCAAAGTCAGCAGCAGCAACAACAACAAGAACAACAGAAGCAACTCCAACAACAACAGCAACAACAACTTCAACAGCAAGAACACATCCAGCAGCAAGAACAACTTCAACAACTTCAGCAGCATCAACTGCTTCAGTTACAACAGCTACAACAACAACATCAGCAATCGAAGAAAGTAACAAAGGATGTATACGCAGCTGGCATTTCACATTCTCAAAGACCAGGCACTCGAATAGATCTTACAAATTTTGTTAGGCAAAACAATGGGTTGCATCAGACTGATACTTTTCCCGATATGCTTAGAAGAACATCACATACAGCTACATCCTGTGCAGCTTCGTCGTGTGATACATCTGCAACGCATTTGAATATAGCGCAGAGTAGCCCTTTTTCTCCGCGATTGCGAACTTCGCAGAACAGTTACAATTCTTGTACACAGAGTACAAGTTCGACACCAATGGATTATGGAGCATGTACAACGGTTTCACAATCACAGAGTGGATCAGAACTTTCAGGTATGCCAAATTGTTGTCTGCTAAAGTGTGGTATCTATGTTATCTTGTTTTTCTATTTATTTTTAATTTCCAAGTATAATTATGATCCGAGTTTTTTGTGGGTAGTGCGTAAGGCTCAATGAGACATGGCATTTGATTAGCTTAAGAGTCATAGATGCGGGTTGGCATATGAAGACGCAAATGCAACCTCTTGTATAACATATTGGTAGATTAATGTCTAATTTTTATGTGGCTGTATGTTTTTGGGGTAATGTTGGCAGTATTTGCACCTGAAACATTTTTTGTACCATGGAAAAAATGAACTGAATATTTCGTTTGAGGCTTTCCCTTCGATATCTCACTACCGTACATCCCATTAACTGAAATCAATTACAAATTATATTGAATTCATAATATGCACAACGAAGCAGTTGTTTACACAATCAATAACTGGATATGTGGTTTTGAAGAGTATCCACTAAAGGCTTTAATTAAAAAATATTCATTTTTCAAAAATACTTGAAAGGTGTTTGCCACAAACGCGTTACATATTGGTTCATATTTGTTTTTGTTTACTTTTTTTGACCTTCGATGGGGAGCTGTACATAATGCAAAGGCTATAAAATTGTCATAGCATGTCTTAAAGTTGTTCGAATGATAGTTAAGACCAGCAGTTTTGTTACTCCATGCATTTGTAATGCGAAATATGAAATGATACCTTAACGAAGGTTGCTGATTGCACATCTAGGGAATCGTACAGTACTGAAGCCTAGAAAAACTGCGTTTTGCGACAATGTTGATGATTAAGATATAATAATAATTTTGTGTTCCTTTTTCGGACATCCAGAACGAGGCATTAGAAATCAAGTCATCTGTTACCTCTGCTTTGGCATCAGCGGCTGCCCTGCGGCAAAGGAAAGCAAGGGATTACGAAGTGATTCCTTTTGTCAGGACATGAGTGGTTCCCACAATTGCAGAAGTCTGTAAACCACTAAAGACATCAGGAATATAAAGTTCCTTGAACGATTTTACCAATCTTCTGAATACCACACCCAGAAAGCCGACAACCACTGCTACACCGGTGGTGCTAACTCTATTTTGCCTTCGACGGTGATGTGCCAAAGGGGAACAGTTATTTGGTCTCTCCACCCTCTTTTTATACAAGTTTATACCAGAAGGTATTGCAAAGTCAACGATGTTACGATGGGAAATTGTATTTCACCCTTTGCATCGTCCCAATCGACCTGCCCCACGATACCTTGCTGTTCTAATCCCAACTTTTTCCGACTCCTCATTATACCATTTTTCAAAACATCTCACTTCTTACTTTCTGCACAATACCCAATATCCTCCCAGTCCAGTCAGTCTCGTCTTCTTTTGTATTTCCTTTGTGCCAATCCCTTACAGCCACTCGCAACATTCCAAGTAGACACTCTCTTTTTGCTACACACTCTACATCTTGTCATCACTTCCACACCTGGCGGTAATAGAATTAGTCTGATATGTAATGACTGCCTCTGCGCAGAAAAAAGATAGGCTTCGGTGTTTTTTGCCAGGTAACCCGCTTTATCTCACTTAAAAGACCTGTCTTCTGCTCTGCCTTCAACAGCAAGACAAATTGTCATTTGATTTGCCCGTTAATTGCCTTTGTCATTCACCCTCAGTCCTTTCAATGTATTCTACCTTTGTCGCTCCAACTTCTTTCAGTATCAGTTCCTCACTGCTGCAAACATATTCTTTCAAACTTAATTCCTCTTTTCTGACACAATCGATCATAAGAACTCTCCTTCAACCTTTCTTTTTTTCTTGTTTAATAGAACATCGCTTACTTTATGAAATACTGAATTCATGTTGATTAGTTTTTATGGAGCGTCAATGCTCCCTATGGGACCAGTCAAGTTCCAGCACTATATCAGCTGCACTGCCTACCCACGCATTTATACCACGGATCAGATTGCCTGTGTACAACCTTTAATTTGCAGTGCACTTCAGACTCGTCAAATAAGTGTTACTGATATTTTCTTTTCATTTCCATGTTCATAATGTAACCTTTCAACACACTCCTGTTCTGATGGCCTATATCGACTCCATAATTACATCCCCTTCCGGCAATACTATTCTTTTACACTTAACCTTGACCCCCCAACTCATCTTTATTACCATACACCTGTCCAATTGAAACTCCACACCTATATCTTTTGAGTAAACCTTTACTATTTCAACCAATGTTCTCAGCTCAATCATTATCAATTTCAGACCGCCCATGAGCAGCAAATGGGTTATCAACTTTCTACCAGACCACAATGCGTACGGACACTGAAATCACCATGATGATGAACAAAAGCGGACACAAAGAGTTCCCTTAAAAGATTCCCCGGGTTATTTTAACCTCTCCAAATGTTTTATTGTTGGATGTCAAAACTGTGTTCTAATTGCCCATGCTTTTCCTTAAAAGGTTAACGAATTTTCTGCTACCCCAACAAATTCAAACGTCTTAAAAATCCAAGAATGTCGCACCATATGTACCGTCTTGTGGTGGTATACCGTCCAGCACACGCAAAAGGACCGCTTATTTGCCTTCATTTCTCGCAATAAAGTTTTATCAAGCAAGAGCTGGCCCATTGTTTTCCTTGATTTCTGCCTGTACCTTTTCGGCTCATCTAGTAAATGCTGCTTGCCCAAAAGGTGATCATAAATCTTGTCTCCAGAGATATCCGTCACCAGTTTCCATGTCAATGGCAGCCAGAAATTGGGCTTTAGTTACCGACCATCGTTTTCGTTACTTGGTCCTCCGCAATCAGCACACTTCTGCCCCTCGCCATCCACATAGGAACACCTTCAGTTTCCATATACCACTGCAACATTTTGGCAATTAATGTATGCATAAATAAAATTCTTTTGAACAAGAAGCGCCTGACAAGAATCTGGCTCCGACGCTTTTTGTTTGCCATTTTTCTAATTTCCATCTTAGCATCGTCAAAATCAATAATCACACCATTCCTCGTCCCGTACTTTTCCATCAAATATCTTTATTTTCATATTTGCTGCCGCAATCTCGTTTTTAGCATAGTGCACACGGTTTCCATTTCTATTCACTTAATATTTCCTTTCAGTTTTCTCCTTAGGTCCTGTCTCATTAATTTATCTCTATACATCTCTTTCACCCTCTGTATCTCTGCATGATTATTCCAAACTGTTTTCTTATCTCCTTTGCCACCACGGTTTCTTCTTTTCTATCTTTCCTCTGTTCACTTTTTTCATTCTCATAGCAATCACATAAGATCCAGCATAAAAGATATGATTCATCTCAGCTGCTTATAACTACTTCGTTGGCCAACTTTCTACAGTCCAAAGCCTTTTAACTTAGATTATACTGCATGCTCTTCGACTGGAGCGCCTGTCTCACTACAGTGTTCATTACAGCAATTGCCTCCTCACTCAAACCACTAACCGTCTCTGGCCCTGCTCTCACACCAAAACTGTCAACTAATATCCTGACACGTATTTTCCTAGCCGTCGTTTTCAATAGCACTCTTTTTCCATCACATATTTTAGCAAGGTTCTGTGGCACCAAAAGTTTCATTGCTTTATTGCCAAAACAAATATTTAAGTAAGTAAGTCGCTTACAAATCAAGAAATCCAACGGTTCTGTGAGAATATCTAGTCGGACCAAAAACCAATAACTTCGATGCCCCATGGGTAGAAGTAGAAATTGAAGCTGTCAGTGAGATACAGGAGCAGTAATGGGATGAAGTATCTCTTGAGGACTTATAACTCGCCTTGCGTGAATCCAGTAAGTCTCCTGAGAAGGATAAAATACCAAACTTCTAGATTAATGCATTTCCTTCTTCTCGTCGTAGTTTCATATAATACAGGAAAATAGACCAAATGCTTTCATTCAAAATCACTCTGAATAAACACGCCTTCTTAATGTGACAACAACAGCAGATAATAATACCTCACTTAAAATCTTTGAGAATTTAAGAAAATACAAGGTCCTTGAAATTGAAATAACGAAAATGTAGCACTTAAAACTACCACATTACCTGTCATTATTGGACCATTTTGTATATCTAAGAATGCTGAACAGTATGTCAACCAAATTTCTGGTAATCTATCCCTGAGTGAAATCCAAAAAATTATTCTCATGAGGACATCAAATTTTTTACGAAAAACGTTGCCCATTTAAATTGTTTTATGTATAGTTTCTTGTTGTTAGTAGTCTACGAAGTCAGTAAAGAATAATCATTTTACACATACAGATTATTTTTACTACTTCTTAAAAATTGCTTGTCAATGTTAATTACTCTCGAAAATAGTATGATTTTATTCCTCATAAAAAGCTGGTATCTTGCTGTTGCTTGAGGTCCCAGGATGGTCACTGACCACAGCTCGTACATGACATAGCAAAATAAAACCATATACTACTACTCCTACTACTACTACTACTACTACTACTACTACTACTACTACTACTACTACTACTACTACTACTAGTCTAGTACTAGCACTACCACTGCTACTACTTTTACTATTACTACTACTAGTAGTCTAGTACTAGTACTACCACTACCACTGCTACTACTACTACTACTACTACTAGTCTAGTACTACTACTACCACTGCTACTACTGCTACTTCTACTGCTGCTGCTACTACTACTACTACTACTACTACTACTACTACTAATAATAATAATAATAATAATAATAATAATAGACATATTATTATAAACAATATTATTATTAATAATAACACAATAACGGGAAGTATTGGTTTTGAATGAAGACTGTTAGTCCTTTGTTCTGTTTTTAGTTTTGGTAAAAGCGTATTATGATAATCTGCATAATCAGTAGAGAAATGAACAGAAAGAAAAAAGTTAAGAATCATTTACTTTATTGGATTAATAACCGAAATTTTATGTCTTTAGGTAGTCTGAAGAATGTTTCACTGTCATGAAATAAAACTGTATTATCACTTTCTCAATCATAAAATACTCACGCTGCAAATCGCCTTTACTATTGGAATTATTTTTGATTAACTGCCAGAATCATTTCTACTTCTCTTCAAATGAGGTTTAAGTTTAATGTACTTAAAATTTGTCAAGGTGCGGAATAGTTAACTAAGCTACAAATTTTAATATTCTTTTTTAACCTATTGGATTCCATTTTTGCGCTGTGAACGTGAAAGTGAGGGGGGCATTAAATATTAATGAAAAATATTGACATTTAGCTTTGACGCAATTCAGATTGTGAAAGTGAAGTAATGTTAAAGCGATAGACCTTACAGAGACCCTAAGGCTAAGGTTTGATTAGCGCCATACACTTAGGCCAGCATACGATACGGGGTGGATGACTCAACCATTTATCATCTACTTTACTCCCCAGCTTTAACCAGGTATCTATTTAGTGCTGGGTGGATAGAGAATTGGTGTTTTGTGACACACCAAAACTCCAAAAAAAATAGGAGTCTTGGTCCTCTCGCATTGACGCCCAGCACGCAAACCACTGCGCCAGTCACCCCTAATTTAGATTGTATGTTAGAAGAAAGTAACCAGTTGAAATTAGATTTAGCCGCTCTCGAAAAAGAGCTATTGCTATATTTATAATCCCCTACCTGTGACATTTGAAAATTTTGTTGCCTCAAGATAAAGTACCGAAGTGGAATATTTATTTTTTTAGCTCCGTGATATATTTACTTAGGTTCCACGTATAGTTAGTGTACATCGTATGTTAAAAGTGCCTTAAGATATTGTTTCTAACTAAGCTTTGTTTCATATAGAATAATCCTTGATACCGCCATTTTCGTTGTAATTGTTGTTGCAGGCTTGAATTCTAGAATTGAACAAGATAGACAGACACCAGTGACATATGCAAATGTTTCTTCGTCAAATGTAGGATCCTATCTTTCCTCGGAGAGCCCATGTCAAGATATACACAGAGGCCCTCCATCAAATACCGATATGAAATATAAAAAGCTTGAAGAAGAGGATTTTTCCCACCAGCCATTACTGGCAAATCAGCAACAACTTATTCAGTGGCAACGTGTAAGTACACTTGGTTTTTTTCCCCGCTGAATACAGACACAGTCCATTATGAATTGGAGAAATCATGCTTATTGTCACTGATCGATTTAACATATTTTTTCTGTGCAGATAGCAAATAAAATTGACGAGATTCAGACCAAGGTCTGGGTAGGTTTATTTTTTAAATGATTTGTTTTTTCAGCAGAAAAAAGGCTAGTGATCATTATCAAGAAAACTAAGGTTGACTGAGAGGTGGAAGATAAGTTTTCTCTTTATCCGAACTGTCCGCCTTCCTGTCTGTCTAGCCTGTTTGAATTTATGAAAGTAAACATTTATGTATGTATGTATGTATGTATGTATGTATGTATGTATGTATGTATGTATGTATTTGTGTATGTTTGTATGTATATATGTATATACGTATATACGTATGTTTGCATGTATGTATCTTAACTATCAGTCACAAATGAAGCTGCTTGAGAGATTTTACCGTCATTGTCTCAGGCACGTTCTTGGAATCAAATCCCCAACACTACTGTCTTGTCCAAAGCAAACACTGTAAGCATATCGTCAATGGCGATAAGAAGTCAGATGTGCTGGCTTGGGTACTTGATATGAATAATGACTCCAGGCTCCCTAAACAACTGTTCTGCACTTAGATGTCGTTTGGAAAAAGACGTCAGTGTAAGCCATGAAAAAGGTTCAAGGACAATGTTGAGGAAAATCTGAAGCATATGGAGATTGCTGAAGACAGCCGGGATGCATTAACTTTTGATCGTGATCATTTGAGAGGTTTAAGCTTTCAATGTGCTAAGTTGTATGAGGAGAGCAGAATTTTTCGTGCTACAATGAGGAGAATCTGCAGGAACCATGAACTTTTGCCAGCTTGAAAGGTATATAGTCGGTCTCTGTTGTCTAAGGCAGGACTGGTGAATCATCAGATGTTTCAAACAGACCAGTGGTATCTGAATCATTCCTTTTGTGCCCCTTACTGCTACTATTTCTGAATCTTCCATTTACTCGTGTCCATCCTACCCGAACATCTGCAAATCGTCTGGTGGACCCAAGCGACACCTCGGGATTCATGGAGATAAAAATCTTTTTGCTTTCACCCCGAGGGACCACTTGGAATGCCAAGGCTGTCACATACTGTGCAAGTTGGTTGCAGGTCTCAAGAGCCACTTAAGACTAGACGGGCGGCAAGAACAGGTAAAAGAAAGAAATGAAGGATTGGCACTCGTCGGACAAGACGGAGCAATCCTCATGCATGTATCTTAACTGTCTATCCATCCATCTAGCTAGCCGGTTATCCAAGTCTCATTTTACAAGAGATTTTATGCTAATGGTTGTTGCCGCAACCAAGTGCTTGCGGTTTTATTTTATTTATCAATCATAATAAAGTAACTAAAATCACACCTACACTTAGATTTTTAAACAAAGATATTTGACTGCTTGCCAGGAAAGATGCCCCTTGGATAAAGTGACAGCAATTTCATGGAAGCATAGTAAACAGGCTAGTTATTATTTCTGTGTGAATGCGGTTAATATAGGAAAGGAAATTTAGTGAAAATATTCATGTAACAAAAAAGCAGCCCATCCATCGCTGTATAATTTGAAATAATCCCCCTGGAATTGTAGTTATTCTCCCTACCAAGGATGAGATGCTTTAATGTACGTTTCGACCAACGTACGAGGACAGTTCGGGCATTGTAGCTATTACAATATATATACACACATGCACATTCTAATACACATAGTAAAATACACATAATAATAATAATAATAATAATAATAATAATAATAATGATTGGGTTGGGAGAAGAATCCACTGGGACATATGCAGGAAATTTGGGGTACATGTAAGCGAGAAGTGGTACAACCATAAGCCGGAAAGTGTGATTGAAAATGATACTTGCAAGGTACTGTGGGACTTTACCATACAGACCGATCATGTAATTGAAGCTAGAAGGCCAGATTTAATTTTGATCAAGAAGGAGGACAACAACTGCATCATCGTTGACTTTGCCATCCCATATGATACCCGTATAGAGCAGAAGGAGAAAGAGAAAGTTGAGAAATACCAGGATTTAAAGAGAGAACTCCAGAAAATATGGAACATGAAGGTGAAAGTAGTACCCATAGTCATCGGGGCGTTAGGAACACCACCAAAAGACATCAAAAGAAGAGTAGAAGAGCTGGGAATTGAGACCAGAATTGAAGAGATGCAGAAGATTGTAATCTTGCAATCTGCACGAATCCTGAGAAAAGTCCTTGAAAATTGAGGAGACTTGCTGTCACCAATATCAAGGAGACATTACCGCTGAATGAAATGACATCTTATCAGTGTGCGATAATTCTATAATAATAATAAATAATACACATGGTATTATAGGAATCAATGGACTGATGTCGAGATGGGCCATTCAGGTATGTACAAGCTCAAATTAAACCCAATATCGTTGACTTTCCTTTCCAATCGAAGTCCCAGAGAGCGCAGAGTCTTCACTGACGATTTTTGGCCACTTTTCGTTGGGACCTTTCCAACTTCCCTTCCTTGACAAGTCTTACCTGTAATGATATCAGTTTGCTGGCTTCAACGTAGGGAAGAGGAATCAGTATATGAAATTCGATTCACCCACGTTCCAATTTAGAACTTGTGCGTCGGTGCCATCCATCAGTCTGAGACATCCTATTCATTATGAAATTATTCTTCGTGTTAATAACAAGAATGAATATGCTTCTATGAATACCTATAAATTAACTGCACCTCGTTGAAATTTTTGTTATCTCATTGGCAATCGGTATTAATGTTAAAATGCTTAATTCAACTGAACATTCGTTACAAATTTTCTAACTTGTGTTATAAAAAATTCTAATGATATTGAATATTGCAGATGTTTATGTTAACGGACATGCCCCAATGTGTTGACCAAATAATTTTGTACATTGCCTGAGGCGTTTAGGTAGGCTGAAAAAGATGTCGACCGAATGACAGGTGGCCGAAACAGCCAGCACCCGGATAAGGTTGCTTGTCTTTTGGCTCAGTTATGAATTTATCTTTCATGTGGATCTTTGTATTGAAAATTTCTTTCGTGATATGTTGGATATCAACTGTGTAATCCAGCGATACAGTTTCTAGTAAAAAAGATTTGATCCCTACGTTATTTGGGTATTTTGTTAGGAATTAAAAACGAGTATTGAATTTATATGTAGCAGCTCATAAGCTATATGGCCATTTGGTTACCTCTGCTGAATTCTTAGTCGTAGTAGTGACCCACTTCTCCTTGTACCTCCTGCTATATGATGAATACTGTGTAATTATATGTGTATATTTAAATATATCAATACTGATTTGATTTTATATTTGTTATGTTTGGTTACTTAAAGGCACAACGACTGCAGATTATTCGACAACAACAAGAACAGTTCGAAATACTACAGCAAGGAATTACTTCTTGCGTGCCGCAGGATCGAGGGCAACAACAACAACAACAATCAGACGATACTCTTGTTCAACAACAGCAAAAGCAATCAAAGATGGAATCACAAGATTCAGCAGTGACCCAGTCAATGTTTGGAACAAATTCACCCCAAGGCCAGGGTCTTCCTGGCGACTCAGCTGTATCGAGTCCCGACCTTCAAGGTAATTGATTAGCTTTGTACATTGTTATTGGATCTAGGGTTTGGTTTTCATATTTTGCAGTTATTCTAATTATACGTATTGGATAACTGTTCCTTATTACTTTCCATTACTCAGTGTGATAACACAGGATTTTCTGTATTTTGCTTGGATAGAAGGTGGTGTTTACATTTACGGATTTTTTTCGTCCCCACATACTGCTGAGTTGCAGTCTGGAACAACTTTTATTAGTTTTTACCTGCGCCAATATCAATTGGGGATGCAGAAGCAATACAATTAAGCTACATTGTTTTTATCACCTTTATATTTAAAGTGTATTTTTATCTTCATTTAATATATACTACGAGGCCTTTTGTATTTGTTTTCCTCCACAGGACTGGAGCAGAGCAGCGATAGGATGTCAACTTTTGATTTGTTTGACCTTATGTGTCAACATCCTTTGACAGAACTTGACGAGGACGGTGAACAAGTCGTGGACCTTTTAATAGCAGAAAATGATCATTTGTGGTGTAACCCAGAAAATACATTCTAAAAATCGTACATTTAATACCATCTCATATCTGTTACTGGTTAATGGTAGAGATGTTTGGTATAATATGTATATTATATATAATATATAAAATATATATAATATATATTTTCTATATATATATATGTTCTTAGTTATGCAGTGCAGTTCTTTTTTGTAACTGTGGTATTTACCCATTTTATTGTAGCAAATAAGTATAGATAGGATTTTCTCGTTCATAGACTTCAGTTGTATTGCTTGGTTATGGTTAAAAGATCTTTGTCGTCAGTATTTTAAATAACTTTTTATTATTTTTTTTATACCATAAGAATGATGACGAAGAATAGTATTTTGTATTGATCAGGCACTGAAGGATTGAATTGCAAGCGAATGCTTCATTACTCATAAGTAATGGTTAGAGCTACTACAGTTTTTGAACATTGAATTCAGTGTTGGACAAGTGTATATTTGGTTTCATTAATAGACCCACCATGCTACTTATGTATAACTGACGAAATATGTTTTAGTTTTAGAAATTACTATTATGCGTTAATTTTTAGAATAATCCCAATAACATTGGAATTTTAATAAGGACTATTGGAGGGACAAACGTAGCTACTGAAAACGATTAACTATCATTAAAAGGTAATTTTACCGAAAAAAGACTAGGAATAATAAATAAAGTTGTGACATTAATGTGTCAGACATGAAGATGAAGATGGCTGTGTTTTCCCAGCATTTTTGTGAGTATATAATTAATGTGCAATTTTTTAAAATAAATTTGAAGGTTTTAATCTACTTTTTTTACTGTAAAAACAGTGTTCCTTGTTGGATTAAATATTTAATTGTGGCCATTCTTGGTGGAATTTAATTACAGGATGAGATTTATTTGGAAAATATTCACAGTGTGGAGTGAAACATCTTGCAATATAACAGCAAACTGTGTCATCAATAAAACCTGAAAAAGATGACCAGTGGTGATTTAGGAATTACGTCAGTTTGTTATGGGGTATAAAGGACATGGGATGGCAACACTATGTATCAGCAGCGTCGTGCTACAAGCTCAATTACCTTTCTCTTTATTTTGTAATACGAATAGACGGAAGCGCTGACTATTTAATTTATTTTTATTAAAATTTAAGTGCTTGAAATTTACGTGTGTATCAACAGTCTTAGATTAAAAGAGCTGTATTACATCAAGCATATAAGTTAAGTGCGTATTCTAGTAGAGTTTTAAAACCAGTATCCCATGAGTCTGTTGAGGAATGGCTTACCATAACTTTTTGGAACGCCTTGCACCCTTTACGATTGTTTTCCTTTCACAAACCCACTGGACTGGTACTTTAGCAATAAAAATAAGCCCCATGTGTTCTTAAAATGTGTTCAATATTGACCCTTTCTCGAAAATAAAAAGATCACCGATCATGGTTAGAAAGATACTTTAGAAGCTACATCCGTTGTAAGATTGATACCCCATTATTGCTTGATAATAGACACTCGGTATCTACTTTGCTGCTGTAATCCTTCTTCACCGAGACAATATTAATAACATAGTTATTAAGATGATGGAGTATGCATAGCATAATGTATTAGTGAGTCTCGAGTATTAAGCAGTTCATACCAAATTTGTTTATTTGACACCAAATGTCAAATATTGGTACGTGATTTTGGTACATGAAAACTTCTGCTTTTGCCTTGGCGATATTACACTCCCCCTTTCCTCTCTCCCTCTCTCCCTCTCTCCCTCTCTCCCTCTCTCCCTTTCTCCCCTTTCCCCCTCTCTCCCCCTCTCCCCCTCGTTCCCTCTCTCCCTCT
>RDPX01000053.1:1731034-1754143 GCA_003991215.1 Morbakka virulenta
GCCCGACAACATTAGCCATTGGACTGGACGAAACCTGATGTTACTGAACAATGTAGTCAAAGACAGAAATTTATGGAGACAGTTATCAGATGTTGATGCGCAATCTGCCGAAAGCGGAGTAGGAGAATGATGATGATGTAGAAATTATGGTATCGAGGGAAGAAAAAAATGGTATGAAAGTAAACCTCTCCTGTTATTGACACCAAGAATGCCACACCACTATGGGATTTTCCCATAAGAACCGATAGGGCTACAGAGAACAGAAGATGGCCAAAAGAGCATGTCAGGTGATTAACATGAGTATACCAGCTGATAACAATCTCTCTACGGAAGAGGTTGAAAAATTGAGCAAGTAAAAAGATCTAAAAATTGAGGTAACCAAGATGTGGCACGTGAAAACAGAAAAAATTCCAGTAACCATTGGAGCATTAGCAATGACCAAAAAAGGAACGCTCAAGTTTGTTGAGTAAATAACAGGCCATTGTTTCTTGAATGAAATCCAAAAATTTGTACTTGATAGTACTGCACATATTTTAAGACGTACTTTCTCCCCATAAGACGCTTTATTAAAAGGTATTCATACGAACTTAAATAATTAATATGACCAGACGGTTCGGCGATCCTCTGTATATGATTCTTCGACTTGTCGTTAGAGAAGGTCACTAAGACTTGGGTCCTTTAAGAGTATATTGAATTCTAGTTCCATTGAGCTACTCCCGAGCTTGACTCGCTCTCTCTAGCTCATCAAATGGCTATCGCTTACATATTCACTATCCACTTGAGCATCATTGACGACATTCTTATCGCCAGATGCTAAAATTTGTCGCTGAGTCCATTCATTTCTCAGCTTAAGCTCTGCTGTAGCTCTTGTTGAACCAAACAATATGTTACTTCCACCCTTACATATCAAACTGGGGTTTATGAAGAACTTTGTAAAGGCAATGGACAGGGAAGGCAGAGAGTTTACTTTCCTTCGGCAGAAGTTTCCTCGGAAAAGCTTTGAAAAGCTTAAGGCTAGCATTGTTGATGGGTTTCAGATACGGCAGCTCATGAACGACTCAATGTTCGATGATGCGCCCAGTCAAACTGAGCTGTCTGTTTGGCTATCGCTTAAGTCAGTAATTAAAATCGTTCTTGGAAACAACCGGAGTGCAGAATACGAGAGGAAAGTCGACGAACTCCTGAAGAACTTACAAAAATTAGGGTCTCGCACGTCAGTCAAAATGCACTTTCTATGGTCCCACTTAAACTATTTCCCTCAGAGCTGTGAAGACTTAAGTAAGAAACAGGAAGGAAAGGGGTTTTTACCAGGGTCTTTGTGTCACGAAAGAACGCTACCAAGGCTGATGGGATGCAAACTTCCTTGCAGACTGCTTTTGGTGTTTGAAAGAAGACGTGGTTGCTACTCAGCACAAAAGAAAGTCACTAAAAAGGCCCTTTATCCATGATTAAGTTTTGTGTAATATATCATCTTTATTTTCTGAAGTTTGTTGGATAATATGCATGCTTTTTGTGAAGAACTAAATCCAAAATTGAAAATAACAAATAGCACTAAAGGGCGTTGATAATAATTCTTTTACAACCTCATACCTCAAAATTTGACCTGATTGGACAAAATGCGTATACTTTCTGGATTTAGCATAGCAAACTACCTTAGAATCAGCCACCACATGCTTGACCTTTAAAACTTTACAGGCTAGTGTTATTTATTTATTCTTTTATCTATCTCGATAAACACAGTTAATCGTTACTTGCAACGTCAGACGTCCAGTCAAGAGTAATGCTAACTACATAGAATAAATTCAGAATAAATGATTTTGTGATGAGATTGTTAGGTCATAAACATTACCAGCTTTCTTCTTCCACTTCTTAATTTTTTCCAACAATTTCATTTTTTCCCCTTGTCAATGTTGTCTTTTTTCCAACTTCTATTAAATGCGCGCCTCTGGTTACCTGATCAAGTATTAAGAAAGGCTTTATCATGTAGATCATTTGCCTTGAACTGGACTGGTCTCCTGATAATCAGATGTTTTGTAATAACATCAAAGATAATTGTAGTAGAGGATGTGTCATTTTGGTCCGTATTCATTAATCTATGCCATTTAAACCGTCATAATCAATGTTGTTTAATTAGTGTATATCTTCGTTTTCTTTAATTTTAACCGGCGTTTCCTGGCTATCCCCAGCTGTAACAATTTCTGTCAATCTTCTTGGCATTTCCTTTTTAACTCGATGGTTTGAATAAGCGTTAGTGCGTTTTGGGGTCATTAACTTTTGTTCTTTTATTTGTTTTCTGGGGTTTATTGAAGAAGACCGACGCATCTTGTGAGTTCCCGTTATTTCCCCCACTCTCTTTATCTTTTAGAAATTCTCCTCCTATAGACAGATATTACGACTGGTGGCACCACCTACGGAGAACATGGGGGAGAAATTACCACAATTAATCATTTGATAAAGAAGACATGCTCATTTCTAGAGGGAATTAGTACAGACATTGCTGGTTAAAAACTTTTAAAAGAACTCCTTGATATCTCGCTAGTGCACCAAAAGTTTGTTAGAGCTTCCCTATTAAAGATCATCTTCCTCACTGAAGTGTTTTGTCTGATTTTTCTCAGCTTTACTCCTATAACACAAAAACAAGAATTTTTTTACTAGAACCTTGCGTCGACAATTGGGATTTTCCCAAATTCTAGGCAATTTTGGCTATACTGTAAATTACTCTTTTATCAATTGCCTACAAGATAGATACAAGTTATTGTAACAATTGTATATTGTAACAAATGGATCATATTTTAATCTTGTGGTTACAAAGAATTCCAGGGTACAGAGCTAACGTTTGAAACAAGCATAAACATAATTTACACCCAGTAATGAAATGCGCTTCCAAAAAAAAAAGATTTTGCATCTGTTCGGAAAAAAAAGCTGCAACAGACGTTTATCGTAAGTCTCATATCAGGTTGCTCTGCTATTACGACTTCAGTTTTTTCAAACTGGTTTCGAAAACACGAAAATACGTGTGTTTGTTGTCCAAATTGAATATAAAGAATACAAAGGGGTTACAGTTCCTCCACCGGAGGCTACCACCCGTCCTTGAAAATATAAAATAATTTTTGTAAGTCTTTTTGAATTCGTAGAAATCAGTAACCTTTCTATCTTTATTAATCCTATTTCATACAAGATATATTAATCAACCTCCTTCGGGGAAATTTTATACGGAGTTCTTGGCATGATACACGTGCTAAAGGGCGGCTGGAACATAGTTAGCAATGACGTCACCAAAAACTTTGAAGCGGCTAAAGTTTTCTTTAACCGCTTCCAAGAAGTCTCATCAACACTAAGTGTATACAACGAATTTTAATTCTTCAGATTGAGGATTGTTACGGTGGTTAAATTCTCTATTGTTGCAACCATTGTTCTTTGGACCTAACCTTAGCTGCAAAATTATTTTGAAGTTCTCAAGCTTTGAATCTTCCAAATACAACAATCAGTAAAAAAAATTAACATTATTTCAGAATTGATAATTTTGCGCCTATTTTTCCTGTACGTAGTAAATAGATGGGGTGTAGGGGGGCTCTGGGTATAGGTAGTACCTTTCGGTGTTTGGTATGCTGCACCCCTCGAGTGGACAGGTACCACTGGTCCTAATCCATCTTCTAAATCTCTCAAGTGCTGGCTCCAAGTGCCACACTCCGGTAAACCACTTTAGTTGGCTAAACCACGTGAAGGGCTGGTGTTAACACTGCAGCACTGGGCGAAGTACCTACTTGATTCAGGTCACCGGCCAAGGCAGAAGAATTCCAAGATGAACTTCAATGGGCATGTGTTCGTGACAAAGGCGAGCCACCAAATGGATATCGGCTGTGGTCAGGGGTGGAGAGGGATAGACTCCGCCATCCAACATTCGCCCTAGACACACCACATGACGATGTCAATCACAACTCGACCCCAATCGGATCGGCCATCGCCCGGGTCACCATGGACCGCGCCTTCTGCTGCACACCAGGGCATAGGTGGAATGTGTGCGACTGGTACACCACGTGACAAGATCAGTGCCAAGAACAACATCACTATGGGTACCCGGAACGCAAGGTCATTGAGAGCAGCAGGTAAAATTGAAAAACTTACTCATGAAATGTCAAGATACCGCTAGAACATCCTAGGGCTCTATGAAGTACGGTGGACAAATTTGGTGAAACATATACCCATCAAGGCCATAAATTTTACTTCTGTGGAAGAGAGAACAACCATGAGCATGGTGTTGGTATCCTTGTGCACAAGGACGTGAACAGTACAATGAGCTGTTAGCCAACTTACAGCCGGCTTATGCCTCTACGTCTAAGGGCTACACCATTCAGCATCACTATTGTACAGGCATATGCCTAAGCGTCATAACATGATGACGACGACGTAGAAGATTTCTATAACGAACTGCAAGAAGTCCTGGACCAGACACCCAAGAAAGACATTATTGTTGTACAAGGCGACTGGAATGCCAAGATCGGAGAAGACGCCTCCGAGAACTGGACGGGGGCATGTGGACAACACTGCAACACAGAGACAAACGAAAGAGGCTTGAGACTCCTGGAATACGCCAATTACAATGATCTGAAGCTGGTAAACACCTTTGGCCATCACAAAGCATATAGAAGATGGACGTGACACAGGCAAAGTGGAATATACCACAACCAGATAGATTACATCATGGTAAAATGGCGCTTCCAGTCTAGTGTGAACATCGCTAGAACCAGGAGCTCATCCTCAACGCAGATTATACAGATTTAGACTCGTTGACTGACACCTTCAACTCAGCAGTGATCGAATCTGCCAGTGAAATCCTTGGCAAACATCGTCCAATCAAAAAGCCCCGAGTCGCAGATTCTCGATCTGTGTGATAAACGGTGGGAACTGAAGAAGAAAAAAGAAACCGAGGGGGCAAAAAAGTACAAGGAAGTCAACCAAAAAATAAACAAGAGCATAAAAAAGGCAAAGGAAAACTGGATAGAGGAGCAGTGCCAGGACATTGAAGAGAGATTGAAGAATAACAACAGCAGAAAGACTGGAGATTGCCTTGACCAGCACAAAGCAAGGGAGATCCACTACCATCCAGGATAAAACAGGGAAATGCTTGACAGAAGAACAGCGCATCTTAAAGAGATGGACAGAGTACTGCTCAGAACTGTACAACTACAGAGCCACAGGAGATCCAGAGGTACTGAATGTCCCCCGAGTGACCAACACGGACAACCATCACATACTGCGTGAAGAAGTTAAAAAGGCAGTGAAAGAGCAAAAAGGGGAAAATATATTTGAGTGGACAACATACCAGCAGAACTGGTTCAAGAAGGAGAAGACATAATAAACATCCTACTGAATATTCTGTAACAAAATCTGGCAGACAGGGGAGTGGCCCACGCCGTGGATTCAGTCACTGATAATCACTCTCCCCAAAAAAGGCAACTTACAGCAGTGCCAGAACTACCGCACGATCAGCCTGATCAACCATTCCAGCAAAGTCGTGCTGAAGAACTTAGTAAATAGATTTAAACCAGAAGCAGAAAAGATCATTACAGGTTTTAGAATGGGACATAGCACAACTGAAGAAATCTTCAGCCTTAGAATTCTGTGTTAAAGGTACCTCCAACACCAATAAGATCTCTATTATGTCTTTGTGGATTTTAAGAAGGCGATCGACAGAGTTTGGCACGCAGCCTTATGAGCCACCATGTGACTGTACAAGATCAATGCCTGCTTGATCAGAGTGATAGAATAACTCTACAACAAGGCCACTAGTGCAGTCTATTTCAACAATAGCAGTTGTTTACTCTCACTCACTCTCTTTAAGATCTTTTTGGAGAGGATCATGACTGACACACTTGAAAGACTACGAGGAAACGGTCAGCATTGACTGCAGGACAATAAAAAACTTGCGCTTTGCCGATGACATCGATGGCTGAGCAGGCGAAGAAGAGGAGCTTGTGAGGCTAGTGGAGAGCCCTGATAAGACCTCCAAGGCCTACGGCATGCACATTAGTGCAGAGAAGACAAAGCTGATGGCCAACAACACTGACGGCATCGGTGATGACATCAGGATCGATGGAGAAAAGCTAAAAACCATTGGCAGCTTCAAGTATCTTGGCGCAATAATCTCAGATGAGGGATCCAAATCTGAAATACTCTCCAGAATCTCCAGAGACCACAACAGCAGTCACGAAACTGAAGGTTATCTGGAATGACAAGAACATCAAACTGGCATCCGAGATCAGACTGATGCGCTCAACAGTCATTTCAATCTTTTTATATGCTTGTTAATCATGGGCATTGAGAAAAGAATGCAAGCAACAGAGATGAAATGTTTCTGAAAGCACCTTGGCATCTCCTTCAAAGACCATGTCACCAACGAGGAAAGTGAAAAGGAGGCTAAGGCATGTCATCGGAACTTACGAAGAACTCCTGACCACTGTAAGGAAACGCAAAGTGAAGTGGTACGGCCATGTAACAATATCAGATGGACTTGCAAAGACAATCTTGCAAGGCACGATTCAAGGAGGCAGAAAGTGAGGACGACAGAAGTAGAGATGGCAAGACAACATCCCAGAGCGGACACACTGCACTTCGAGTGAAACCCTGAGAAAAGCGAGAGACCGAGAATATTGGAGAGAAGTGGTTGCAAGATCATCAGTGGTGCCCCCACGGTCACCTAGACTACGGCATCGGTGAAGTAAGTAGATATGTACGTTGGTGGAAAATTTATTGGATACATGACACCAAGTGAATCAAGACCAAGCACAAAGTCCTTACCCTCTTGCTATTTCTATCAAGGTGTATTCCACTCTTTCCAAAAGATCATATTTTGACAGCCCAAAAGGATATTTTTTAAATTAAGGTGTTTTGACATAAATATAGCAGGTATTCGAGAAAGAACTCCTCCCTCCTTGCGATTGTAATGTGATACTAACGCCGTTGACCCAGTTCAAAAACGTTCGAATCAGTATCGTTTTAATAATACCCCTCCAGCCTTTGTTCATCCGGTGGTAAAGGTCTTGGTACTTAGCCCGGCCGTACGGTAACTTTTCTTACGCCACCCATTTAAAGGGACTTTTCCGGGAGCGCGGCCAAGATGAAAAAAAAAATGGTTTGTAAAAGACAAATAAATAAAAGACTGAGTGATTATGTTGGTAAAATGCCTTCTAAAAATGAAATGGGCTCGGAATAACAGCTGCGCCTTTAAAAGGATTGTGCGTCCTCTTTTAGCCTGTCTTAAAGGTGCTTTGGTTGTAGGGTCCTCTGTAATCAATGTCAAATACTCGATGGCAAATATCAAAATTAGTTTTCTTTCATCTTACTTTAGGTGATACCGTACGCAATACTTTACAGGAAGGAAATACTGCTCCTAAAACTGAACATTGACAAGTATTGAACAAAATAAACAGGCCTCTGGTGTCGTTCTTTTGTTTTGGGGGTTGCTTAAAGCCTAATTCACACAACTGCCACAAAGAATACGTTTCCCTTAAATCTCAGCATGACCTTTTCTGACTATCTGTCATATGAAAATTAAGTTCTTATTATGAAGCAAATTGAATTCTTGCGTGACAAAACTATTACCTCAAAATTTTTTTAATTTCAAGAAATGGCCATTTTGTATTTTATATATTAAGGCACGAGTTTATTCTCACTAGAAAATAGATAGATAGAAAAAGTTGCCCCAAAAGTTCATTGTGCCCCTGAATTTCTCTATTTTTTTTTGTCTTTTCGAGGAAGCTCGATTGTGAAATACTTCAGTCGATGAAATAAAGCACATTTAAAGAGAAAAATATGACTGAAGTAAACATGTTATCAATGTACATAGTATTGTTTGGTCACAGCACAATTTACTCCCTTAAATGTTTATGTACAGTGTATATTATACTAGTAATAAATTACAATGGTGCAGAATAAATTACAAGTTCGTCATTTTTGTCCTAAGTACAACATTTAATATTGAAAAATACCACATTGTTGAATATGGGCTCAATATAAAACTACATTCCTTAGGAAATAGTAGTTGAAAAATTATTTACTTCCTTTACACTTAAACGGATGCACCAGAAAATAATCATACAAAACATGCAGAATTATAACTATTTCAATTCGAGCTGGCAATAATTGGCTGCCGGTAGTAACGAGGAGATCCCTAGAACAGTTACGAATAATTATTCTGCTCGATAACTTATGCTCACCATTTCTTTTTAAAACAATCTCTGCAAAAGCGTATACGTATTTGCAGTTAATATAAATAACAATTGTACAATAAAACTAATAAAAATAAAACTGAAATGATAACCAACTGCAGCAAAAGTAAATTATTCTAAAAAATCGGCATTTCAAAAGACTGTACTGTGCTATAATGCTAACTCTCTTTTTTCCTCACCGGTAATGTGAACATCTTGGCTAATACGATTTTTAGTACAACGATGAAAATTACCTTATTTATGAATTTATGACGTGGGCAGTAAAGCTAAACCGAGAAACAAGTCCACCAAAGCACTTAACCAAGCACTTATGTATAAAATAAACTACAGCATTTACAGCATTTCTCAGTAACCGAATTGAAATATTTTCTTTTGCAAAAATTTAGTCTTAGGGTGTATGGCTGTCCTGTACTTAAAACTTATAATTAATAATAACCATAAATTCAACTTATAGTGTTTGTTAGGAAAACAATATACGATAGTACTGGAGTTCTATTTTCGAAACCTTAGTCCCAGAAATTAGCACATAGAATTCCTCCAGGGAGGTAAAAACTTAGGGAACCTAAAGGGATATAATTTCGAACAAAGTCCACAAAGAAAGCTGGCTGCAGGTTTGTTTACAAACATGAAAACTCATGTACTCGGACTTCCACTAGGTCTGCCTATTCTAACTACACAATTTTTGCGTAGTACATAATTAAAGATTTGCTGTCACATACCCAAGAGACTGGCAGGAAATAAGTTAATAAATGCATGAATTAATGTGCTGAATATGCGACCAGATCGCAATAGTTTACAAATTAATATCTTTGTAAAAATAAATGAAAGTTCTTTCACAGATTTGCCGTATTCTCTGAAAGTCGGGTCAGGGGTATCTCTCGTGACACTCAAACTTACTCTTACTAACAATTCTGTAATCTCGGTTTAACCAAATCGACTACAAAGGCACTAGAAAGATGATATATTAAGGTTTTTATTCATTACCATAATACCATTACCTTATTCAGAAATTTTAACTCGGAAGAAAGTTTTGGTATCTGACGATTTTCCGTCCACGTTGGAAAAAAAATTCGGCTTAAGTCTCGGATTCAGTATTCTGCCAAAAAATTTTTTTTTACAAAACCCAGAACAAGCAGGTGCACCCAGGAGAATATAAAAACTTTCGTACAAAGGTTGCAGTGTGTTTTTTTAATTAGTTTTATACTTAAAATCAAAATTCTGTATTTTATCTGACCGCCAAACTCCGTCACCTAAAATGCTTAAAACTATTCGGCAACAAACAACCACGTGCTCAAAGTAAAATGTTTTGTTTCGCATGTCAAGAAGTTTGCGTTCTAATTTGTGGTGAACAAATTAGCTGCATCGTTGGTTGCCGAATATTTCGTTTACCATACCATGCTTGATCACATAACCTTTTATCCGGGATGTACAATCAACGTGCTACCCTTCTTGTTTACATATCTTGCTGATAAAAAAAATGCACTCATTATGTGAGTGAAAATGTGCCTTTGTCTCCCTTTGTTTTCTTTAACTGTTTAAGCTTCAGCTTGCTTTCAGTGTTTCATCTTTCTGTTTGAAAGCAGATTTCTCCACTATACTACATTCTATATTATTAAAAAATAAGTCTAAAGGGGCCGATGAATTATTTAAACTTAGTCATATATTTGGACCTCCCTAAAATACTGCTTCACTTGGATAAACATTTGGAAATACTGATTTTAGGTATTGCTAAAAATGAAATTCTTACTAATACTATTCCCACTTGTTGCTAGCATGTGAATAGTGGTATTATGAGCAACAACTATTTTCCTGATAATTGTATTTCCTGTGGTCAAGTTTCCTTCAAATATATTATAAATGCCCAAAAATAATAATACACATTCAACAAGTTGACTATATTTAAACTTTTAGGATATGTAAAATTTAAATCTGCCAAATTTCCTGGCAAAGGGGTAAATAAATGGGAATTTCAAACCCAGTAATACTAAAAAATTTTACTTTTGGGTTTAGTTCTCAAATGTGAAGTATTAAACAGTTCTACATGGTGACTTTAAATGTTATCTACTTACTTAGCAAACACACTACTTGTCACGAGTAGAGCTCTATCATAAACCCTCTTCATTGAATACTGAGATGTTAAAAAATATCTACTAACATAAGTAAAGCATCAGAAATCTAGACCTTCTATTATTTCTACAAGTCCTTCCACCTCATTGTCAGCCTTTTCTTTTCCGAATACTTTATTGAAGTGCCGCTCAAACTGTTCGCATTGTTCTCCTTTTGCAAAACCAAGTTGCTTTCGCAGTCGCCAATTACGCAGTTGAAAAAACTTGAAAACGGTATAAAATGTCATATTGTCTCCAGTATTAAGTGAAACTTCTAAAAACTTCCGTGGTGAAGCAGAATCTACAGCTTCAATGTTCTGTATAAATCTAAGAGCTGGTATTACTAATTGTTTCGATAATAATACTTCAACAATTTCTTCATTTGCATTTGATAGCCGCTTCATCATGTCTAAGGCAAGCTGGTATGCCGGGGGGTACTCACTTTCTAATGATAACAGCAAGCAAGCAAGTGGTTTTGAATCACTCAGAACATGGTATTGGAGAAACTGGTGAAGCTGATAGAACTGGTTGCTCTTTACTAGTAAGTTTATAATCAACTCATGCAAGTAATATTCCACTGGTATCTGATGCTGATTAAGTGACCGAATGTACTCCAGCAAAACACTATTCATAAATGTCTGATCCACAACCCTGCTTTCTATGAAATGAGAAAGCACATGCGAATACATATCTGACTGGTCAATAACTGATTGATTTTTAAGCCAATAATGAAGATCATCTGAGTCTCTTGCAGCTTGATCTAAGGCAGGCAAAGTCTTCTCTGAGCACGCTTCAAGATAGTCATGATAAATAGCATTCATTTTATCAAAAATTAGAGCAATAACTGTCAAATTAGACTGCCTACCAGGTACAAGCATTTGTTTACAGACTGACAGGATAACAGTTTTGCTGTCTTGCCTCAAAAGCAAAAAGTCAATGAGCTTCCCTTTATCGTCAATCATATTTACTACAGACTCAAGTTTTAACGTGAGCTGCCATAAACAGCCAAGTCGGGCATCAATGATAATATTTGGTTGAAAGACCACCCAGTTCATTGAGTACATATCACATACTATTTCTTTTCGAACAAAAGTTTTGCCATCCTTGCTTAAGTTGTCCATTACTAAAGTACAGGGTTGTATAGGTAGTGGTGACAAGACTGGATAGTAATGTGCTACCTGCCCATCAAATTCACCACCAAGATGAATATCAAATAACATTGATGTTTTGCTTGCTTGGTGATGCACTACAATCAAATTATCCACTACATTAACAGCAAATCTTCCAACAGCACCAAGTCTAATGAATAAAACAATAAACACAAACTGAATAACAGATAAATACAATGATTGGGCTAAACCCAATCTTTATTTTATCAAACTTTATGATGAAAAACCCTTAAAACATACGTGGTCTGCAGTAAAATAGACAAAAATCTGCCCTTATTATCCATGCATATGGTGGTACAATCCATTTCTTTCCTTTTGAATTCTGTGAGCCTACAGTCTGTATCACCCTCATCAAATTCTTCATTTTTAACACATGCCTTCTTTCATCAAATTCTCTCCTTTTCCTTCTGGAATCTACTACATATGTGTATCTGTATATTATCTAACTAATAATTTTCCTACTGTTGTGTATCAATACATTTAAAATGGAAATTTTGTATGTTAAGGTATTACTATTTGGCATATTGCTGGGTGATCATAATGGGGTAGTAGTTCAAACAGAGAATTAGGTGGTTTGTTGTAGTTTGTTATTGTAATTTCTCCATTGATCAAGATGGTTAGCCATTAAACTGCATAATCAGCATTACTGCAGCCAATGTCAAAAGAAGGAAGGTCATTATGTACAAGAGTGGCAATACCATGCTTAGAGTGTTTGATTGGGCCAATGAGAGAGATGCCATTTTGTCATGGTGGTGAAATTCAATCCCATCAACATGTATTGATTTGCCAACTGATAGATATTCGAGGTGATATCAAAACTGTTGATGAGCAATTCCATTTATGGCTCATCAACAATTTCTTAGATATTTAGCATTTTTGTTGTTGTTGTTGATCATATGCATATATAAACTATTAGGCATAACACTAATAATTTTTTTATCTGTGCAAGTTATTTTTTCAGGTAACATTTTCCATTTCTGAAATGGACCTTGGGTCACATTGGCTGAGTATAGTAATAACTACCATGCTAATGGCAGTGCACACAACCCATAAACAGCCTGTACTATTGGTTATAAAGTTCAAAGTTTATTAATAATACTCAATACAATTTTTTCTATTAACACATACTCCTTGCCAAAGAAAATAGCATTTACTACTCACATCATACATAATTCCACCCTGGTAGCTGCAACACACATAATACCCGAAGCATCCAGGAATGCTAGGCATGATTTTTTGTGGCAATATAAGTTGTAAGAAGAGTAACATTCTTAAATGTAACCAGTTGAAGCCACAACAAAAATGTACTGTTTATATCAAATATCTGTGAGTAAAACTTGAAAAATTATGGAAATATCTAGTCAATTCATATAAAATCTAATGCTTAAGTTGCTCCCTTATTATGCATTAAAGTTGGTAAGAAATATTTTGAAGTATAAGATGTGGCTTCCAAGTCACATAACTTTACAAATTACACTATTTTTGTTAGCAGAATGATAAAGTTAAATAAGCCACTAAACTGAAATCATATTAAGATAATAAATCACAGATATGACTATGGCACAGCCGTTATATACATTACACATGGTTGTAAAATACAATATAATAACAAGAAAGTTGCTTAAAAAAGCAAAAAAGCAATGATTTAATTTGATTTGATTTTACAACTTTTATGTATCACAAAACATAATAAAAAATAATTTTTATTACAAAGGTCGTACAATATTTATTAAGCCTGTGTACAAATTGCAGCTAAAATATTTAATGGAAGTCTGAATATAAGTGACTTTAGCAAAAGTAAAAAAAGGTATATGTAATGGGATTGAGCATGGGTTATTGGTTTTTGTCTTGGAAAAATGTGGTGACACCAGAACTACTTCCAAGTCACCCTTGGACAAGGTTTGGTACCTGACACCCTGACATCTTGAAGTACCACCTTAGCATCCAGTGTGGTTGAGTCTGTCTCAAGGAAGGAAGGGTCTCTTTAGCCTTGGTTGGCAACCCTCCTAGAGATGGTGTTTTGATAAAAATATTGAATTTCCAAGCCTTCAAAATAAGCTTGTGCTATATAGCCATAAAATTTGTTCAAAAAATTTTATGATGTTCTAATCAAAATTGAATCACAACTGCATATGTGGTGTAAAACACCAGACAATGAAAAAGGAAATAGGAAATGGTTTAAACACAAAGCAAAAAGTATCCTAAACTCAATGTGTACAAGAGCTCATGAGATCACCTTGAATAATACTATCACATACAGTCTATATCTCACTACCTTTCAAAGGATATAGCATTGATTAAAAATTAGCAGTTATATCATGGTAACTAAAGCTATAAAATGGTAAGTAAAACAAGTAAACAACAACTCCACATTTATGATAGGATTAATGTTCATTGTGACAAAATCCTTCAGATAGCTTGGACTCTTAACAAATTAACCAGAGGTTGCTTTCTGTTTGGTTTAGCGGTGGCTAGTTCCGTGGCATTTTCTTCAACTGTAGGAATAGTAAAGTAGGAGTAGCATTACAATCATAATCCTGATCAATGTGGACAGATTAGGTAGGTCTGGAAATGATGTGGTTACAAAAACTATAAGAATCCATGTCAATAAATGTCTTTTATTTTTAACAGATACCTATGATTACATATGTAGTGTTCTTCCACTCTAGGTGTTATTAAGTAGGAAGATGGTTAGTGTACTCTTTGTGTAAGATGAACTTTCCTAGAACATGGGCTTCCAGCATGGTTTCTCAACTATACAGCCTGATTAGAGATCTGGTAGAGGATGGTTACTGTTTGTTTTGTGTGGCAACGTTTTTTTCACTTGAGGAAGTGCCACTTTAGTAACAATTATTGGCAAGCAAGTACTGGGTGATCAGCTGAAAAACAAAGCAGCACCAGATGGCCTATTATTGTCAAGAGGGGTGGTTTTTGAGAACAGAAATGCAAGGTGGCCAACTTGTTTGTTGTGCTTAGCCTACTTCAGAGTTCCTTTGATGGTCTGGATTCTATATTCAACAAGGTCCACTGAGTACTCAGGGCTACTTGTACTATGTATGATATTCCATTCCTTACAAAAGTAGGGCATAATCTTCCACATTGAACTCGGGACCAATACCAGAAGTGATTTTCTTTGGTATGCTGTATTTTACAAAAACAGCTTTGGTATGTTGATCATGCTGCTTTCTGCATCAGAATGTTGGCTGATATCCAAGGTTGTATAGTTGACAATCATAGGTACCCTTGTTGAATAAATGTAATAGGTTGGTACCAACTTTATACCAGAGCATCAATAGTATGCTGAGGTAAATCATTGGTTCACTTTGTTCTTGGTTGCAAAACTGCTGGCACTGGCTGCAAGTGGTAATGCTATCTTTGAGCTGTGCATTCATGCCTAGTCAATACAAAGCATAATGAGGTTCCAATTAAATCCTTGTTATACCAGGATGACCTTGATGAAGAATGCAAAGCATCTCCTTTCTCATGCCTGTCGAGTTGATAATGTGATTACCTTTGAATGATTGTTTGGCCAACCAGTTAAGATGTATAAGGCAAGCATGGTCAATACAGCATTTTTGGCAGTTCCTTGTTGAAAATGGAAGCAGTGGATGTCACTCAATGGAATGTTCCTGACAACAGAGTGAACAATGACAAACAACTCTATAAGATATTTCAGGTGTATCATCTAGAACTGCAGCTCAACTACACGTGTTTGTGTCAAATTCATCTTTTCCTTGTTAGTAATGCATAGTAACATCACAGTGCTCAAATCAAAGAAGGGATTGGTGGTGTCAAACTGGAGCACTTTTTAATAGTTTGTTGAATATTGACTTCAATGACTGATGGTCATTATAAATATTGAAGTGTTGCCTGCAAGATATTCATGGAAGTTTTCACTGGCAAAAACAACAGATGTTTCTTTCTCTAGCAGACAGTAGTTACATTCCAATGGATTACAGGATCGAGATGCAAAAGCGATTGGATGCCATGTACTATCATGTTGTTATTCAAGCATGTCACTCAATCCCAATTGTGATAAGTCAAACAAGATATGGGTTGAATGATTAGGATAAAAACATTTCAAAACAGGGCTTGAAGTAATCACTGTTTTGAGCTTTTCAACAGCTTTAATTTCTTGAGCATCAAAATGCCAGATAACATAATTTTTTGCTTAGTGAATGTACTGGGTGCTTTTACCTGATAAATTAGGAATGGATTTCCAATGTTGGTGACTGTGCCAAGGAATCACAATAGTTCTTTGGCATTAGTCTGATCCAATATTTCAACAAATAGAAGCAGTTATGTCAAAATCTGGCTCTATGCACTGGACAGAGATTATTTGCCCTAAAAATCTCATTTCCATTAACCTGCATTGCATTTGTCCTTTTTGAGTTAAAGTCCACTTTTATGGATACCTTCTAGACACCTACAAGTGCATTGGAGAAGTTGATCTTGAGAGGATACCGATATAATAATGTCATCTTGAGCATTTTTTGTTCCTTCTATACATCATCATCATCATCATCATATTCGGTTTAACGTCCGTTTTACATGCTAGCATGTGTTGGACGAAATATACAGTATTTTATTTATTTTAATATACCAGAAATGATATCTACAATTTTGGATTAGGAAATTTCACTTGCATAGAAAATAGTATAAACCATGCAGAAGAACTGAGAGTGGTCAATGTGGGTATTAAAAGTGAGTGGCTTGAACCTGTCTTCATCCGGTGGTACTTAGCAGAGTGCATCTGGTTTAAACATATTTAGTTTCTGTCACCAGTAATATGATTTTTCTTTGTTGTTCTTGGACTTTTGATATATCTGGTTTGTAAATTAATTGGTGCTAGCTCTTGGCAAAGCTGTTATGTAACAACTAGTAACCCTCCTTAATCAAACTGTTGATGAAAAGAAAGTAACTGCTAAATGAGACACTAGTATGAAAGTGAACTTGGTTGAACTTACTGAGCATGAATTTGAAGTGTCAAAAATATCCATGCAATACAATTTGATTTTATGTCTGGAGGAGGAAATATTGATTTAATTTTTATTGGATAGCAACTGCATGAGACATATCAAAGGGGAAAAAAGATCATTTTTTGCAGGCCTAAAGCAAGGCTTTGATAATGTTCCCAGGGGCACTGCCTGTTAGGCTATTAGGAAACCTAATATAGATTATTTCCAATTAAAATACTGTTGGCCTTGTCTAACAACAATGGCTATGGAGCTATATTCAATAAGAAAAGTTAAATTTGAAAATAGGTTTACTTCAGGAGTCTCTTCTTTATTTGTTTGATGATGATGATTTGGTTCTGATGCATTGCCACAAGAATACTTACTACTACTTACTGCACAGTTTGATGTCTTATTTTCCCAACATCTGGGGTTGGATGCCTTTTTGTCTCTCAAGTGGAGGTGATGACTCTTCTCCAGGCAACACAATCAGCTGCTAGATATTCTTCGATCTTCAATGAAGCTAGATCTGCCTTGATGTTGTCTTGCCATTGCTTTTTTAGATGACCATGGAATTTACCATCCACTTCAAAAGTCAATATTCTGTGTGGCCATGACTCTGGGTTCATTATTTTAACATGGCCAAATGATCTCAGTCATTCACATCTTGGGACATCGTCCAGAGATGGGATGCCAAGGTGAGCTCGAAAGTCTGTCATGGGAACCTTGTCCATTAGTTTTGTTGCACAAATCCATTTTACCATAGCATTATCATTCCTGTCTGATCTGCATGTGTCATCTACTGTTACTGGCCACATCTCACCTGCATGGAGCATAACACCACAAACACCAGTAGCAAGGATGCATCCACAAGTTTTTAAAGGTATACCCTTATTGGACAAGATAGGAAGAAGCTCTCTGAACTTTTCCCATGCATTTTGTATTCTTGCAGTCACTGCATCTGTGCATCCTCCATTATCTTCAGCCATGTCCCCAAGATAACAGAAGGTACAAACTGTTTCCAAGGCTACATCATCGAGTATGACGTTTTCTGGAGGAAGTGGCAGGTTCTGGTTACTACTGCAGGTAGGGCACACAAAAGAAATGTCCTCTCTTAGTCTATTTTTTATGCTAGAGCACCTCTTATGGATCCAGTGTACACCAGTGGAGCAGTATATAGAGTTGCTGCCAACACATCTGTTGCATACCTGACAAGGCCACTTTCCTGTCTTCTGGCAATCATTGCAGCCATACTTACAGTGGAGAACTTTTGTCTTCTTCATGTTCACATGCAAACCATTTGATTCTAGGTTCACCTTCCAAACCACAAGCTATCTAAGGAATTCTGACAAATCAGCAATAACAAGATTGTCTGCATATAGGAGCTCCCATGGACAATTGCAAAACTCTTGTGAGTGGGCCTCCATAACAATTATGAAAAGGAGGGGGCTGAGAACTGACCCTGGATGAATGTCAACACCTCCTGCAAAGTCTTAAACTTAAACTGGAGAAAGATAACTAAAATTTGGGCTTGTTGTAAGGAACAGCTTAACAGAAACTGTGTGGTATGTACTTCATAGGTCCAGAGAAGGCATTTTGTTTATTAACCTGTTATCATACAATACAAAATCATCATAATTATTTTTAATATATCCCAAAACTGATTAGAAAAGCTCACAATTTCGAATAGTAAAAATTCCCTTAGCCCCCGCACATTCCCCCAACCACGGAATTTGCAAAATTAAACAAAACACTAGTAAGCATATGAAGATTTGGCTTTCCATAACGTAATTTATTTCCAAAAAAGCTTATCATACCCTGGTCACCTACAAAATAAAAATTGCAGTCAACATTTATGCTTTCCAGCATACAAGTAAAATTTGCATTGCCCACGCGTAGCGATAAGTACCAGCCAGAACCTACTATGACATACTCGAATGTAAAGAAAAAACAACTCTACCTTAGCACTGCTGTCTTTTTTGCAGGTATATCTTTCTGAAGTTGATAAAGTACTATCTCTGCACCAACTGCGTTAAGAGTTCGAGGTTGGTTTCGGAGAACAACAACATATATCAATCCATATATGCTTGCAACTGTTACGTCTCTCTCAGGCAGAGAGGTCGGTTGCGGTGTTCTTGTTGAAGGTGGGTTCTCCACTTCAAATTTTGGCAGTCGAACAACTGACCCAGGTCTAAATATGTATGGGTGGATAACATTTCCAAGAATACCTGATGAAAGAAGTAGTACTGATATATCTGATGAGTAAACGAACCAGTTAACACTGACATTATAGTTTTTTAAAAGTTTGAAGGTGTGTTTGTCTGCTTGCACTTGGTAAAACTCAATGCCTTGGTTTGTCACAAAGACAATTTCATTGACACTTGTCCAACAAAATCCAATAATTTGCGTAGCTTTTCCTTTGCAAGATTGGGAATACTCTTTGCTATCTACACTTTCAGCAAAATTTACCAAATTTACAGCCTTTGCAGACCTCTGAATGGCCAAAATTCGCCTGTCGGGAGAAAACTTCATTGAAATAACATGACCTTTATTGGCCAGGCGAAAATTGGTTTCCGAAGTATCATTTGGTCCCTTGACATTAATGTGAGCAAATCCCTCCTCTTCAGCAACGGTAAAGACTTGTTTATTTCCTTCATCAAAAAACACGTTAATACCCTTCGATACCAATGGAAAACGAAGTTCGTCGTCGAGGAGCTCTAAATAGTAATTAGACATTTTGAGTCAATCCCCTCCTCTGGAAATTCTTGATCAAATCATATCAGCCTCATTCTGGACAAGAAATTTCCCACCAGCCTCTGATATCTTGTTTTCATTAAGCATTCACATCACAGAAGCATGAATTGGACAATGCAGATGTTTTTGAAAATGTCAGTAAAAAGGATTTTCTTTGCCTTTCATTTTTTCAGCTGTTGATTTCAAACAAGGAAACGATTTTGCTTTGCATGCTCTAGTTCTCATGCAATTTGCGATTTTGAATGTTAGCCCTTTGCGATCAAATTAACTGTTTAAGTATTAATGGTAAAAAAAGCGATATTTATCTTCTGATTCAGATGATCAAGAAACATTCACAAGAGTAAAATCTGACTGCTCGCAATGGGAATGGAGGTTGAGTTTAATTTATCATACACAAAAACATGATGCAGTGACAGGAGGAAGGGAAGGATTAAGACAAGCAGGTTATGGAAGGGGAACAGGAGTGGAGAGGGATGGAGAGAGATAAGTGTAAAGGACAGGGGAGTGGATGAAAAAAGAGGGAAATGAAAGAAAAAAGGCGGGGGGAAAGGCAGGCGGGTTTGATGTTTGTTAAGGACCTTGAAGATTAATGTAAAGGAAAATACAACTGCAAGAATGGCGATTGATCAACGAAACTAGCTGCAATCAACACAACAGAGCTGTCTATTTGCATGTGTCATGTTGAGAAGATATGAAAAATGATATGATATATGTACACGAAACTCGATGAAAACAAACTAAACTATTTCCGATAATACTGGTATTTTTTTAATATTTTCAATTTCAGAATCCATTTTCCTTGTGGTTGTACCAGCAAACCACAAGTTTTGCTTGGTAAGTAACTTATTTCACTGGCTTTGATTTAGGTGTGAGGAATATTTTATGCTGTGATTAGTTTGGATTTTTATTCATGATTCCAATCAGTATGTTGTAGAAGAAGTTGTCAGAGCACTGACGATGGGACAAGGATCTCTCCAAACGTAGCTTAGAAAAAGCTTACGACTCACCACATGATATATATCCTACATCAATGAATATCAAAGTCTATTTCCTATTCAATTATATTGATAGCATTCCTTGGAACCTGGGGGACGAACAAGACGAGCGGTTTTACCAGGAACTCAAACAATGGAGGAGTGCAATGAATGAAAAGATTGGACAAACATGTGATCTTGGACTACCGCTGGAACGTTAAATGAGATTGCCTTGAGACTGTTAACAAACGCAAAAGATTCAAAAGCAAATTCCTGTCTGACTATAATTTAAGTGAACAACATGTTTGTGGTAAGCAATTTCTTATTCAACATTGGTATTAATCAAAGTGCTTCAAATTGTTTTGCTGTTCTAATTTAGGCTTTATCAAGTTCCTTTTTTCGTTCCAAGTTTGAATGCATTTCTTCAGACAGAAAACGATGTCAGGGAGACGAAGCCAAAAGTTTGATATTTTAAAAAATTCAAGTGGCTGGATTTCCTAAAAAAGTGAAGCTCTGAAAAAACCCAGCCTCTTATTTGAATTCAGTACAGATTTTGCTGATCACGACTAATGAAAACATGGGAGAAATGCAAGGTTTAGTGGTTTGCTCACAGGTACTGTACCGAAAATTATTGAATCATTTTGTACCTAGAGGTTGAGTCTTCCTTTGTTGAAAGGTTGGGATGGGAGACATTACATGTCGTATTATTATAGATTTCAAACATTCATTTCATTCAATGATAGGGGGTTCTTGACATTGGCAACAGCAAATATTTTCGATTTTCGAATATCTTTTCTCAGGATGCTTTGCAGAATGCAACATTACAGATTTCCGTATCCCTTCAATCCTGTCTTAATTACCAGTTTTTTGCTGTCTTTCGGCGATGTTTCCAAATCTCAGATGACTATGAATACAACTTCCTATAGCTTCTGAAGTTTCTCCTTAAATCTTGACATTCATCAACTTTCTCTTTCTCCTTTAGATCTATCCTGATATCACATGGAATGGCAAAATCAACGATAAAGCTTTTTTTTTTCGTCTTGATTAAAATTAAACCTGCCTTTCTGGCTTCATACCTTGCACATATTAGTTTCAGTAAAAGTTTCTTGTTCATCCCGCTGGCATTCCTTGTATACAGGAATCCCCAACGTTCTGAATTGCCTCCAATGACTTTTCATCCTGACTTAATCATGTTTACATTAGTAGTAGATAGATTACGTTTCATCTTCCCACCGAAACCCCCGTAAAAATACGAACATTTTTAAATGTTAGATTTTCCCATTTCCCACATGATTTTACGCTTATTTTCTAATATGTTAATTTTACGTATTAATAATCCATGTCTCACTCACAGTATGCTACCAGCTAGGTGAATCAATCGTGATTTCTAAGAAAAATGTAAACAATATTGCCTACATACAGGTATAACTTTCCAATTGTCTTTATGATGACAAACACTGAATATGACTTGTTTATCCATTCATGAGTAAGAATATTGCAAATTTGTGTAGGTGAATGACGTATGATTTCACAAAATCATCAATAATACAAACTTTATGTAGGTAAATGACGCATTGTTGTACAAAATCATCAATTTCATAACTATCCTGAGGTGTATAAAAGAATGAGTCTTACAAATAATGTTCATGAACTATCCTGAACACTTTCATATACCATACAAATAAATCTGAAGTCCTCAACGTTGCATGCAAGTATATTTCAACTCTACAAGACACTCTAACTACAAAGGTATGTACATAGAGGCCTTGTGTAAGGCTGTTTGTTTAATATTGACACCTTAAAGTGCTGTGTATTTAACAGTGAATATTTGACTTAAATTTGAATTCGAACCAGAGTCATTGAATTATAAATTCGCACACCTTTTCAATAGACCACAGAGCGCTAATCTATGAAATGCGTATTAATAAGTAACATTTTGTTTTCGGATGGCTGCGAAATATTTGAAAAAACTTGGTACTGCTTCTCCTGATGCCATTGCAACAGCCCTACGAATTCGACCTCTTGATTCAGCTACTGTCAATTCGCTAAAGAAACTTTCTGATTTAGTCGCTAAAGCTTCTCCACATGTATCAATTGAGAAAAGAACACAAGAGCTGGATTTTATTGAGATGTTTGTACCAAAATTGGAGAAAGTAATGCAAAATCATGCTCGAGATCCAACAGATGTTATATTTTGCGACATTCGTATGGACTTTAGTGATACATTGAAGTTGAATTTAGAGGAGTTGCGGCTTCATCATGGTAGATTGATTGAACAAGAAAATTCGTTAAAGTCAAAACTTCTTTTTATCAGATAGCAAAGAGGATTGGTGTATCGAAGAGTAGTTCATGAACTGTTAGATACTTTTGATAATGTCAAATCATTTTTTCTGGATGAGTTTCAAATAACATATACTACAGCAACTGTATATATGAACGTGTTCGCGTTTATTACCATGTATCCTTTACTGCTAAAGAGTGGGTTGTCGTTTGACCAACTTCGCAGACATGGAAATCGGATGAAATTATACTTTAAAGCACATCCAGATTTTGGTTTACATGGACATGTACAGTAACTGATGGTGTTGGACAAGCAATCATTACAATAGATCATAATGTTGTACAAGTGTCTGATAGAGCCCCACAACATGCAGATTTTGAATGCGTAGTAAATGAAGAGGAAAAGGAAGAAGATTTTCCATGCTTTGAAAAGCTACAAAGTGGATATCAAGATCAAGACTTGGTTTATGATAATGACTTAATTGAGTTGTAACTTATGATGAACTATATATGTTTTATATATTTCTAACCTTGAATAAAATGTTTTGCACATTTCTGACCTACATTTATCTAGGGTAAAAATGTTTTGCACCTTTCTGACCTACATTTATCTAGGGTAAAAATGTTTTGCATATTTCTGACCT
>RDPX01000053.1:1804569-1840384 GCA_003991215.1 Morbakka virulenta
ATAAATCGCGAGTTATCCCCTACTATTTAAAGAATATGGAGGATCCTGGTTTGGACTTCAGCCCGGTTATAGTTTTATTCTGCAACATTTCCTAAAATGATAGGGTATAACCTTGAAAAACATAAATAGTTGCGTTGCTGTATTACCTTTGTTTGCATAGAAATTTGCTAGTTATTCTATGATCGTTAATTTATCTCACGATACCAATTAAAAATATGAAGAGATCATATACGCAACGTTAAAAAATCTTATTTATCTTCCCTTAATAAAAGAGTAAAATTTCAACGAGCAAATAAAAAGCTGAAATATGATCAGCTGACTGATGTAAATAAAGCCAATCTTGTTTTTTTTACATTTGACACAGAAAATGAATACTTTATATTTTAGGCATTCGAATACCCAAACATGTCCATATTAAATTATGGCAATATAATATGATATTTGAAAAACTGGAAGGAAAACTAATGTAAAAATTAAATATAATATTAAAGGCCGTTACAGTAGTAATATTGGACAGGGGATATCTGACAGGCGTATTGGATATCGCTCATGATAGATAAAGCTTGGATTTATAATTGTTCACCTTCAACTTCGAAGATGAAAATTGCTGATTATGGTACGGGTAACGGCAATTATTTGTTTCAGTCCCTAAACAAAAGATTTTTCTTAAAGTTTTAACTGGTGGTAGCTGACAATAAACAACAGAATGACTGAGACAAGAGGATTGACAAGAGTCAATCGGTTAATGTGTAACTTTGACCTCAGAAGTCACTTTTGTCTGCAAGTTCATTGTATCAAGGCGTGATACCTACCAAAAGCTACCAAAAACACTTTTTTCTTTCCCCCAATTTTTCTTTTATCTAGTTTGTTACTGTCGAAGAACAAATACATACCATAAGGCAATGGCGCCATTCCTATGGTGTATCTATTGCACAAATAATGTCTTCTGATTTGATTTATATCAGTACGGGTCAACACTTGTCCTTCCAACGGCTCATTGAAGTTGTTTTTGGATGTAATTGTTACAAGACCTTTCGTTATTGCAAAGGCATTTCTGAAATGGAATAATAATACTGTTAAGACATACTGTGGTAATCACCACATGCCCCAGTGTTCACTGAACTGAAATTTGGTTGGCGGGGGATTGTTCAGCAGGAACGTAATGTGCGTCTTTGTGTATTTTTTTTTTTTTTCTCACAAATGCAAGTTTTAAATATGAAAGAGATTTTACATACCTTCTTTTTCCAGCAATTCTAACATCCTTCAAGCTTTCGTTTAACAGTGTTTCCATCCTTAAAACTAAAATAGTATCGTTCCTTATCAGTTTTCTTTTGTTTTGTTTCTGCTTTCTCCATTTTTAAGGTTATGACTTTACAGAGAAAATCAGTTCAGCCCTACATTAGTAACTACCTTGCTCTTGGCACTACTTGGGTGTGGTGCGGGGAAGGGGGGATAATATCGCCCATCAATTCGATGGTGACATTGAAGAATTGTCAATAGTTTACAGTTAATGATAGTACTTTGTTATCATACACAGAAAGAAAATAAGTCACCAGTTGGGTTACCAGTTAGCCGCAAGGACAATAATATACAGTACTTGGATTGATATCGACTTCATATTTCAACTATCGCTTTCTTGTAAGAAGTTATTCCACAGGTCCACAGGATCAGAACGAAATGCATATTTTAGTGCTTGACAACTAGCACGCGGAATCCGATACAACATGACGTTGGAGTTGGGTGCATAGTATTTGTAAATCAAGGACAATGACGAGGAACATATTTGAATTTATCAGAAGACGAGAAAAAATTATTGTAATGGAAATCTAGGAAACCGTGAAAAATAAATCATTATTTGGCTACTTAGAAACAAATACCGAAAGTTGATATAAAGAATATATCTATTAAGACTAACTGTGAAACATTGGACTGCAAAATGATCGGGTTTAGATCTCGGCGTTGATATAAGATGTGGCACAGCATGTAGCCATGAAAGCAATAGACCTTGATTTAAACTCAGTATATTGCACCTACATTTTTCACTTGTCTTTCTTTATATTTGCATTCTCCTCAAAATATATAGCTCTAACTGTAGCCTTGGACCAGGAGAGATTTCGCCATGGTGATGAATGCAGTCAAGTAGAGAAGTCAATATTGAATTACAATTGCTTCCTTCGACACAATTTTGCATTATCGGACCTGAGTGACGTTGTTCTTAAAAAAACTCTGAAAAGGTTTGTAGTTTTACAGAAACTCTTGATCACAAAAATTTGAGTAGTTTCAATTAAAGTAAATTTGAAGCATTTTTAGAGAATGTTACCGCTTAATTGTTTTGAATTCTTCATTTTATTTCTAACTACTACATACAGTATGAAGCCTCACAGTAACTGGTAGTTGATATTGACTAGATTACAATATTACAATGTTGGTTTTTAGTAATTACACGCTGAAGCTAACAGTGTGGAAAGATAATAGCTGCTTTCTTGAGAATAGTAGTGTGGGGGACATGGTAAGAGATATGAACAAGATTGATATATAGTTATTTGTGACCAAAGGAAATAAGAAAGTGTAAAGAATGATGGCATCAGTGAATCTTGAGATGAGATAGCACTCCTCTGTAGTGGTTTACATTGGTTCCAAAATTTATCTCGAATCTCAGGGTCAGCTCTGCTAGGAAAAGTTGTATTTCATTTGCTACGAGAAGCAAACTGGGGTGGAAAATATTACCAGTAATGATAGAAGGTGAGAAGAAGCCAGTTGAAGCAGAATTTAGGAAATACCTGTCAGTGATTAAGGGATGTTTGTAGAAAAAACAAAGAGCTATGTTGTGGTGGTAGTGTACCAGTCTTGGTCTAGGTACGTTTTAAAGCAAGCCTCTACATGAAGTAGAGTTTTCAGCTAAAACTAAATAAATAGAAAGGGGATTTGCATGTCTTAGATAAGTTGGAGAAAGTTTGTTAGATACTTAATTGTTAAACTGAAACAGTTTTGAGCGTGTTGTTCTATACTGTAGACTATAAGCATTTAGTTATTGCCAGAGAAAGGTTAAAAATGAAAAAAGGATGGTGTATTTTTGAGAAAGCCTTTGTTATTAGTTTTGGTGGCCTCTCAAACCTCTTTGATGTTTCAGTAAGTGTTTTACTAAATGTTTATGCAGGTACTTTTTGTTTAGATTCTGTGTTTTTGTTTTTGAGTTTCCTATTGTGAACGAAGTGCAGCCTAAATATTTCTGCAATATTCTCAAATGGCTGGAATGTCATGAATAGTAGGTTTTATTACTATTACTACCATCCTTCTCTACGTAAGAACATTCGAGCAGGATATATTGGAGAAAATATCATCTGTAAGAAGAATCCTAGGTTTTCTCTATAGTTTAGAACCTTTTCTATGCTAGTGGTTAGCCCCATAGAGCTTTTTACTCTTAACACTGGCCATAACGCCTGGCTGCTTTAGTTTAAGTAGCTTGAGGTCATTCTCTACCGAATTCATTTACCTTTTTCGCTGCCTCCTCACTCTTTTAAGGTACGCTTCAGTTTCCATGATACACTTTACATAACAGCTATTTTCCATTCTTCAGACGTGTTCAGATCATTGTAATATTTCTTTCTTTACCTTTTCTAAGATCTTGGGTATGTTAGACAATTTGTCCTACTTGATCTACCCTCCTTTAATCCTTGATTTTACTACTTCCTTACACCCTCCATTGGAATTCATAACTGAACCAAGATACTTAAAGGTGCATACTAGGCCCGATTCAGCTCTGTACCATTCAGATCCATAGCCGCTTTATGTTCATTAATTTAGTTGCATATCACCGTTTCTGTGTTTTTGGGATTTTTCTTGCTATCATTTTCCCTGAGTGCATTTTCTAAATGCAAAATCTGTCCTGAAAATCTTCAGGTAACTTTGCTGCTGCAGTTAAATCACCTGAATATAACAGGCTACAAGAAAGCTGCTTCTAACACCATAACTGACCACATCTATCACAATAGAGGATAACAGTGGACAAAAACAGGAACTTTGGTGCACGCAAAACTTCACTTCAAAACTGTCCGTTGAACCTCTTGCATAACTCATTTGTTTTATACATCTTACTTGGATTTGATGACTCTAATCATCTTTCCTTTTTTCTGAAACACCAATACATACCCTGTCCTACAACTCTGTCTAAAGCTTTCTCTAGGTCCAAAAATATTCAGCAATGTACCTGAATTCCTTGCAAACTTGCTATTTCACTATATGCAAAAATTTAATGATAATGAATTTTGATCTGTTTTTCCACGTCTGAGGTATAAAACAAAGCTGATTAGAATCTACTTTAACTTTGTCCCTCTGGCTTCTTGAAATTCTTTGGTAGAGCCTCAGAGACACTTCAAGTAATTTTGTAGCTCTGTACTTGCCCTGTGCAAGTATATCCCCTTTTCTTCATAGACAGTAAACATGTCTATGCCTGAAATTATTTTATTACTTTAGAAATGATATATTATTGCGTGAAACTAGGTGAGAAGAACTTTGGATTAAAGGAGGACTTCTAAACTAAATGTCGGTGCTTGCATGTTGGAAGAGACAGAAAATGCAAGGAAAATAGCAGTTTCATAATGATGACAAAGATAATAAATCAATAACTATAACTTTTCGGATTTGGATCCAGGGTAAATGTACACAACAAATTTCTGGTAAAGGTCAAAACAGCGTTCTTGCCGAACTATCTTGAGAGCCATACAGACTAGCTTCCTCTATCTATACCTTCCCCATCGCCAAGACCATAGTTTTCTGCGACCAGACGAAAACAATACCAGCTGGTTGAAAATAAAAATTGTTATGTAAATGATGTAAATGATACAGGATAATGGTCTTTAAATGAATTAAAACCAAGAACCAACACTCCACATTCTACTTGTAATTGGATTAGGTAGTTAGTTTTACTATTTTATTAATGGCTTCAGTTTTTTTCTAATTTTAGATTTTAAATGTACTTTATGGTGTTTTTAGGCCTCACATTTATTCTCATTGCAGCTGTGTTGATATTTAACCAACTTTACAAATGCAGGTAAAATTAACTCAAAGCAAGTATATTTAATAGTACAAATTTGTTTTTCAGACAGCTGAAATCAGTCTCCTTCCTTTAAGGATGTAATTTACATTTTTGGTGTTACATTCAATAATTCTCGAAACGTCATAATAGTGAAATGGGCTAACCAGGTAGCAAAAACAACTAGTTCTCCTTTCAGTGACAATTCATGGAAATTTCTAATTGTGGGGACTGAAAAGTTGAATGGAAAAAAACGACGTCATAATTATGAATTAAGAAACCAGAAGTTGTGAAAAAGAGAAAGAAAAGGAAGAAAAAGCATATGATGATGTACAGATTTTTTTTTAATTTTCCAAAACTGAAAATATTGGATACAATAAATCCTCTTTATAAATGGAGAAGACATAGAACCCTTAAATGTATCAAACTGTGAAAGAAAGAAAAGAAAAAAAGTTAAGACAAGAACCAAAAGGAAACTTAAAATCATTCAAATTAGATGATGCAGGAGAGAATTCTAAAGCTAAAGGGCTCTACAACCTAGCTGACTGAGAAATAAAACTGCCTTCATAGAAACATTTATTACAACGAGAAGCAAAAACCTTTAAAAAATATTTAAGTTTGTACACAACCTACTAAGAAAGATTGATTAAACTTACTGTAAAACTGTAGCTATTTCAGTTTTCTATAAAAAAATTTACTTTTAGTTTGTACATATTTTCAGAGATGGGAGAGGTAGAAAATCGTTCAATTAAAAAGATTAAAAATACAAAGAGAAAAAAAATCACTGAAGAAAAGTAAACTTCTGCTTTAAAGTGGCTTCAAGCCTTGCTTGGGGTGAAAGACCTGAAAAACACAACCACAAAAAAACCAACCAAAACAAAACAAGAAGAGTTAAATGACTATGGTCTATATTGTGATTTTAACATTGTTAAAGCAACATTTAGCTTCAGCAGTTCAAAATAGGCAATTTTAAAGCAGTTTTATCTTCTTTTTCCACTGCAGAAAACGTTTAAACTAAGTTTTTTTTCATAGCAATTGAGAGAAAACTGCTGACATCGGTCAATACTTGAAAATTGCGATTTTTGTAAATAACATGTGGCTCTGCGCCAGCGTTTGTTTCTTAAACATAAAAAGTTCGTTACCAGATACAGTATTCGAGGCATTTGTATTCCTTGTGTCCGTAAAACAAGATTTTAAAACATATTACATTTTAAATACACTGTTTACTACTCCGTTCTTAAATTTTCATTGCGTATCCAGCCCTTGAGATACGTTTAGAGCAGTGAGCCCCTCTAGAACTGCTTTGGATTTTGGGGACAATAAAAAGCTAGAAAATGGAGCTGTTTGAGAAATATTGTTTTGTAATCCTTTGTGATGAAGCTGCTGACCATAAGACTAGACGTGACTAGTATACATAGCAGTGGACAAGGAGGATATTTTCCTGTTACCTTGCACACGTCTTGTTCGACTACTAATAGCAAACACTTCCTCATATGTTTGGGCTATTAAATTTTCTTCAATATATTAAACTCATAGCTTATTATTTTATGTGGGGTTGTTTAATATTACTGCTGAAAAACGTGAAAACTTTTTGTAACTTTGTCTCCATTGACGTGAGGTAGAATTAAATCTAACTCCATGACGCAGTAAACGTCATCCTTGTCGCCACCGTCCAATGAAATATAACACAAAAAAGTTTTATTATTATTTTATTATGAATTTCTTATTTATATATTTCAAACCTACAGTCTAAAAGTTCATTTTGAATAATAAAGCTGATTCCTTTAAGAACTCTTGAACTCTCTAAAAGAATAATAAATTGCTACCTGAGCTTGAAGCTGGTCAGATTCGGACCAAAAATACACCTGGATTTGTCGAGACTTCATTTTCGTGAAGCCCCCGAAGGAGGGCATCACGAGTCCTTTGGAATAAAATGGAGTTAATAATTTATGTTTTAACATGTCGATTTTTATCTTGTTATTGATTATGTCATTGAGCACTTAAACGATAGCCTTTATGCTTTAAAATAACGGCTTTACTCTATCAAACATTTGCAATTGTAGTTGATTGTCGATGTGAACTGATGATGATCTGTGCTTTCTCACCCGCTTCGAAAGATGTTTGAGATTTCCTAGTACATTTTGTCTATGGTAACACATATTATAAGATAGAAGAAAACAGGAAAATATTTTTTAAGACTTACTGCTGACCAAAGCTCTTTATAAAACCAAGGAGCAGCAGTGAAGGAGGTGATTTTTACCTCCTCTGCTCAACTTGGTCCAATGGGGATGCTACATTACTGATGTTACTCTGGCCTCTTTACTTCTAGGGAGTTTTTGAGGAGAGTCAAGGAAAATATTTTTCAAGAGATAATCAACAAAATTAGTAGTTACAAATAGCTAATGTTCATTTTCGAATTTTAATACTCTGAAGAAAATAATTTTGAATGATAGAAATTTATGTGACAAAATCATAACTATTTCTTCAGTAGTTTTGAACAAATGTAATAAAATAATCTTAATTTTTTAAATAATTTATTTAAAATAACAAGTAGCCAGCCAATGTGCTTAGGGCTGTCTAAAACAAGGCCCAGCTGGGGATGTCATTTCAAATATAAGTCAATACAAACAGAGAGCTTGAGTAATTAGACATAACTTTGGTTGTCTAAACGTACTCGTAACTTTGACTAACTTTTTGCGTCAAAACTTTTATCTCATATCATTGAAGGGAGTAAAGTTAAAAATATGCAATGGTAACAGAAAAAGCTGTCTTATTGTTTCTTTAAGGTGATGCACATAATTCGCGTTTACTACTTTTCCCAAAGATTTTATGAAATATTGCAGGGCTTTTTCCTAAAACGTAACTTTTTCAAGTATCCATTAATTGAAAAAAAGCATGGACTTCGATATTAATTCTATCTATTTATTACGAAAGCAGGACATTAAAACATCATGCATCTTTAACAGGGAAAATTGGTTCCATATTCTACTTTGCAGTCAAGTCTTCATTTTCTCGAATGTCATGCTTTGGCGTTGCGGCGTCGGAAAATATTTCAGGAACAAAACGTATCGCTTCATATTCATTAATACTGTAATTCCATATCTGCGCAAAACGCATGCATCTTCACGTAAATACTTGTAACCTGGCTGTTTTTCCATTAATTTTGGCAATTTCGACTAGTAAGGTTCAATGTTTACAACGCTTTCCTAATACTTGCACGATTTCAAGCCTTTGTTAAGAAGTAAACACTCCTGTAATAATTCCATCGCTTCAATCAAAGAAGTAAAATTCGATCAAATAAAATATACCTGCTGCGGTATCACAATGACCGAGGAGCTGTAGTACGATTTGAATGGAAGCACAGTTATCTGTCAGTTTGTCCAATACGAAATGTTAACTTTCTTGGAGTTGGTAGGAAGAAAACAAGAGTCAAATGATGACTGGTTGTGGTGGCGTCTGTAAATCCATTTTTGACAGGGTGACACACCTTCTTGAAAATTTTACAAATACTTTCATCTTGAAAATTAGTTGTTTTATGACTGGATGGAGCCCTCAGTTTTGTAGATTTTGTGCTTTTCATGTGACAAACATGTAGCATGAACAATGTTATCTTCCAAAAATACCCTCCTTATCTGTCTGTGATTTCAGAAGTCTTCGTTTCAATTTTTTTGTGTGTGAAAGATCTTTCCTTCACCCAGACTGTCCTCGTATCATTGAGCTTTGCAACAATCAAGAAAATTTGACTTATTTATCAAACATTATTGAAAGCAAGACAGTGTACTAATGTTATCCCCAGTAGTTGTTGTTTTGGTCCTTTTTATTTCATTTTTATTTTTGCAAATTTATTCAGTAATATCCATTTGGCAAGGTTCTTGAAAAATTTCCAAATTTAAACGCTAAATTAAATATAAGGTTAATATTTTCAGGATCTTTTAACTGATATTTTTTGTTAGTTCATTGTTAGTTCTGTTCAACTCTAAAGCTTTGTTATCATTAATTTTTCTTTGTTACCTTTTCAATTTCATTCTCTGTTATTGTATTGATTAGAATAGGTTCTTCCTCTTCATTGATCATCTCATGGCTTTCTTTCAGTTCAGTCTCGTTTTCACCATCATAATAGTACTCTTTTGTCCGAATCCCTTTTGATTGATTGACTTGACTCAATCTACGCTCCTCCCTCTTATTTGCAAAATCTGCATTTTTTTCCAAACCATGGTCTGATATTGACTCTTAGGCTCCATTTATCTTTCACTGGCAACTTTTTGATTAGAATATTAATTAAAAATCTGATAAACGATTCGATTGTAATATCATTTAAGCATTTGATTTCGTTATTGTTATTGCTTTGAAATTCTAATTAATTCAGTTATTCCAATTTTTCACTAGTAATAATATTCATAAACTTCTATTTATTATTTTCATCCCTTTATTTTTTAATCAGTGTTATTTATGTTATCAGTGGAAGCAGTTTTAGGATTAAAGGTAAGTGCTGTAGAATTCTGCGTCAGAAAACAAAGCGGCTATAATAATTGACACTTTTATAACACTGTTCAACACATCTGCGTTGCCCATAACATCATTAATCAAACTTCTATTATGATACATTTTTCACTGGCCTCTCTGTCACTTCCTACCTTACCATTCATCATAAATACGTGGCTGTTTTTACACATTCATATTTATAGAATTCGAAGTCTGTGTACGCATGTGTGTACTTGTGGTCCAAATAAAGCCATAGACTGGGCAATATGGAAAGCTCAAATTTGGTGTGGGGGCTCATTGCAGCCCTACCCTAAAATTAGGCTATCTTGTTTTTTGGTAAGATTGCAAGGCCAGCCACCAAGTCCTACGAAGGGAGTAAAGTAGGCCTGTAAATAAGGAAGGTTATTTAATACAAAAGTCACTAATTTATTACAAAATATTTCAAAAATTTATCTTAATTCGTAGCTGAGGGGTGCTAGAAGGGGGTTAGCCCTTCTTGGAAGATTTTTTAATGTCATATAGCCCACCCCCCTGGGAGAGCAATATACATGATATTTTTTTCTTTAAAAACTTTTTAAAAATTTAACAATTGGCAAGAAGTTGTGTAGAAAGTCGGCTGTATGGTTTATACCTTGAATTAAAAGGGAATGTATTGATCATTTAATACTTCATTGAGGTCTCGTCCCCGTCAACGACTTCTGTTCCAGATCTAGCCCCTTTGCTCAAACAAGGTAAGCTACAGGGCTGCTAAAAACAGATATCTGCTTAACTCAAAATTTCGCTATTCTAAAAGTTGAATAATGATCAAGGAGGTTTTTATGACTTTAAAAATTAAAAAATATGATCCAACAAGTAGCCAAAGTTCTATATGATAATTAATTCAGGAATCATTAGAAATGCAACTTTTGAAAATAATGAAATTTATTTTTATACTTCTTTTTAATCATCTCTTTATATATTCTTTAATTTTGCAAGGATCGCTGCCAAAATCAAGCAAATTTTTGTTCTGATCTGCATCTGTAACACTGTAGTTAGTGAACTCTACCTGTTATCAAAGGTTTCTAGCATTGGTAAAGAACAAGAAGATTTTCTGCAGCTCCTGAATTAGAGCCAGCATTTTTTTTCTTATTACTGATAAATGGTCCACATTTAAAAGTCTTAAAACAATGTGGCTTTTCAAATAGATTTAAAACAATTACTTTGTGCTCAACAGTGACATATGGAGAGGAAGATGGCAACCTTTTCGTGGTCTCTCCTGTGAGTAGCAGTTACACTGTGAAACCAATTGCTATCAGGATTGCGAACTGATCATCGCATTTGCTATGGGTGGTAAAAGGATAACCCCTCGGCCCACTGCAAAAGTATCTACCCCTCGTGAAACAAAATCTACAGTTCATCATCCAAGAAAACAACCAAAACAATGGGAATTTGGTATTGGCACATGGAATGTTCGAGGCCTCACTGCTTACGCTAAACAAGAGTCACTAATTAAAGATTGCAACCAATACAACATTGACATCCTCTGCATACAAGAAACAAAAACAAAAGAACATTTCGAAAAATCCACACCAGCAGGATATAAAATCATCCTTTTGGAACAAAAAGAAGCCACTTTTCGCGGCATGGGCTTTATAATAGGCCCCAGACTATCGAGCTGTGGGTATGAATACAAATACATAAGCGACAGAGTATGCTTTCTAGATATTAGCATACCCACTCGGAAAGGTACTCCTCTCAAAACAAGAGTAGTAAACGTATACGGTCCAACTAGCGAACGTGCATCAGCATCACCGGCTATGCTCGAAAAATTCTACTTGGAATTAACATCAGCCATCAAGATACCATCGAGATGGAAACTATTCGTTTGTGGTGATTTCAATTCCAAGCTAGGAAAGTTAACACCGAATGATATCACTGCTGGTTTACAAACCTGTATGGGATCATACAGTATAGGCAAACGTAACACAAATGGAGAAGCTCTCGTAAATTTTCTCACAAACAATGAGCTATTTGCTACCAACACAGCCTTTAAACATCCCAGTAGGCACAGAACCACTTGGATATGCCACATCGCTGATAAAAACCGTGAGGCAGGCTCTAAAGCCACTAAACCGGTCTTCAATCAAATTGATTATATCCTATGCCAAAAGTCAGCAACCGCAATCATACAAAATTCTCGATCATACGGAGGTACAGATACCAATTCGGATCACAAACTAGTAGTTTCCAGGATAAGAATCAATCAACTTCATCTGGTCCATAAGCAACGACCAAAGAAACCCGCCAATGAAAAAATCAACATAGAAAACATACGCAGAAACACCGATATCAAATACAATTACCAAAGGCTCTTGCAAATTAATTTGGATCAACAAACTACAGATCCCAATCCCAACAAAGCTCTCTCAAATCTGCTCACATGTATAAAAACCTCTGCAAAAGAAGCAGCTGGCACTGTCAAATACAGCAAAAAATCTAAAACACTCGATCCGACTGTTGTTGAATTATCGGAACAACAAAAATCGCTCCGCCTAAAAATTTACCAAAAAGGTGTTAGTAGAGATACCACTGAGCTCCGCAAGAAACGCAACGATATCTTGCGCCAAATCAACAAACGACTGAAAAACATTGCCATAGAAGAAGCAGACAGCCTGGCAGATGAAATCGCATCTACTGATGACAGTCGTAGAATGTTCAAAGCCGCAAAGAAACTTCGTACCATGAAACCGACACCAGCCATCATCGTCCAGAATGAAGAAGGCAACTTCATGGGCTCAGATACAAACAAAGCACAAATAATAAAAGAATGGTTTCAACGACAATTCACTGATGATACTGACATCCCACTAGAACCATTTGAGGGAAATCCAAGACCACTCAATAAACCGATCACTGTAGCAGAAATAGATATTGCCATCAAATACCTCCAGAATGATAGAGCAGCCGGTCCCGATGACATGAACAATGAGCTATTTAAGTACGGTAAAGAAGTCGTTGCCGCCCCACTTGCCAATATATTCAACTCAGCCTTTGCTCAACATACACCGATTGATTCGCTAAAGGAAGGCATCTTGATAACCATACCAAAGCCAAAAAAACCTCAAGGCCCCCCTGCAAACCTCCGTCCGATCACACTACTGAACAGCACAAGAAAAATTTTATCCACCATTACTCTGAATAGAATAAGGGATAAAGTAGACAAATATACAGGATTACATCAAAGCGGATTCAAAAGAGGTAGAAGCTGTGCCGACATCGTCTGGGCACAACGCATGTTAACATCCGTCGTTCTTGCTAGAAAATGGGACTTCCACAAGATGGGTATCGATATGTCAAAAGCCTTTGATACCATCAAACGCAAACGTATACTCGAGATTCTTATACACGCAGGATGCAATGAAGACGAACTAAGACTTGTGCGTATACTACTATCAGGAACATCTCTTCGTGTTCGAATAAAAAACGCACTCTCCGATTCATTTGAAACCTCCATAGGATCACCTCAAGGAGATGGTTTATCACCAGTATTATTCACATGTTATCTCTCACACGCTCTAAGAAAAATAAGAAATAACTCCATCAGACCAAATCCTCTCGTTTCTTGCCTTGGTATGCCACTGGAAATGGAATATGCAGACGATATCGACTTTTTAGATGAAGAAAAAGAACCTCTGGAAAAATTACAAAAAATTGCTGCAGAAAAACTTAAAGAAGAAAATCTATTTATGAACGAAAGTAAAACTGAGTTTACACACATATATCTTGCCGAAATATCTGAAACTGATCCAGAAGGAACACCTATCCGAGGCTGCGAAAACTGGCGTAAGTGTAAAACGTTAGGGTCCCTGCTATGTAGTTCAGCAGACATCTCTGCCAGATGCATCCAAGGCAACATAGCATTTAAATTATTATCAAAAATCTGGTCTCGCCGCAATAAAATTCCGCTCAAAACCAGACTCAAACTTTATAACGCGTACTGCCTCTCCATCATGCTATATAATTGCGACAGTTGGGCTACCAACAAAGCTATGATGAATAAAATAGATATATGCCACCGTAAACACTTGCGAACGATAACAGGTCACCTATGGCCCAAAAGCGTAATCAGTAATAAAGAACTGTATAAAATCTGCCAAACGGATCCTATATCTACACTAGTAGCAAAGCGAAGATGGTCTATGCTAGGTCATATCCTACGCATGGACATCAACTCCCCCACCCAGAAAGCCCTTCAATTCGCCATATCAGGAGCAACAATGTATAAAGCCAGAATAGGACGCCACTCTACAAATCGTCTCAGCACCATCCGTGAGGACATCAAAAACTCCGGACTTGGGCAACTCCGTACCAGAAAACAGCTCCAGAGCCTAAGGGAAAAAGCAAGAGAGAAGAAGAACTGGAAATGTTTCAACGAAGGTCTGATTGCATCTATGGGATGTCCTCGACTACCAAAGAAGCAGAACACAGAGGATAAGTAAGTAAGTAAGTGACATAACATGGTCAGAAGATTCAAAAGGAAGCCAAGATGAAATTGTGCAATGCTCAAGAGCAGAAGTCAAAAAGAGATCTAAGAGAGAAGGTTCTTCTGGGTCTGAATACGAAAACCTTGTTTGAAAATCAACAAGCTGTACAAGATCATTGGTAAGAGCAACGTTGTAAGTAACATCTCCAGGCCTGTCAGTCTTATCAAAATGACTTAACCAGGACATGTTTTGAGCAGTGAAGTCACCAAAGAAAGGGATGCTACCAGTGAGATGTTTGTCCAAGGCCTCAGCAATGGAGTCCGAAACTGTTTCAATAACTGAGCAAGAACCAGAAGAGGGAGATCTGAAAAAGTGACCTGAGTAGGAATCAATCTATGAAAGGATCATCTTTGGATTTAATTAGTTCTTTTACTCCAACAGCTGGAAGATTCTGTTGAACATAGATAGCGAAACCGCAAAAATAAGTTGTAGAGTGGAACGAAAACTCTAACATTACTGAAAGTTAAGAGAAGGGTAATCTATTTCGAGATAACAAGTTTTTCGGATCTTTTGTAGAGCCAGCACTACCACATCTCGAGTCTTTACTCTAGGATGAGGTGTCAGTCTTAGTTCTGGAGGTTCTTCACAGCCCCTAGACACTAAAGGTCTATAGGCCATTCGGTAATTTAAAACTATCATAGAAAGTTAAAAGGAAAAGCAGACACCTGAAACCACCACCCAGACCCAGCTCATTAAGGTGATTGGGGATGCTATAAAATGGAGAGACAGCAAACACAGTGTACCACACATTGCCCTTATAAGAGAGAAGTGATGACGAGGTGACACGTACACTGGTGTTTTTTTCGAGATACTGTCCCTAGGGGGGTTGCCAATCAAAGTTGAAGAGGCCATCCTCCCCACAAGACAAAATTCCTCTGCTACACGCAAATCTGATATTTAACAGCCTCGGGATTTCTTCCTCTATTAGTATAAATATCCCCAGATCGAGAATGCTAAATGCTGACGTTTTGTTACCAGAAGTTTTTTGTGACGCTCTCTCTTTGGAGCATTTTACAGAGATGGAGAACTCATGCTTTATCTTTTCCTACGTTAGTAGCATTGGCGAGCTTTATGACTTACACAGTTGTTAAAAGAAATCAAATTCCCTCAAAAAAGGAAAAAGAAACCAACAAAAATCAACAAAAACATATATCTGATTAATTGAAACTTCCACTAATCAAAATGTTGATTAATAATTAAAAAGTGTGAAGATGGACTTGCCAGTTAACATTCAAAAACTACTGCCAAAGAAAAAGACCTTTGATCTTAAAATGAATTTAACCTGTTGTTGTTGGTGTCATGGTACTAAGTAATCTTTTGCTAAATGTTTAAGATGCTAATTTTCAATAGCGTCATCGGGAGATTTAAAGAAGTGTCTTTCGGGTTCATGATCAAAGGCAAATGACTTTAACCATGCAACCTTGAAACCTCAGTTCTGGTGTCAGGGTAATTTTGACCTTATCTCTGAATATCCGAAGGTCAGGATTCATTGACTTTTATGACGGGGATGATTAAGCACATACATGGGGTCTGAAGTTTAGAACAAACAAACATTTTTGAGGGTCTGGTGTTTTAAGAACTGAAAATAGTTTTTTGCACGTCGCAAAATACTATTGTTACTAAAAATCTATAAAAGTCGGCCATTTGGGCCTTTTAAATATAGGTCTACATATTTTGGGTCTTTGAAAATTTGGTCAAGTCATTTGGCTGCTTTGAAAATGTGCACAACATATTTGGGGTCTTCGAAAAATTAGTTTAACTTATTTGGGGGTGTGAGAAAAATTTCCTGACATGATACCCCCCTCATCGTACATTGGTCACCTGAATGACCCAAGCAGTGCCAAGTTTTCAGTGACCACTAAGCCTCTATTTCACTGCTTTCTCGTAAAAGAGGCTGTCATGTTGCAGAATTTTAGAGAAGTTTCTGTGGGTGACCTTATTTCAACGTTTGGAGTCAAGAGTTCTAAGTCCACTGCAATAATCCTTTGGCAGATTCTTCAGACGTTAATCATGTCTTCTTCATCAGTGCCAGGGTCGTCGGACTCACAGAATGAAAACTCCACCAGTGGATTGAGTGCAGTCAAGGTAACTTTCTATATATATATATATATCTTCTGTAAGCACAGTCCAATCCCATAGTACAAATTTTGTCGCTTCTCACAAATCTCAGTCACGGATAGGCTTGTTCTACTTTTTTGATATGACTTTTATGGTCACAAGGGGCACTCATGAGGCATGATGACACAAAAGATTAAAAGATTACTACTTGCAAAACTAGACCTAAAAGGATGACCAATTGTAGATAGGGTGAAGGGCAACAAAAGTACGAATTACATTATTTCACCAGGCTATACCCAGAGAAGAGTATTTTGCATCTGTGATTATCAAATGTTAATGAGATGATGAACGAAAATCCCTTACTCTTGTTTGCTAAATAGAATTTTACATTGAGTTCAAAAAGAAGATACACCAACGGGGTAAAACTCATTAAGTTCTGGGTCATCAAATGCATTCCAAATGGTGCATTATTATTTTTAGACCTACGTATTATTATTATTATTATTATTATTATTATTATGTATTATTTGTACAGATAAGTTATAAACTGCTATCAACTGTGCCCATTAAATATTAAATAAATAAACTAAAGAAAAATAAATAGTACAAATGTACAGGATAAAATTAGTTTATTAACAGTTAAGGTTAGAAATAAAATTTTTTGAGTTTCATGAACAAGTCAGCCTTTGCCTGATTTCTTTAGGGAGCAAGGTACAACTTAGCCCCCATAAAAATAAAAAAAGATGTTTATTTTTGGTAGCTTTTATGTGGTTATTCATCTGGAGATAATTTTATAAGCCACTGCATACATCTCCTGTTTGGCACTTTTTCATTAACTTGATAGGGTCTCTAGGAGTCATGGTTGATTGATGGCATTTCTGATTGCAAGATCTTGCTTACACATGGCACTAGACTAGCTAGCTTTTCTTTTGGGTTTGTGTAAGATTGAGTTAAACAATGCAATTATACTTTAGGACTATTTTGTCTCTGGCTAGTGGTGTAGAAAGCATACGTATAGATGATTGAGTTTGTAGGTCATCTTAGCCTATACCCAAAACTTTGTGCTTGTCCTGGAATGACTGTTGGAGCAAGGTCTCTTCATTTTACCTCATTTAGGATTTGTTCATTGCTCATTTATATCTGCACATTTTACATTCAGTGTTACTCAAAAGCTGCTTGTTGTAAAGAGTTTAATTAATTCTTGAACTTCTTGTAAATGTGCATTTTTTGGCACCATAAAGTCATATGAACGTAAGTTTAGTTTGATATCTTTGTATACCTTCAGATGTTATACAGTTTCCAGAATTGGCTCTTACCAATACTGCATCTGTTTAAACTTTTTCTATGAGTAGGTTATGTTGGCTCTAAGGTACTTATATTCTTCCACAACTTCAAGACATGCAAGTGTATGTGGAAAAGGATTACTTAATTCGTATTTACTATGGGAGACCATGGTTTGCTCTTTGCTGATGTGTATTGGTCAGTGTGTTTAGTGTCTGTAAAGTGGTCTTCAGCTGTTGTCTCATCCATATCAAACACAATAACAATGTTGTCAACAAAAATGAGGATCAGGTAATATGGTTTCTGGATCTGTCTGAAGTCCATGTGGAGGATTTGTCTTAAAACATAATCTAAGATTATTACAAACAGGAGTGGAGCCAGGGTGTCTCCTTAGAGGAGAACCATGTTAATGTAAAATACTTCACTTGGCATGTCTTTACGTTGAACTCTGCTTTGACTGTTTCTGTAGCTTATGGTGATGGTGTTAACAATTTTTAGGGGTATTTCATAGTTTCATAGTATTTTCCACACAATTTCTCTATCAGCAGAGTCAAAAGCCTTTTTGAAGTTTATGGATATGGCTTTTATAGAAAGTTTCTTCAATAGCCCTTCTTGGAAGGCATATTTGTTCGACCCAACTTCCAGATTTTCTAAATCCTACTTGAAATTATTTAAGTACTGCCTTAATACTTCATTGATTGCACCACATATTTGACAGAGTATAAGAGAATTTCCTTAAAAATTATTAATTGACTTAAGTTGTTTTTTCAGAAGAGACACTTTAATGTTTTCTTGGCATTAATGAAGGGGTTCTTGACCATTCAATATATATTTATGTATAATAGCATAAGATATAATGTAAAATAATATAATATACTGTATATTATTATATATTATATAATTACATATAGACAAAAGTGCAAAATGTAGATCATCCCCACTATATTTCAATGCTTCTGCTGTTATGGAGTCAGCTCCAGGGGATTTATTTGGTTTCGTAGTCCTTATCACATTTAATAGCTCATCCAACATGAAGTCATCAGTGTTGGTTTGGAGATGGTTATCTGCTGAAGGAATTTCATCAGAAGATTTGCCATTGTTTGGTATGTTAAGTAGAACTTTAGACTAAGATCTCCATACAGAAAATAACTCATTTTTGTGACTTGGAAGTTCATTATTCCTTTCATTAACCAAGTTGGCATTGTTGATGTTGGATTTTACAGATATTTTTCTAAGTACTGGGTATACCTCACTTGTTTTATTAAGCCTAGCTGCCACTTCTGCTTGCTCACACTTCTGTTCAAGGTACATTTTTTATTATTGTGGAAGGGTTCATCTGATGTCATTGCTACATTTTTCTCTGCAATACAATTCTCTTTATTTCTGTGGTTTCTGTACCCATCCTTTAATTTTCTCCACTTGTTGCATAAAGCTTCACTTCCTTCACTTATCCATGCATCCTTGGATTTTATCTTTTTAGAGGTATATTTTCCTATTGGTTTAATGCAAAATTTTATTAACAGTGTTATATCTTTCTTGTACTGGCTCTTGATTGAAATTTTTAAGGAAATTAAATCAATTTTTGATACCAACATTGTACTCCTGTTGTAATTCAACAGAATGTGCTACAGCTTGAAAATTCCTCTTTCTTTTGATGAGGTTATCTCAGACTGATTTTTCAATTAACAGTTACTATTCTGTGGTCTGAATCTATTTCTATTGTGAAGGCTGAACAATTTTTAACAGAGTTTCTGCAATTTTGCAGCATTGTGATCTGATCAAGTTGGGCTTTGTTGACACCATTTGGGTGTCCCCACCGCCGTGAGTGTCCTGTTTTGTGTGACTGGGGATGGAATGCTGTTCTTGGAGAACAGGTTTCAATTTCACATTAATTTTTTGAATAATACATTCCTGAAATTGGGATATCAATATTTTTTTGATTAGCAGATTTTCTTCTCCTGTGACCCTCCTTAAGGTATATGCCTATCATTTGCTTTGGTTTTTTTTATCATATTTGAATCTGGCAATATGACTGTTCACGAGCTCCATGTCACTTCCTGCATCTTCTGAATCATCTAGCTCAAACATCGTTCTCTCAGTAGACTATGCAATTTCATAAGGCATTAAACCATCATCATCATCATATTCGGTTTAATGTCCATTTTACACCCTACCATTTTAATGTTGAACTTTTCAAGTGTCATTTTCATAAAACTCTGTTCATTGTTAAAAATGGTATTTATGCCCAATGTAATGGAGTCAGCATCCACACCACCATATGCATTCATTTCAAGTAATGATATAAGTGGGAATGCCATTCCTTTCAATATGAACCATGATTAGCTCCTTTTCTGTGCCAGTTTTTCTAGCTTGGTACCCATCTGACATCAAGAGGATGAAGTGGTCTCTCGTACTGCATTAGTGATGCAGTGGACATATGCCCTGGCTGCCTTGTTGTTGTCCCTTGCTTCTTTCATAACAACTCCACTCTCCCTTTGACACTTTGCCAGAACTTCAAAATGTTTTAATGGCACAGTGGGGTTCATGACAAGTTGATAGGCTGTTTTCAACATTTTTGTATGTGCTTCTGTGGTGCTAAATTTTAATGGAACATCAATACTTGGTTAAACCAAGCATTGTTTTTTAATACAATTGCCAATCATTTTTCTTGTGGCAATCTTAGTTCTTCTTCTTCAGCCCACTTGTGACCATTCCCTGACAAAATAAGAACTCAAATTAAATGAATAAAAATTAAATTATCAAGAGATTTCAAAATCTGATATGAATCAATAAGTACTATAGCACTCAGAATACACTGTAGTGCTTACAAAATAAATTGTATCTATTTGATTAAAAGTTTCTTATATTTTTTGAAATGGCCACAAGTTTTTTTTGTAACAATGCTGAAGTAAAAATCAGGGGCAGATGCAGCTATGAAATGTGACTGATTGAAAAGTTTTTTGAGGGGGTAAGAAAATATTCTGTGACCATGCCCACCAGACTGTTGGAAAACATGGTCAATGCCCTTTCACATAAATAGTGATCATGCAGATTAGCACCAATTAAACGTTTTCAAAGTGGAAGAAATGAGCTTATGCAAGTAAAAAAAATTGTGAATTTGATAATAACTTTTTATGGCAAACACTACCTCGTGACTTTATCAACATATGCCTGCAAATGTTCATCACCCTGCAGACCTTTAAATTCTCCATGCCCCCTAAAATACACTCGTATTTTTCTTTTATGCTCATTATTATTGGTTCACAAGATTACAAATATATCAGTCAATTGGGAACATCACAGCCATTCAAAGCAAATCACCTGTTCCTTAATTTCAAATTGATAACACAGGGTTTCAAAAGACATGAAACTTAATGAATGAAATTGAATGACCTCTGGGAAAACCATAGCAAATGAAGCCATACAAGTAAAGCCATAATGGTCACTGATTGATTGATGATATATTTATGAGTAAGTGCCCTATGTCATGGCTATTAAGATGGACCACATTTTTGAAACTGGATGAAGTTGGGTTTTTTTCTGCAAAGTTAGGAAAACAATACTCATTTATCTTTGCTTTGGTAACTTGACCTATGCACAGAAACCGATGAAACTTGGTTGGATCAGCCCTAGAATAGGTTAGTTCAAAACCCTGCTCTAAAAACAGCAAAGTGCTAGCAAACTTTAGGTTAGGAAAACTGTGCAGGTTCTGTCCTTGGGGGTACTCCCATATAGGTTGGGGGTGTGCCACTGGGTTGAAGAAACCCCTATCCTTTGCAAGAGTAAATTTTGTGACCCAATACCAAAGTTACAAAAACTATCCCAGATCAGTTGCATTTTGAAAGAATGATGCACAGTATATATTATATTATTCATAGTTTTTTGGCTTAATGCAGTTTGATGATGCACTGTAAAGATTAAAATCATGCAACAAGTTAAAAAATTAATATACCTTCAAAATGTTGATTGATTGTACATTTCTTCGCAAATTAAGTCCCTTTGATGTAGGCTTCTAGCAGCCTTTGCATTCCCTCTACAAAGTGGATTTGCGAGAATCACTGCCTTGTGTTTTGCACAACACTTGCACTAAACAAATGTTTCCATTTTCTCACCATCGATTTCCATGACTTTAGTTCAAAGCATGGCCTTGTTCTTGTATTTGTTGAATGTCTTCAACTCCACCATTCATCCTTTTTGCTTGGTGTTACTTGCTATTGTTTACAAATAAGTAGTTATAATGATTGAGTTCCTTCAGTTCAATTTCAAAATTCAGTTTGATTGCTGTGATGGATTTAAAGAATCAAAAAACAGATTAGGACTATTATGTGAAACAGGACCTACCTTATAACAAGTCATTAACAAGTTACCATTTCCCGTTTGGACAGAAGATCAAGAGGGTAAATAATAAAAGGAAAACCAATTATTTTGTTAGCAAATAATCAAAAGGGTGGTTGATACATTGCCTGCCTTGGGTGATCAAGGTGGGCTTGGAGGTGCACATAGGTGATCACATGCCTCAAACCTCCAGGCCTGCTAAAATCATTTGACAAAAGATCATGTTTAAACACATTCAGATCATAGTTTTGAAAATTTCTGCAAGTAATTGTGGGTGAAACAATCATTGTTTGGGGTTTTTTTTTAATTATTTTTTCCAAAAATAATGTGCTCTGCATTTTATTTTCCTCAAAATAGTTATATGACTTGGATTATTTTTATTTTGAGAGGATTTTACTTTCTTGAAGATAACATTTATTAACTCAGCAATAGTTCTGCTACAAAGCTCAGATGATGGATGAATCATTTTGGGAACAGTACCTGTTGAACCAGATGCTTTTCATTATTTCATTGTCATTAGGGTTTGCTGGGCATTTTCTGCAGGGCCAGTGCTTGGATTGCCTGAAATAAGGTTCTGAGACCATAGAAATTTGGTGTTTGACTGCCTTATCATGTTTTGCTGCCATGTTTTTTTTGTTGATGCATTATCAAGTAAAATAGTTAATCACATTTATCACCAAAAAGACCATTATTTCTCTTTTTCACTCCTGAGGATGGAAAATATTTCCATACTTGCCCTCATTTAAAAAATACACCTTCATCATCTTCTCTCTTGGCCTCATAAAGTGTTGTGATTTGCTGGTACATTGTTCTCAAGTAATGAACTCAATATCTGTAAGTTGGGTCAGTAAATATTCCATATTTTATTGGTTTTTAAAAAAACCTATATAACCTTTTAAGTTACTTAAAAACTGATAAAGCTTGAATCCAAGGATTAAAGGACTGTGTTGGAAATGACCAGTTTGCATCAATTGACCAATATACATATTTGTTAAAACATCTCTTTAAAGATTGTTGTTTAATACTTACTATATTTCTTTCTTTTTTGTAGTCACTTATATTGTCGAATAAATATGATGCTTTATTTTGGGTGCTAAGGATCTTTGTAGTCATTAGTGGAATTTTGTATATTTTACCTATCATGGGGTAAGTAGAAAAATGATAGTCACAATATTTGTATTATGCCATTACTTTGTGTAAGGATTGGGCTTTAGGTTGGAGTTTTTCACAACCATTAACTATTAATGGTTGTATTTCTCCTTCCATATTAATGGTTTTCTTTTCCCATTTGCTAATATATTGTCTAATATAAGGTTGCATTGGTACATGTGCACCACATTGTTTTAGACTCAGATGTACTAGATTGTGTCAGGTATTTAGATAACCAGTTCATGGTAACAAACTTTAAAACACTAGAATACCATAGATAGATAGATAGATTGATTGATTGATTGGTTTGAAAAAATCAAAATATGAAGTTTACTTCATTTCAGCTACTTTTTATTTGAGACAAAAAAAATAACATAAAAGACATGTACCAGGTTACCCTCATTTGGCTCGAAGCAGTGACCTACACTGAAGTAAAATGCATTGCTAAAGATGTTTGCAGTGGCATGCTTTAGGCAAAGTGAAGTGCTCATTTTTATGGTAGAGTGGCCATGAATACTGTGAAAACAAGGGTGAGTAATCACCCACATAATAAACAGTAGCTAGTTAAATTAAATGACAAGACAAGGTAAGTACTTTTATCTTCTTTTTGAAATTCCGTTGAACATTTAACTCTGTTTAAAACATGATGATGTTTTTAATGGATTTAGCGTTAGACTGAATTGACTCAGTATAAAAGAGCTTTAAAAGAGTGGGAACAACTACAAAGTTGCGGTGTTGCTATTCTGGAGAAATGGCAAGGTTGACCATCATAGTCTGTGGATAGATTTGAAACTGAGATGAACATAATACAGTTGATACTAAAATTAGTTAGTTCCAAAGTCAAAGGTCCAAGAGTTAACCATGCACCATGCCTTTAAAAATTAGTTATATGTGGAATATTTAAGTGTTTTTTACTCAGTTTTATTTTTTAGGCTCCACCCCAGTAGTTAATCAAGACTGTGCCGCTTTCCAGAGCTATAGATGCCTAAAAGTATTTGTGCTTGTATCAAACTAGCAATAGCCAACCTATTGTTAAAATATATGTACAAACCTTTAACTCGCTCTAAAAACGAACCTTGGGCATTGTATTTGTTTTGCTTTAAAGGACAGTTGTATTTGACACTGATATAGAGTAAAGAAAATCAATTGAAATTTTTTTTTTATAATCAAGAAATTGAAAATCAGTAGGAATTTAAATGACATAAGTAAAACTGTCATACACACATTTATTTTTTTATTATTTTTTTTTAGTTTTAACGTCATTTTTCCCCAGCAATTGGGGCTCAGACGGTGCCCTTCAGAAGGACTTTGATTTGGCAGAGAGGAATTTCTTGGCCGGATGCCCTTCCTGACGCCAACCAATGACTTTTTTTTCTTTCCAAAGTTCCAAATTATCCTCGACAGCTCAGGGATTCGAACCCGTAATTTTTGGTTACTGTGCAGTTGCACTAACCATTAAGCCACGGCTCCTCATACACACATTTATATCAGTGATAATCTTATGAAATTCCTGTATGAATTTTTATTTTAATGTTTCATCTTTTTTTTTCTCTCCACAATAGACTCCAGACTGCTTTTGTCAGTTATAAAAGAGTTTTAATTGCTTCAGCAGCAATTTCTGCCTTGCGACTGCATCAAAGAATGCCTGTGAGTATTTTTCTGATTTCATTAAACTTAAAAAAATAATGGATCTTTAGACCTTACTATACATTCGGGGTGTCACATCATTGTCAACTCCAAGCATCAATCGAAAAATAATCAAATTTTTAAAGAGGTATCTAACTCATTGTGCATAATTTTTGTTTGTATTATTAATGCGTTTTCTTTTTCCATTATAAACTAAAATAAACCAAAATTAAAACCCAAAATTTCCCAACTTGCTTACTTCCCTTTGAAATTTGTTTATGCGGATTTCTTAAAATTATCTATCTGCAAAAATATATCCTTTGGTTTTCCTTTAAAATTGATAAACGTGTTTTAAGCAGAAATCTAGTTTAATAAATTAAGAATGGTTATAGTGTTGTAAGAATTTGAGTTTTCCTTGCATAATCTATTGTGTTTCTTTTCATAACAGCAACTTAGTTTACGTGAATGTTATAGCTCTCATGTTTAGGTAACTTGAGTTCAACTGGTGGATTATTAAAATGTAATTATCAAACCATTGAGTGGTTATAATTATATTGAGTGTTACATATCTGGAGTATATTTACCAACTAAAGACTTTAGTAAGATAATGAAAGGAATGTTTAACTTTTAGCTTCCCTTTTATTAAAATTTATCTGGTCTTCACTGAAACTTGTAATTTTGTGACATTCTTGTTTTTAGCGGTAATAACGGTGACAAAGTCCTCTCTACATGAGTGAATGGATATTCGCTTATCTGTTTGTTGTGTTTAAGGTAATTTTACGAAAACAAAATTGCTGCATCTCCAGAACACGAGAAGCTGTAGTGGTAAATGTTTATGATAACTGTATCAAAATATCAAAATTTAATTTTGTTTTGTTTTTTGTTTTAACGTCATTTTTCCCCAGTAACTGGGGCTCAGATGGTGCCCTTCACAAGGAGTTGGATTTGACAATAAGGAATTGCTTGGCCGGTGCCCTTCATGACGCCAACCAATGGCTTTTTCTTTTGTGAAGTTCGTAAGTCGCCTTCTCGGGGAATCGAACCCGGAATTCTTGGTTATGGTGCAGTTGCACTAACCATTAAGCCACAACTTCTAAGCACTTGATTGTACTTTTTATTGTTGATTTACCCAGTAAGTAATATTTAAATTGGTTATTAATATGTTTGTTTACATCAACAGAGATTCCAGTTTAGTGTACAGTTCTTCCGATTGCTTGTTCAAGAGGACAGCTTCCATTATTTTATTTATAATGTACTCTTTTTAACAGCCCAACCATCAGCAAGTATCCTTTTTCTATAAAAGCAACATTTACTTTATGTGTAGTGTTCATTATTATGTTGATCGTGAAAAATCAAATATCGAAAAGGCCATTGGAACTTTAAGGGCTTGAAGATTTTCGGGGTATTTTTTCCAGACATGATTACAACTGTTTTTCCTTTGAGCAGAAGTTATAATTTTATTTCAGTGCTACCAGATACCACTTATTAATCGAAGTATTGACCATGGTGAAGTGTAATAAGATAACGTACGGTTTAACCAAGAGTCTCTTGTTTTGTGGCAGTTAAATTTTTTCCTTTTGTTTATGAAGTTTCGGGCTCAGCAAAGGCAGTTGCTTGAAACCATTCTAGTAAAGAATTTTACATGATATTGTAGTTGCTAATTATTTTCTTTGAAGTTTTCTTTCATTTTTTTAACTTTTGCTTTTAAAAAAATTTATACAATCTTTAAAGTCAGCAATCGATAATAAAGAAATAAATTGGGCGTCGTAATTTCATTTCAAGAGAAGAAGCGAAGGTGAGCTCCTTGCGCCATCCACAAAAAACATAATGATCCAGCATAAAACATTCTTAATTTTTTCGTCTAGATTTGATATTTTTTAATGTTGTGTCATTTGGCCTTTATGAATGATAGTGATTGTACTAAATATTGATTACCAAGGTTTCATTTAAGGTTAGATTGTGAAGTTATTAATTTAGGGTAGTACTCTTGGGAAACTTAACCCCACTCATACGAATCACTAAAATTTTATTTGCTGGTGATTACAAAATGGATCATGTAACGATGCTTACATTTTTGGTTAGGCTGTGAGCTTCATACTTGACTTTGAGAAAGAAAAAGCTGGAGGTCCGTAAATTGAATTCAGGTTAAAGTTTAAGTAGATTAGACTGTTAACGCTCAAGAACAACACTTGTTACTCTGTCTCTGCCTACAGATGTATTAAATTCACGAAAAGAATAAGTTTAGCTTTACTTGCTGTGGAGGCGACAGCGGTCCGAAGCCTTACATTGTAAGTGATATTTTTTATCAGCTTAAGGAGTTGTGCTGTGTACTAAAAAGGTTCTCGCATAATGTCCAACCAGTTTTTTCATTGTGCGATCAGTTATGTTGAAGGGTCACTCCAGCTCTTTTGGCGGTGCTCTAGTAGTAAATCCAACATCACCTTGCAACCTTTGGGTTTCTCAAGCGAGAGAAAGTTGACGATACTTTTGCCAACTGACCATTTTCTTATAGTGTGTTTCAGCGATAGCTGCAATATCCACATGCAGCCTAAACTTCTCAGCGACTTGATGAAGTTTGGTCCAACAGAGTGTCAGAACTCGAATAGCAAATGTTTAATGGATCTTGTGCAAATAATTTAGGTTGGCTGCAACCGTTTTTCGTCCCGCTAAATGAATCACCGTGAGCTTTAGGAAACCATGAACCGGACATTGCTTAATATACCTTATCTAGCACCTTCCCAGGATACTGTTAAGGCAGTACTCTCAAGAAGGTTGTTCGAACACTGGGGTTTCAACCACAGTTTGCTTGCGTCAGGGAAAGACACAACGACGCTGATAACATAGGACTCCTGCACCCCATTGAGTCTTGTAAATGTGTATCTGCGACTGGCTAAATTTGCACTCTTTGTCACCCTTTGGTTACTTTATTGGCCATTTTCGAGACAAGGTGAAGGGTAAGCCAAACGGAACACTTTTACACCTTAATATTTGTGTGTTATAAACGCGTACCACGCGAGTATCAATTTCTTTGTGCTTTATTCTTAACTAGTTGCAACCCAAAAAGAGATAGACAGTAAGGACGTAAACTGCATGGCTTTATTTCAGCTTGACGTCATTTGAAAAGAAACCTGCCATAACAGTTTAAACATCTTTACTTCAGGTTGTTTTGGAAGTTCCTTTGGAGTCTGCCCTCACGTAAACAGACAGCTATACAAAGATGATGAGCACTGTTTCTCTGTGGCAAATGAATTTAAGGGGCAAGGAACTCGTCTTCTTCCCCTCTCCTAAAATGTTTTAGGCATTTTCACCATGAAAAGGCCGGAAGCCCGGCTTGGGTTGTTTGGGGTTAGGTCAGTTAATAGCAAGCCATTTGAAGTATTTGTAGGAAGTAGTTTTTTAGTTTTCCAGACCTGGCAATGGCAGCCTTGTGTTATTTATTTACGTGTAGGCGTGCTCAGAGAGAGGAGGAGAAGGAGAGGGAGAGAGAAAGAAAGAGAGACAGAGATTGACTGAAACTACAATAGCACAATAGCTTTGCATTTGTCTGGTGGCCTAGAACTTACGCCCTTCCATATTTGAAAACCAAACCACTTTACCATGAAACTGACATATATTAAAGCTGCCCTAACGTCAATTACTTATACCTTACGTGTTCAAAACCGAGCTTTTTTATGACTATGCATAGGTTTGGCGATAATTTTATTCTTCGCTAGATTGCTATTGGTAGCGAACTCTTAACTCCATGACAGCGTTTACTTCTTGTAGAATTTGACATAATTGTTTATATATTGTTGTTATAGTACCAAAGTTCTTATTGGTATGTAAAATATATCGTCTTTTGTAAACTGTTATGCTCCTTTACCGACCTGTGCAGTGGTCATGGTTCCTGTGGTTTTGTTTGCTGTCTTGCATGCAGCTGCTTATACTGGAAAAGTATTTCAGGTACGTCCCGGTGTTTTTGGTTCACGTTCTTATGTAACCATATGAGAGGTAGATGACAGTGCCCCCAAATTTAAGGTGTTAATTCTTTGTTTTGAGAAAACAAAAAGTAATTAAATCGGAATAAAAAGGAACCATTATTTCAAAGACAATCGGAAACCTGCTTGTTTAAGCTGGATAGTTGATAACTGGCATTTTCTTAGAGTACACTGCTGATGACAGTAAATGCCGCTGTTTCAGACCGAGTGTTGTCGACAAATAATTTTTTTTTTCATCATTTTTGGCCTTAAATAGAAGTCAGGGGTCCAATAAATATTTGGATAAACTACAGAAGTACGCATTTTTTAGACTAAAATCGATTAACTTCCTGAAAAGAAAATATTTTTATTTTACATAACAACACGCATGGTTGAATTAACACGAGCAGTGTAATTAGTTAATGTTAGACCTATGTAGATGTTGATTGTTTATTTTTTATTCAGTTGGAACAAGAAAATTAGTATTTTTATGGTAGACATTGAGGAAGGATCCATTCGTTTTTATCCCCGTGAAATGCAGCCGTGCTTGGACCCAAAGTTAAAAAATGAGTGACGAACGAGCTTTGAATCACAACCTTAACAGTAGATGCAGCCCTGTCGTTATAATATTCAGATCGTTGTTTTGCAATAGGACATCATTCCACATTGTTCTATTCCCAACAATGCGTCGTTTCTTTGTTGAGTTGGGTCAAAATTTACTGCTGAATTTTCTTAAATTAAAAGTTTGTACAATCATAACAATTTCCGTGAAAAATCGCTCTTGAAAAAGGTCGCATAGAACTCTGGCCGGCTATTAAACGCTGTGGAGTGTATATTTCAATTTCATGAAACACGGAGTTTTTTATTTTTGATATAGATAAGACAACTAGTTAAATAAAATAATGGGTTTTTTTTTTCAGGATATGATTTTAACTGAATTCCATTTATATTGTTTGAGTAATGTAGTTAGAAATGTGAGGAAGTAAAGATGTGCTATTTTTTGTATGACACCTTGACAGGCTTGGGGGCATAGTGCGAGCTTGCGAAAACGCAGATTGGCTTTGGAAGTAAAAAAGTGGATTCTTGATTCATGACCAAACGTGGAAATACATATCAAAGCTGACAGTTATCAAAGAAGCTTCACTCATTGTATTTTATAACAAAGCTGTCCATTTTTATTGCAATTACCACTCCATCATCAAAGTCCTCCAGAACCTTCAAAAGCTTTGTATTTTTGTAAGATAACGCGTAATCGAACAGTTGTTGTGAAGAGAATAGTATAATAAAAAGCACAGTAAAAATTGAATTCTGAAACGTTAAATACGATTGGACTGATTTTTACCAAAAAGAGGCCTGTTCTTTTTTTTAGTGTTGGCAGTGTATTTGGGTTCACTAACTTTTGCCGACTTGTTTTCGAAGTTAACATTTTAAACAAAATTCTAAACGTGGTCAGCTATTTTGCTCTTCTGCAACTCGTAATTCGTAATGTGAAAGAACATGTCACGAAATATTCAAGGACACAACAATACCATGAAACATTCAGTCGTAGTGGACTGAATGACCACTACAAGCGAATGTCCACTACGACTGAATATATATATACTTTTATTTATTTATTTATTTATTTATTTATCTATTTATTTATTTATTTATCTATTTATTTATTTATTTATTTATTGACAGAAAAGCGAATAAGTTGAATTTTATTTATCATTGCGTGTTTCAGGTATTGGGTTCTTCGCATCCACTTCTTCTAAGGTAAGTGATATTATAAATTCCGCTCTGGTTGATTTTATTTCAGATGGGAATTTCGGAATTTTTAGTCTGTTTGCTCCAAATGCCTGTGTTAACCGCGTCAGCGAACTAAAATTATATTTGAAAATATTTCTGATTTTGGAGCGCAGCTTTTATTTTAACAGTCATAATATTAAAAAATGAAATAATGTCTCATTTCAGAGCGATAAGATATTTTCTACGTTCCTGCTTCATAATGTAGATTTATTGCAGTATAACGTTTGGATGCGGCTTATACACGGTGACGGCTTGTACACGGTGGGATCTTTTATACAGGGATTTATGATACTTGTAATAACGAGAGGTCAGTTTTGGGGGACTGTTAATTAGTTTTCGAAAATTCGTCATTATCTAGTTGACATTGGATTTTCCCGCTGCAGCTGTTAAGGTTTGACCTTCGTATGTATTATATTTGGGATCAGCGGTAGTAGATTTTTTTTCAAGAGGTAAAGTTAGGAATATACTGTGGTGATTCATTCAAAATCATTAGGAAAACGGAAGCTCGTGGCGAAAAAACATACACTTGATTTGTCTTCATTTGACTTGAAATTTCTCTCTAGCTTACTGCTTAAGTGAAATTGTATTGTTTTAAAGTAAACAAAAGTCTATAACAGACGCAGAATTGCAGTGACTTTCACAGATTTAAAAGTAAATGAAAACTTAGGCGAGGAGCTGATAACACCAGAAAAGTTTTGGTTGCTGAAGTAAACATTTTTGGAAAGTATGATAGTAGTATTTCAGAAAAGGTAGGATTTGTTGATTATGCTTTGAATAAAAAAACTAGATGTGAACTGTCACACTCGGTCGCTTTGGGCCTTTCAAAGTAATTGGTAAAAAACATCAGTTTTCCCCTTGAGGTCTTTTTAAAGAAAGATGAACAAAACGGAACGAAATTCATAACATTTGATATCCACATTGCAAGAAAAACTAACCAGTAGATAACAAAGACGTGAAACAATATGCAAACAAAACGAGAAATAAACAACTGGAGGAGGTCAATGGACCGAGTATGGGTGTAAGGAATAATGGAAGGGCGTAGTGGTAATTTCTAGAGCGGGAAACTTTCTTGTAGATGTGTGAGAGTGTACATCGAGAAGCTGAAAGGGCGCTATGAACATAATTAAATTATAATGGGGTGTAATATAAAGGAATAAGTAATACAAGGGGTGGCAGTAGTTTGGAGTAATATGCGGTATGGTAATATAAAATAGGTAAAGGAATGAATTGTAATGCAAGACAATGCTGACTTGTATAATCGTTTTGTTACTTGCCAAAAAGATAGATATATAGATCGCTTGTTATACGACAGCGAGTCTCGTGCATGAGAATAGTTTGATTTGTTACACCGAGATTTAAGAAAGATAAAAAGATAGATATATAGATCGCTTGTTATATGACAGCGAGGCTCATGCATGAGAATAGTTTGATTTGTTACACCGAGATTTAAGAAAGATAAAAAGATAGATATATAGATCACTTGTTATATGACAGCGAGGCTCATGCATGAGAATAGTTTGATTTGTTACACCGAGATCATATATAGTTAACACCACATGTTGCACCGTCTGTGGATTACAGGGGCGAAAAAAAAGTCTTTTACCGCCATGATAACAGTGCCCAAGTAAAACACTAAAAACCCCAATATTTCCAACGTTGTTTGATTGGAAATTTACCCAGCTGCTTTTCTCAAGAGTTTTTTCTCAGTAATGACCGTTTTGCCTTAATGGTAAGACTTGCAAGGGACTTCCTATTGAGATATCAAGGAAAGTTATGGTTATATTCCTACTTTGGAGTTAATCAATGAGATTTTGTGAGACTCCAAAGCTTTTTTCCATTTGAAATCAATTCAGGAACCTCCGGGATTAGTTAAATTAAATATTCTAGAAAATGAAACGTGTTACTAACAGGGACCTTTTTATTAAAGTAGTCTGATGTAAAATAAACAAATAAATAGTTAACCAAGCGTATACTTGTCTTGAAAGACAATCTGTATTACCTTATGGAAAGTATTCCTTGTAACAACGCGACCGTCAACACCTACACAATTGTAACAGTAGCTGATTTTGTTTTGCGTTTATTTTGCTGTATGGTAGCTACTGTTCAAATGTAATACTAACCATTAAGCTACAAGTTCAATGGCTTTTTAAGCACAGTGTGCGCGCTAAATAACTTGGAGAAGGTACCTTCGTTATGTAGGAATTTTCAGCAACAGGCGATACTATGCGGTACTATTCATTTATAAATAAGAAAATAGATCGTTTAATTGGTGTTGCCCTCTCTGAAGTGGAAATTAATGCACAAGTACTTTTCTTTAGATTAAAAGGTTTAACACAAAAACTGACAGCCACGGAATCACAGCAGGCGATGTTCCAGTTTATAGCAAGCACAGAAATCATGCTGATGGGAGGTACCATTTTGATGCTTTTAAGGTAAGAGTTCTACTAATATGTTAAACTTTGAGTTGAGTTGATGAAGATACCAGCATGGAAAGCAGTTGAGACGAGAGGAAAGGTTGGGAGAAATGGATGTCTCTTTCTTATGTTTTGACTGCCACGTTGTAGTAAAATGTGACATTCCCTGGTGATCACAGTTAATTTGTTGTTTTCATATTATGAAGGAATTTTTAGCTAATAATAGAATAATATTAATATAAATAATAGACAGAACAGTTCAATTTACCATCAGGAGCCAGAGAAATTAGAAGATTTATAGTGGAACAAAGAAATCTTGCTAGCTTCACAACCCTTTCAAGTCTCGAGAGTTGACTGAAAGTTAAGGGTCAATATGACAAGGTGAACACCCCAATTGTACATAAAATAACACCAGTTTGTCATTATTGTATTTTTTGTTGTTGTTGCAGTGGACAAGCCAGCTTACTGCTTCCGTTCTTTTACTTCCGATTTCTGCAACTGAGATACACGTCAAGAAGAAATCCATATTCTAGGTACGTATAAATTAGACATTTTACTCAGCTCTGAAAATGTTAAATGCATTAAAAATTTGTTGCATTATTCTGTGAGATAGATCGAGGGTTGAAATAAGAATTTTTCAAAGTGAAAGGGTAGAACTAGGAGAGAAACGAAAATTTAGTAGGATGTTTAGGAAAACCTATTTTTATTTGCAGTTTTACTAATGCATCAACTAGTAATAAATGGATTCTGGTAACTGAGACCATTTATGCTGTAAAAAATGTGTTTATTTTAAAAATCTTAAATTTCTTGGATTATCACACCCAAGCATTAATTTCATTTGATGCGTCGGTGTATTTTACGGTTGCATTTATTTTTTATGTACAATCATTAACTATTTCTTGAAATGCATATAGTTCAAATTAGGACTTAAAACAGGGACACATTTCTTAAATATATTTCCAAAACATATATATATATACATTTACATGTGTGTGTGTTTGTGTGTGTGTGAGTGTGTGTGTGTGTGAGTGTGTGTGTGTGTGTGTGAGTGTGTGTGAGTGAGTGTGTGTGAGTGAGTGTGTGTGTGTGGTCGGAATGGAATCAGACACCAGCCAATGGGCAAAGCTTAAATTTGAAATCTTTGAAAGCCCTTATTGAACATGGACCATGTTTTACGATACCACCACTGGAAAACTAGACCACCCTGGGTAGGGCCTGTTAATATTTGAACCTTCGTATTTTGCGGACATAAATGCCATTGCTCATGAGGCGCCAACCTAGCAGGATTTAATATGTGGTCGCCTTGTATCTTAAAATTCAACAGTGTTAATATTGATGACCATGTTGACTTTTTTGAAACTGTAGCTGTTCAAATGTCTTATTTTGCAGGATGATGTTTAGTCACATGCGACAAGGACTTGAAAGATTATCTGTACATCCCAAATGTCCATTGTTTGGCCGACGATTGTTATCTTCCTTTATTGGGCTTGTTTGCCGTTTAGCACCTGGTGTGTCGACAGCATCACCCACAGCGTAATATTATATTGAAGACAAAATACCGTGGAAAATACAGTTACTTATATTAGCAATTTTGTTCTAGTCACAATGCTGGTACATCGTTGACACGAAGTTAACAGTGTACATACGCAGTTGTATGCACCTTTTATCTCCCTGTATAGCTTGGTTGTTTTGTGTTTTTTAACCATTTTTGTTTTTGCAGGTAGAATACGGTTCAGTAAACCACGTAAAACGGGTTAGCGAGGTCTATTGTTGTAAAGGAATTTAAATTTTCAAAAATAGGCCTGTCAAAAACCACTTGTTAAAACGGCCTGAACCTTTTCGACTTTTGCAAAGCTGAATCCCGAAAAATCAAAGCAATGTTTTGGTATTGGGACCCGTCGGATTTTGACCATATGTAGATAAATCTGGGGTTCCTGCATGAAATAGTTATTTCACGTGTTTTTAGATCGATGGATCTAAAAAGAGTATGAACACACAAATCCCAGCTAATATTTAGTAATTTATGTAGAAGAATTACTAATTACGTAAACTTGGCCTATGACTTAAAATTATTTGATGTTAAAAAAAATCACCAACAATGGCCTTTGCCTGGACCTTATAAGATTTGATCAAAGCTTATTAAAGCTGGTCAAAACTGATCAAACCGGATAAATGTGAACAATGGAGATGTGATAGTTAAACAGGTAATGCGTTTGATCATTAGGATATATAAGAAGTGATTTGTGGTATGTTGACGTAAGGTACGAGGGACTAGTTCTTTTCACCATAGCTTCGTGTACACACACGCAATCTGGTTGCCATAGGTTCATATTGCCTTCACATTTTCCCCTTACAAGAATCGGGGTGCTGACGTGATGCAAGTCAGTTTGACTCTTCAAACTGACTTGTATCATGTTTTTACTTACAGGGGCAAATTCCTAGCAAGGTCACAGGTAACCATTGTTGGTAGGGTTTATAGCTCAGATTTTTCTTGTAATAACAGCCCTATAATTTTTTCAGGCAATTATTTATTTGAGTTCCGTTTATATTCAAAAATATTTTCAAATGTGTGTCGGAAGTGATTTTTGGCTGGATAAAGTATTTCCTTTGAAGTTACATGCAAAGTATCTCTGATTAATATTAAATAAAAGACACAACGTAAAAAGAATTTTAATGCAACAATGTGACTCGAAAACGAAAAGCTTCGTGAATTTTAAGATTTAATTCACGTCATGCCATGTTTTAACATTAATTTGTCGGCTGAGCTACATCACCTCTAATTAATATTTGCATTTTGGATCACCGTTAGTTTTATAGACTAGTGATAGGAGATTTGTATTAAAGTAGCCCCCAGTTGGAGTGCTTGAGAGTGTAAAATTCCTTGTAGTCAAAAGTATATATATAAGATATGATAAGTTGGAAAGAATCAAAAAACTACACAGTCCATTTCGACAAGCCTGTTTCGTGATTGTATTCACCCTTCAGGAAATTTCCTGAAGAGTGAATAAAATCACGAAACAGGCTTGTCGAAATGGACTGTGTAGTTTTTTGATTCTTTCCAACTTATCATATCTTATATTACGCTCTGCATTTATGTATTGAGCACTTTAATACGGATAACCGAATCGAAAGCTTTATATATATATATATATATATATATATATATAT